>CM038674.1:862250-1205102 GCA_021605145.1 Aegilops bicornis
GACAAAGCGGAAATCGCTGCTTTGCCAATAAGGGGACAACTTCGTTGCTGCCGCGGTAGAGAAGGAGGCCATTGCGATGGCGTCCATCTCGCTTCCATGTCCTTTGTACCTGCTAGGGCTGCAGGTAACGGAGGGAAGGGTCGAACGGCAGCGGCTGTGCCGTCCCGGAGACGCTTGGCCCGAAGTGGTGGCGATCCCGCACAAGGCGTCGGTGGTGAAGTAGAGGAAGCTTGGCCAGGGTCCTGGGGAGCTTCTTGCGGTTGGCGGGGTCAGCAATGAGGTGCAGCGCCAGACATGGAGACGCACTTGAAGCGGTGGAGGGATCTGGCGGGAGGCGGATAGGATCTCCAGGATGAGGTCGCCGGTGAGCAGGCTGGCCGCCCACCATCGCCCCGGATGGCTGTCCAGCTCCGACTTGATCTTCTTCTCGAGGCTCCTCTCCTTCTCCGCCTTTCTCCATGGATGGAAGCCAGGGGACCGGATGAGGTCAGATCTGCAAATGGAGAAGGCAAATCATGGATCTGGTTTAGGAAAATGTACCAGGGTTGTAGCCAGTGGTGTGGTGATTCGGCAAAGGTAGTACCTTTGTAGGGCGGCGAGGGATGCAGCCGGCCGGCGGCGAATGTCGGACGGACGCTGAAGCTTTTCTTCTCCAGAGTCTCGTAGCAATTGGACTGAAAAAAAGTCCAGTCCGGTTGGGCTTTTTTCCACCTTTGACTCACTATTTCTTAACCTTCAAAATTACGCAAAAGCATGCAACAACATATATAGAATTGCAAAGCGAGCTAAAACTACAACTCTTTCATGGTTAGTTCATTTGTTCATATATTAAACGAGCTAGAACTACATCCAGAAATAAAATTACATATACAACAAACTTCTGTTCTACCGACTCCTTGTCTGAGGGGATCGGAGCACTCCTCGTCGGAACCACCGGCCTGTCGGTCATTGACGGCATGAGGCATCTCGTCCCTCGTTGTCCTTTGTCTGCAAAACTCACCTCTAGCTCTAGGTCACGAATGAAGATCCTGTGGGGTTAGTTGACACCACCCCCTCATCCTCGATGGGCTCAATGATGACTTCGGAGCTCCGGCAATGTGGGATGGACCGGTGTTAGAGCTCGGGACGAGGGCGGCAGTTCAGCGTGCTCTGCCTCGAGCTGCACCTCCCGCCAAGGTGCTCCTCGAACATTTTTCTATTTTGATAATAATTTTGGAAATTCGTGAAAATAAATTCAAACTAGAAAATTAAATTTGCAAACAGTTTTTACAAACTCGTGAACATTTTAAAACTGTCAATAGTTTTCAAATTCATGATTTTTTCCAATTCGTGAACATATTAGGATTTTTTTTAATTATTTTTGTTATTCATGAATACTTTTTAACATGTGCGAACATTATTTGATGTTAGTGATTTTTTATTACTCACGCACATTTTTTTAACTTCATGCACATATTTTGATTTCACGTAAGAGTTTTTCTAAAATCATGAATTTTCCTAATTCATGAGCATATTATTTAAAAATCGTGAAAAATGGAAATTTTTGGACCTTTCTTTTCAACTTCATAAACTTTTTCGTAACTCATGAATTATTTTTAATGCACAAACATTTTGTAAAATTTTGCAAACATTTTTATGAATCACATTTATATATTTTTCTATACACAAAATTTGTTTTGAATCCACGCCATCTTTTTCTATACACAAAAAAATGTTTTGGATTAGGGAAATTTTATGAATACAAGATTTTTTTCAAAAATTAAAATTAATTTTGAAAGCACAGACATTTTTGATTTTGAGAACACTTTTTTGGAACTTCGTGGAACATTTATTGAATCCAAGAGCATTTTCTAGTTGTTGAAGATTTTTGAAATTCTATTTCTTAAAACACTGAACAATATGAAGCAAAAATAAACGAAGGAAAGACAGGGCACATGGCCGGCCCAAATCATGCACGGGAGGAAAGACAGGAGGCGTGCTGGGTTTATGTCCTCTCACACGCTCTTTTTTCTTACTTTTGAAAATTTAAGCGTCGTGGGCGCTTTATTACGATGTGAGAGTTAGATCATAGATTACATAAGGCAAGAGAAAATTGGGTGGACACACCAAGTTCAGCATGAGACTCGTAAGAATATTTAACCAAATGATGTGCCACTTGATTTACTTCTCTCAAGCGGTGATGAAACAAAATACTGTTAATCATATGTGTTCTAGTAAAACTCCTTTTAATCCCTAGCGAACTCCATTCTAAAAAGCAGTAAAAAGGATAAAAGTAGCCCAGAGACCGGCCGCCTTCTTCCCACCTTCGGAGCTCAGCGTCGTGAGTGGTGGCGATCCCCGTTGGTCCCCCACTTGCTCCTTGTAAGGAGGTCGCGGGTGCAATAGTCACCGGCACCGCCACCTCCATCGCATGGGCAGGCCGGACCCTACAACATCAGCGATAGATTTCTCAGGAAATGTCCACCCCTTCAGAATCTCCTCATCTTGCTATGACGCAGCTCAACTTTTCCAAGAGCACGCTAGTGTTCCTCGTAAGCTGCTGGAGGTCTTCATCATCTGCTGCGACTACGGTTCATGTCTGTGAATTTTATCGCTAGTTAAGCTGTCTAACGTTGCATTGGAATTTCTAACAGCTAGGATTTAGCGAGGCCACCGCCCCCTTACAAGCATACCAGGCTCAGAGATTGCCAAGTCTACACACCACTATTCAATTTTAGTATGAGTGCGAATCGGCATGCTAGGCTGCGGGAATTCTGACATGGTAAATTCCTTGCATATCATCCTCTGAGCTTCTCATTAGCATACTCAAACAACTCATTTGATAATAGTTACTAGTTCAAATTTGTGTCCCCGAATACTTCAAACGGCTTCGAGGATTAGTCCAATGGAGATGTTGGGTAGCTGACGCTACTACGCGTGTGGTGGGGGAGTAGCCGGTGTGTAGGAACTTCGCCATGAGTGGGCGTGATTGGTTGGCATGGCCAAAGGTGAAGCGGAGGTGAAGTTGTGTCGAGATCGAGTGCTGGTGCGGCGGCGGCTGGCAGGTTGGGTGTCAATAGCTTCGGTCCTGAAGCTTGACCTATTTCCAGCTTAACCATAGGTTCGGACAAGTCAGTAACTTACAACCTATTTTGGCTGTATTGAAAAGCTTCAGACTTCAGGTACGTCCGAAGCTTCACTCATTTCCTCGACTAAAAGCCACATAGAATTGGACAGGTCGGTAAGTGACAAACTGTCACCAAGTTACTATTTCTCAAACCCTTCATTTGTTCCAGAATAATGGTGGAGCCCAAAAATACGCACAGTGGGTCAAACATCGAAAGCACAACAAATGAAATGATGATAAACTAACAATTTTAGTTGAATCGCACGGATGTTTAAATGCAGAATTGAATTTATCAATAGTTGCATCTGTCTAGAATCCTATTGCAATCTCTTTCTTAATATAGATGAACAAGCAATCTCTTAAAAATATGTCTTCCAATTTGGTATATTAAAAGTTATAGCGGGCTAAAAAGGCAAAAAAGGACATGCTAAGAAATGATAAGACAACATCTGAGCATTGGTTTGGTAGGTCCTGTTAAAGTGATTAAAATGAACTGATGCATGTATAAAATTATTCAGCCATAAAACAAGCAGGAATGTAACGTACAACTTCACAAGCACATCATTGTGAACACTCGACACTCTCAACACAATAGTACAAATTTCCACAATACTCACTTCCCCATGAGAGAAGTAGAGGTCATGGAACAGAAACTGTTGTGCTGTCGAGCCCCTCCCGTGAAGAGCAACCCGACGTCCGACAACTCCATATCCCGCTAATTGCTGCTCGGAGGCCAGTGAAACGCAAGCTTATTCATCTATCATGGTGAAGTTCCACGACTTTATCTGGTTTAGTTGGATGAAGTTGCCAGTGGAACCTGCAAATACCATATATATCTTGTCCCGCAGAAGCTGTGATACACTACAAGAAATATGTCAACTTGTGACCTTGACTATTGGTCACTGAAAGGTCATTGTTTTTCATTTGCGACCTTTTTTTGACCAAAAACAGAAGGTCAAAAGTTGGCGGTCGTAAACTGACTACAGCGACCTTTCTTACGGAATGGTCGAAGGCGTTTATGACCAAACTATGTCCATTGTGGCATTTTGGTCACTAGCAACCTCCCCAGGCCACGTAGGCATCCAGCGTGGCAAGCTGATGTGGCACAAGATTCAGCCAGGTCCAATTCGGTTTTCTACATGGGCCTAGCCCAAGAATTCGGCCTTTTTACTATATATTTTTTCTATTAATTTTCTCTAGCTACATGGGCCTGACCCAACAATTTGGCCTTTTTATTTCATGGATCATGGCCTTTTTGTGATCTATTTCGTTTTTGGGCCTAAGCCTTTTTATTTACTTGGCTATCGTCTTTTCACAATTGATTCTTTTAGTAATTTTGTTCATTTTTCCTGAATTGTTTGATTTGTGGCCTTTTAGGGCCCAAATAGTATATTTCATTTCCGACATATCAACAATAAAGTAACCAGTATTTTGGTCCAGAGCACCAATCACACAAATTTTCATAAATGGCGACCAAAATGAGTATATTATATATATTACAATCATGCCATAGTTCACATCATCCAGGAATTTAGAACAACTACAAAAAGTGCTGCTATGAAATACTATAACAGCCATTCACATCATCCGAGGAACATATAATTAGCTACAAAGATGAAGCGTTCCCTTTTCCAACTTCTTGAGCCTGGAGCTCCTGTAAAAGACAGGAAAAGGATCATTATCATGGTTGTGAATTCAGAGCGAAAGCAATATCCTCAAACATACAACATCTAGGAAAAAGAATATTGAACAAAATAATAAACAAATACACAAGCAGCTAGGGTCGATCCTAATGCCAGCAAGCTCTAAGAAGACTCCAAGAAATTGATGGCTCACAATACAATCATGCTTTTGACAACAAATACTACTAGAATTAAGGCGCAGAACATATTCTAAGCAGTGTTAACATCATGGCAGTAACAATTAACAGTAGCAGCTAGCAGAACGTCAATCAAAGCACAACAAAAGTACAACACCACACTTGGGATCTCGGAGCAAGAAAAAGATCATGTTGCTTGGGATCAGTTTAATCATATGCATCAATTTTGTTACAAGCTTTTCTTCAGAGCTGGGCTAGTCTGTTGCTACTACTGTAGTACTATCGGTGCACATCACTGTAGTCTACATCTGCAGCTGCCCATTCACTAGAACCACATAGATCACTAGCTGCCCATTCCTTAATAATAATAACAAAAATTACATCTAATATCAAGTACCATGGATGCACTAAACCCCTCCCACCAGCTTGACCCTGAGCAGCAACTCAGTCTCAAGCCTACATAGTACATGCATTGAGAAGTTCAACAAATATGTAAATCTGTTCATGTACTGTACTGGATAGCAATTAGGAGACAACTGAAGCCTGGTTATTATGTTGCTTAGCCTGCTTATCATTCATTTATTTGTACAAGCTAGGATTCATCATCTTTGCACTGGGTAGCTCTCAGCTCTCTAGCAAACAACGAACATGTACTGTACTGGGTAGAAATTAGCAATCTGGTCCACCTCAATCTTACCTCCGGCTCTGTACAGCTGCTCAGCTCCTAGCTGCTGGCCTCCACCTCAATCCCGTCGAGCATACTGCATCATAACAAGCACGAAAATTCAGAAAACACACCCCAATCCTGAAATTCAGTGAAGCACGAAAAGCAGCAGCAAACTAGACAGTAGCATGCAGGCAGCGTTGCAAACAACAAACCAAGTAATATAATGTACACTACAGGAGAAACAAACAGCAAAGCGAGGCAACATCATTTAGTCAGAACAAACAAGCAAGGGCGCTGAATATACTCAAGTACTCGTCAACTTGTTCTAACTGAATTTAGGAGTCTGTTTTATTCTTTTCTTATATGCAGTCTGAAGCTTAACTTGTTCTAACCAGGGTTGGAAAAAGCGTTATTAAGCCGTGACGCCTCGGCGCGCCTCAGCGCTCAGCGACAGCCCATCGCGTAGCCTTGGGCCCTGTCGGTGCTCTAGGCGGGCCCATCGCTAGGCGGATCCAGGCGTCGCCTAGGCGTGATAGAAGCGGAGAAAAGCGGCGCAGGAGGCGGGCGCAAGGCGTAGCAAGGCGGACGGAGATGGAGGCGGGAGAGGTTGCAAGCATGGGCCGGGGAAGGAGCGGGAAGATCGCTGAAAATGGAGAAGATTATGGAAGTTTGCTGGCTGAAGGAAAGGAGAGATTAGGTAGGGCTTTGCATATATATACACACAAAAGGGGTGGCGGCGGCTCGATCTTATTCCGTCGTCGCGGCGATCCTCCGGCTGCCAAGACGAAGAGATTCACCTCATCCTCTCACCACGCAGCCATGGTTTCTTCTATCCCCGCCATCCCGCGCAAGAGCTTCATCTGAGGTCCCGCCTTCTTCCATCACTGTGGGTGAGCTGCCAAATCGATTCGTCAATCCCCTCTCTTCTTGTGTACTATGTGCCTGTGTGCAGCCTCTGCCGTCCCTGGATTGCCCATCGTCAGCCAAGTTAGATATGTCGTCCACGGCAAGATCCCCTCCGTGTAGACCCGGCGTCCGTTTCCCCCCTCCGGTGCGGCGGTAGCGCCGTCCGTGTGAGGGGCACACCGAGACGCGTGCCGCCTCTTCGGACATGCCACCACACCACCACAAGTATGAGGGGCGGTGCGGCTCCGTTAGCATTACTACCCCTGTGGCCTCTGTCCGCGCCTAACCACAGGCGGTTGACCACGAGATCTACCCTTTGACTTCCACGGACGGGCTTTGACCAGTGGACCTCTCCACCCGGGTCATGTTAGGTCAGATATCTGAACACTTTAGAGCAACATCCGGGCCAAACCCACAGCTACATCCACTCCGTGTAGACCCGACAAGGCGTCTGCTTCCACCTCTGTGCGGCGGGCGGTGGCGCCGTCTGGTGGAGGGGGACACTCTTGAGACGCGTGCCGGGCATTTGCAACCGCCACAACACTTCCAGACTTGTGAGAGGCCGCCCTCGCAAGATTTGACGGTATAATGTTAGCCCCCGGAGGCCGCCGTACTGATGTCAGTGACGCAGCGAAGAGCAATCCGCGAGAGGGAAGTGTTCAGATACTTCTCCATCACGAAAAATTATGAAAAATTACCATCGGTCCTATAGCACATGTGCACGTCATGTAAAAACTCATGATTTTATCAAGGCTCCGAGTATTTAATAATATTCACGCGCGCGTATCCGCAGAGCGTCTACTACCGTGTGTCGCCGCCCGTCCGTGAGGGGGGGCTACACCCGGAGACGCAGCGTGCCGCCTCTTCGGACATGCCACCACACCACCCCGCATGTATGAGGGCCCGATCACGACGGTCCGGTGGCATTACTACCCCAGGGCCCACGTCGCCCTAACCTCTGTAGCGCTTTGACCACCGGATCTAGCCGCTTTGACTTTGCACGGCCGGATTTGACCCGGTAAAGGCCTATCCATCCGGTCATGTTAGGTCAGCCCATACGAACACTTTAGAGCAACATCCGGCCACACCCACGGCAAGATCCCCTCCGTGTAGACCCGACAGTCTGCTTCCCCCCCTCCAGGTGCCGACGCAAGGCGCCGTCCGTGTGAGGGCACACCCGAGACGCTGCACGCCTCTTTCTGACATGCCACCACACCACCTCGCATGTATGAGGGGCCGGAAGACGCCCCTGGCATTGAGCATTCTGTGGGCCCCGTCTCCGCCTAACCCCCGAGCGGTTGACCATTTAGATCTACCCCTTGACTTTCCACGGACGGGCTTTGACCAAAGGACCTCTCCACCCGGTCATGTTAGGTCAGCCATCTGAACAATTTAGAGCAACATCCGGGCCAAACCCACAGCTCATCCACTCCGTGTAGACCCAGCCAGCGTCTGGTTTCCCCCCTCCGGTGCGGCGGCGCGCCGTCCGTGAGGGGGGACACCGGAGGCAGCGTGCGGGCATTTGCAACCGCCACAACACTTCCGGACTTGTGAGAGGCCGCCTCGCAAGATTTGACGGTATGCTGGCCCGGAGGCCGCGGCCCACGGTCGAAGACAGCGCAAAGAGCAATCAGCGTGAGGAAGTGTTCGAGATACTTCTCCATCACGAAAAATTATGAAAAATTACCATCGGTCCTATAGCACATGTGCCCACGTCATGTAAAAAACTCATGATTTTATCGCGCTCGAGTATTTAATAATATTCACGCCGCGATCGTGATCCATGCAGCGTCTACTACCGTGTGTCATCGCCGTCCGTGAGGCCACACCTCGGAGGCAGCGTGCCGCCTCTTGGACATGCCACCACACCACCCGCATGTATGAGGGCCCGATCACGGCGGTCCGGTGGCATTGCTACCCCCGGGGCCCACGCCCGCCTAACCTGTAGCGTTTGACCACCGGATCTAGCCCTTTGACTTTGCAGACCGGGATTTGACCGGTGGGCCTATCCACCGGTCATGTTAGGGTCAGCCAATACGAACACTTTAGAGCAACATCCGGGCCAAACCCACAGCTACATCCACTCCGTGTAGACCCGACGCGTCCGTTTCCCCCCTCCAGGTGCCGGCGGCGGCGCCGTCCGTGGGGGGGGAGCACAACTCGGAGACGCGTGCCGGGCATTTGCAACCGCCACAACACTTCCAGACTTGTGAGAGGCCGCCTACGCAAGATTTGACGGTATGCTAGCCCCCGGAGGCCGCCGGCCACAGTACAAGCAGCGAAGAGCAATCGGCGTAGAGGAAGTGTTCAGATACTTCTCCATCACGAAAAATTATGAATAATTACCATCGGTCCTATAGCACATGTGCCCACGTCATGTAAAAAACTCATGATTTTATCGCGTTCCGAGTATTTAATAATATTCACGCCGCATCGTTTCCGCAGATCGTCTACTACCGTGTGTCATCGCCGTCCGTGAGGGGGGCCACACCCCGGAGACGCGTGCCGCCTCTTCGGACATGCCACCACACAACCCCGCATGTATGAGGGCCCGATGCGACGGTCGGGTGGCATTACTACCCCAGGGCCCCGTCTCGCCTAACCACAGTAGCATTTGACCACGGATCTAGCCCTTTGACTTTGCGGACGGGATTTGACGGTGGGCCTATCCACCCGGTCATGTTAGGTCAGCCATCTGAACACTTTAGTGCAACATCCGGGCCAAACCCACAGCTACATCCACTCCGTGTAGACCGTAGCGTCTGTTTCCCCCCCTCCGGTGCGGCGTGGCGCCGTCCGTGAGGGTGGGGACACCCGAGAGACGCTGCAGGGCATTTGCAACCGCCACAACACTTCCCGGACTTGTGAGAGGCCGCCTACGCATAAGATTTGACGGTATGTTAGCCCCGGAGGCCGCCGCCACAACAGAGACGCGCGAAGAGCAATCCACAGAGAGGAAGTGTTCGAATACTTCTCCATCACGAAAAATTATGAAAAATTACCATCGATCCTATAGCACATGTGCCCACGTCATGTAAAAACTCATGATTTTATCGGCGCTCCGAGTATTTAATAATATTCACGCCGCATCGTTTCCGCGAGCGTCCACTACCGTGTGTCATCGCCCGTCCCGTGAGGGGCCACACCGAGCGGCGTGCAGCCTCTTCGGACATGCCACCACACCACCCGCATGTATGGAGGGCCCGATGCGACGGTCCGGTGGCATTGCTACCCCCAGGGCCCCGTCCGCCTAACCTCATGGCGTTTGACCACCGGATCTAGACCTTTGACTTTACTGCAGACGGAGTTTGACCCGGTGGGCCTATCACCCGGTCATATTAGGGTCAGCCCATCTGAACACTTTAGAGCAACATCCGGCCACACCCACGGCAAGATCCCCTCCGTGTAGACCCGGACGCGTCCGTTTCCCCCCTCCGGTGCGTGGCGGCGCCGTCCGTGTGAGGCACACCCGGAGAGGCAGCGTGCCGCCTCTTCGGACATGCCACCACACCACCCTGCATGTATGAGGGGCGGTGCGGCAGCTCGGTGGCATTACTACCCCGGGGCCCCGTCCGCCTAACCTCAGAGCGTTTGACCACCGGATCTAGCCCTTTGACTTTGCAATGACGGATTTGACCGGTGGGCCTATGTACCGGTCATGTTAGGGTCAGCCCATCACGAACACTTTAGAGCAACATCCGGGCCACACCCACAGAAGATCCCTCCGTGTAGACCTGACGCCAGTCTGCTTTCTCCCCTCAGTGCCGCGTGGCGCCGTCTGTGTGAGGGGCACACCGAGAGACGCGATGCCACCTCTTCGGACATGCCACCACCACCACCACCGCATGTATGAGGGGCGGTGCGACGCTTCGGTGGCATTACTACCCAGGGGCCCCCGTCCCGCCCTAACCACGGAGCGGTTGACCACGAGATCTACCCCTTTGACTTCCCACGGACGGGCTTTGACCGGTGGACCTCTCCACCCGGTCATGTTAGGTCAGCCAATCTGAACACATTAGAGCAACATCCGGGCCAAACCCACAGCTACATCCACTCCGTGTAGACCGACGCGTCCGTTTCCCCCCCTCCGGTGCGGCGGCGCTTGCCGTCCGTGAGGGGTTGACACCGGAGATGCGTGCGGGCATTTGCAACCGCCACAACACTTCCGGACTTGTGAGGCCGCCTATGCAAGATTTGACGATATGCTGGCCCGGAGGCCGCCCGACCCAGTCGAAGGCGAAGAGCAATCGGCGTAGAGGGAAGTGTTGGATACTTCTCCATCACGAAAAATTATGAAAAATTACCATCGGTCCTATAGCACATGTGCCCACGTCATGTAAAAAACTCATGATTTTATCGCGCTCGAGTATTTAATAATATTCATGCCGCATCGTTTCCAGAAGCGTCTACAACCGTGTGACATCGCCCGTCCGTGAGGGGGGGCCACACTCTGAGACGCGTGCGCCTCTTCGGACATGCCACCACACCACCCGCATGTATGAGGGCCCGATGCACGGTCGGGTGGCATTACTACCCCAGTGGCCCCCGTCCGCCCTAACCTGTAGCGTTTGACCACCGGATCTAGCCTTTGACTTTGCACGACGAGGATTTGACCGGTGGGCCTATCCACCCGGTCATGTTAGGTCGTGTCAATGAACACTTTAGAGAAACATCGGGCCAAACCCACAGCTACATCCACTCCGTGTAGACCCGGCAGCGTCCGTTTCCCCCCTCCAAGTTACGGCGGCGGCGCCGTCCGTGAGGGGGGGGGACACCTCGAGACGTGGTGCGGGCATTTGCAACCGCCACAACACTTCCGGACTTGTGAGAGGCCGCCACGCAAGATTTGACGGGCTAGTACTGGCCGGAGGCCGCCCGGCCACAACAGAGACGCGAAGAGCAATCCGCTTAGAGGGAAGTGTTCAGATACTTCTCCATCACGAAAAATTATGAAAAATTACCATCGATCCTATAGCACATGTGCCCACGTCATGTAAAAAACTCATGATTTTATCGCGCTCCGAGTATTTAATAATATTCACGCCGCGCATCGTTTCCTTGAGCGTCCACTACCGTGTGTCATCGCCCGTCCGTGAGGCCACACCCGGAGACGCGTGCCGCCTCTTCGGACATGCCACCACACCACCCCGCATGTATGAGGGCCCGATGCGACGGTCGGGTGGCATTGCTACCCCCTCAGGGCCCCCGTCCGCCCTAACCCTCAGAAGCGTTTGACCACGGATCTAGCCCTTTGACTTTGCACGGACGGGATTTGACCAAAGGGCCTATCCACCCGGTCATGTTAGGTCAGCCCATACGAACACTTTAGAGCAACATCCGGCCACACCCACAGCTACATCCACTCGTGTAGACCCGACGCGTCCGTTTCCCCCTCCGGTGCGGCGGGCGGCGCCCGTCCGTGTGAGGGCACACCGAGACGCGTGCCGCCTCTTCGGACATGCCACCACACCACCCTGCATGTATGAGGGCTGGTGCGACGCCTCCGGTGGCATTACTACCCCAGGGGCCCGTCCGCCCTAACCTGGAGCGGTTGACCACGAGATCTACCCTTTGACTTTCCACGGACCGGGCTTTGACGGTGGACCTCTCCACCGGTCATGTTAGGTCAGCCAATCTGAACACTTTAGAGCAACATCGGGCCAAACCCACAGCTACATCCACTCCGTGTAGACCCGACGCGTCAGTTTCTTCAAAGCCGGGCGGGCAGCGGCCGTCCGTGAGGGGGGGACACCCGGAGACGCGTGCGGGCATTTGCAACCGCCACAACACTTCCAGACTTGTGAGGCCGCCCTACGCCAAGATTTGACGATATGCTGGCCCGGAGCCGCCGCCCGCAGTCGAAGACGCGAAGAGCAATCAGAGTAGAGTGAAGTGTTTAGATAATTCTACATCACGAAAAATTATGAAAATTTACCATCGGTCCTATAGCACATTTGCCCACATCATGTAAAAAACTCATGATTTTATCGCGCTCCGGTATTTAATAATATTCACGCCGCATCGTTTCATGCAGAACGTCTACTACCGTGTGTCATCGCCGTCCGTGAGGGGGGGGCACACCCCGGGGACGCGTGCCGCCTCTTCGGACATGCCACCACACCACCCCGCATGTATGAGGTCCCCGTGCGACGCTCGGGTGGCATTACACCGAGGGCCCCCTGGCCCCCGCTAACCTCAGAAGCGTTTGACCACCGGATCTAGCCCTTTGACTTTGCACGGACGGGATTTGACCCGGTGGGCCTATCCACCCGGTCATGTTAGGTCAGCCAATCTGAACACTTTAGAGCAACATCCGGGCCAAACCCACAGCTACATCCACTCCGTGTAGACCCGGCGTCCGTTTCCCCCCTCCGGTGCGGCGGCGGCGCCGTCTGTGAGGGACACCGAGACGCGTGCCGGGCATTTGCAACCGCCACAACACTTTCGGACTTGTGAGAGGCCGCCACGCAAGATTTGACGGTATGCTGGCCCCGAGGCCGCCGCCACGGTCAGACGCAGCGAAGAGCAATCCGCGTGAGGGAAGTGTTCAGATACTTCTCCATCACGAAAATTATGAAAAATTACCATCGATCCTATAGCACATGTGCCCACGTCATGTAAAAACTCATGATTTTTATCGCGCTCGAGTATTTAATAATATTCACGCGCGCATCGTTTTCATGAAGCGTTCACTACCGTGTGTCATCGCCCGTCCGTGAGGGGCCCACACGAGGCAGCGTGCCGCCTCTTCGGACATGCCACCACACCACCCGCATGTATGAGGGCCCGATGCGACAGTCGGGTGGCATTGCTACCCCTGTGGCCCCCGTCCCCGCCTAACCTCAGAGCATTTGACCACCGGATCGAGCCCTTGGACTTTGCACGAACGGGATTTGACCAGTGGACCTATCCACCCGGTCATGTTAGGTCAGCCAATACGAACACTTTAGAGCAATATCCGGGCCAAACCCACAGCTACATCCACTCCGTGTAGATCCGACGTCCGGTTCCCCCCTCTGTGTGCGGCGGCGCCGTCCGTGAGGGGGGACACCTTGAGACGCTGCGGTGGTATTTGCAACCGCCACAACACTTCCGGACTTGTGAGAGGCCGCCACGCAAGATTTGACGGTATACTGGCCGGAGCCGCCGGCACGGATCGTGACGCATACGAAGAGCAATCAGCGTGGGGAAGTGTTGAGATACTTCTCCATCACGAAAAATTATGAAAAATTACCATCGATCCTATAGCACATGTGCCCACGTCATGTAAAAACTCATGATTTTATCGGCGCTCAGTATTTAATAATATTCACGCCGCATCGTTTCCGCCGCGTCCACTACCGTGTGTCGCCGCCCGTCCGTGAGGGGCCACATCGGAGACGCAGCGTGGCGCCTCTTCGGACATGCCACCACACCACCCCGCATGTATGAGGGCCCGATGCGACGGTCCGGTGGCATTGCTACCCCCCCGGGCCCCCGTCCCGCCTAACCCTGTAGCGTTTGACCACCGGATCTACCCCTTTGACTTTGCACGGACGGGATTTGACCAGTGGGCCTGGCCGCCCGGTCATGTTAGGTCAGCCCATACGAACACTTTAGAGCAACATCCGGGCCACACCCGCAGCAAGATCCCTTCTGTGTAGACCCGACGCGTCCGTTTCCCCCCTCCAGGTGCCGGCGGCGACGCCGTCCGTGTGAGGGGGCACACCCCGGAGACGCGTGCCGCCTCTTCGGACATGCCACCACACCACCCTGCATGTATGAGGGGCCGGTGCGACGCTCCGGTGGCATTGCTACCCCCCAGGGCCCCCGTCCCGCCTAACCCTGTAGCATTTGACCACCGGATCTACCCCTATGACTTCCCACGGACGGGTTTTGACCAGTGGACCTCTCCACCCGGTCTTGTTAGGTCAGCCAATACGAACACTTTAGAGCAACATCCGGGCCAAACCCACAGCTACATCCACTCCGTGTAGACCCGACGCGTCCGTTTCCCCCCCTCCGGTGCGGCGGCACCGTCCGTGAGGGGGTGACACCGGAGGCAGCGTGCGGGCATTTGCAACCGCCACAACACTTCCAGACTTGTGAGAGGCCGCCACGCAAGATTTGACGGTATGCTAGCCCCGAAGGCCGCCCGACCAGTCGAAGGCAGCGAAGAGCAATCCAGCGTAGAGGAAGTGTTCAGATAGTTCTCCATCACGAAAAATTATGAAAAATACCGCGGTCCTATAGCACATGTGCCCACGTCATGTAAAAACTCATGATTTTATCGGCGCTTCCAGAGTATTTAATAATATTCACGCCGCATCGCTTTCCGCCAAAACGTCCACTACCGTGTGTCATCGCCGTCCGTGAGGGCCCACACCCCGAGACGCAGCGTGCCGCCTCTTCGGACATGCCACCACACCACCCGCATGTATGAGGGCCCGATGCGACGGTCCCGTGGCATTGCTAACCCCAGGGCCCCGTCCCCGCCTAACCACAGTAGCGTTTGACCACGGATCTAGCCCTTTGACTTTGCACGGGACGGGATTTGACCAGTTGGCCTATCCACCCGGTCATGTTAGGTCAGCCCATCTGAACACTTTCGAGCAACATCGGACCACACCCACAACAAGATCCCCTCCGTGTAGACCCGACGCGTCCGTTTCCCCCTCCGGTCTTGCGTGGCCGGCGCCGTCCGTGTGAGGCACACCGGAAGGCAGCGTGCCGCCTCTTCGGACATGCCACCACACCATCCTGCATGTATGAGGGGCCGGTGCGACGCTCCGGTGGCATTGCTACCCCCCAGGGGCCCCGTCCCGCCTAACCCTGGAGCGGTTGACCACGAGATCTACCCCTTTGACTCCCACGGACGGGCTTTGACCAGTGGACCTCTCCACCCGGTCATGTTAGGTCAGCCAATACGAACACTTTAGAGCAACATCCGGGCCAAACCCACAGCTACATCCACTCCGTGTAGACCCGGCAGCGTCCGTTTCCCCCTCCGGTGCGGCGGCGGCGCCGTCCGTGAGGGGGGACACCTTGAGACGCTGCAAGGCTGGCATTTGCAACCGCCACAACACTTCCAGACTTGTGAGGCCGCCCTACGCAAGATTTGACGGTATGTTAGCCGAGGCCAGCCGCCACCCGGTCGAGACGCAGCGAAAGAGCAATCCGGCGTAGAGGGAAGTGTTCAGATACTTCTCCATCACGAAAAATTATGAAAAATTACCATCGGTCCTATAGCACATGTGCCCACGTCATGTAAAAACTCATGATTTTATCGGCGCTCCGAGTATTTAATAATATTCACGCCGCGATCGTATCCGCATGAGCGTCTACTACCGTGTGTCATCGCCGTCCGTGAGGGGGGCCACACCCCGGAGACGCGTGCCGCCTCTTCGGACATGCCACCACACCACCCCGCATGTATGAGGGCCCGACGCGACGGTCCGGTGGCATTGCTACCCCCCAGGGCCCCCGTCCCGCCTAACCCTGTAGCGTTTGACCACCGGATCTAGCCCTTTGACTTTGCACGGACGAGATTTGACCAGTGGGCCTATCCACCGGTCATGTTAGGTCAGCCCATACGAACACTTTAGAGCAACATCCGGGCCACACGCATAGTAAGATCCCCTCCGTGTAGACCCGACGCGTCCGTTTCCCCCCTCCGGTGCGGCGGCTGGCGCCCGTCCGTGTGAGGGGGCACACTCGGAGACGCTGCGTGCCGCCTCTTCGGACATGCCACCACACCACCCTGCATGTATGAGGGCGGTGCGACGCTCGATGGCATTGCTACCCTCAGGGCCCTGGCCCCGCCTAACCTCGAGCGGTTGACCACGAGATCTACCCTTTGACTTCCCACGGACGGGCTTTGACGTGGACCTCTCCACCGGTCATGTTAGGTCAGCCAATCTGAACACTTTAGAGCAACATCCAGGCCAAACCCACAGCTACATCCACTCCGTGTAGACCCGGCGTCCGTTTCCCCCCTCCGGTGCGTGGCGGTAGCGCCGTCCGTGAGGGGGGGACACCCGGAGACGCGTGGGACGGGCATTTGCAACCGCCACAACACTTCCAGACTTGTGAGAGGCCGCCCTCGCAAGATTTGACGGTATGCTGGCCCCGGAGCCGCCCGGCCGAAGACGCGCGAAGAGCAATCCGCGTAGAGGGAAGTGTTCAGATACTTCTCCATCACGAAAAATTATGAAAAATTACCATCGGTCCTATAGCACATGTGCCCACGTCATGTAAAAAACTCATGATTTTATCGCGCTCCGAGTATTTAATAATATTCACGCCGCATCGTTTCGGCAGAACGTCTACTACCGTGTGTCATCGCCGTCCGTGAGGGGGCTACACACCGAGAGACGCGTGTCGCCTTCTGACATGCCACCACACCACCCCGCATGTATGAGGGCCCGATCACGACGGTCGGTGGCATTGCTAACCCAGGGCCCCGTCCGCCCTAACCTGTAGCGTTTGACCACCGGATCTAGCCTTTGACTTTGCACGACGGGATTTGACCGGTTGGCCTATCCACCCGGTCATGTTAGGTCAGCCCATCTGAACACTTTAGAGCAACATCCGGGCCACACCCACAAAGAAGATCCCCTCCGTAGACCCGACGCTGGCGTCCGCTTTCCCTCCAGTGCCGGGGCGGCGGGCGCCGTCTGCAGGAGGGGGCACACCGAGACGCGTGCCGCCTCTTCTGACATGCCACCACACCATCCTGCATGTATGAGGGCGGTCGCGACGCTTCGGTGGCATTGCTACCCTCAGGGCCCCGTCGCCCTAACCTGGAAGCGGTTGACCACGAGATCTACCCTTTGACTTCCCACGGACGGGGATTTGACGGTGGACCTCTCCACCCGGTCATGTTAGGTCAGCCAATCTGAACACTTTAGAGCAACATCGGGCCAAACCCACAGCTACATCCACTCCGTGTAGACCCGTGCGTCGTTTTCCCCCTCCGGTGCGGCGTGGCGCGCCGTCCGTGAGGGGACACTGGAGACGCGTGGCGGGCATTTGCAACCGCCACAACACTTCCGGACTTGTGAGAGGCCGCCACGCAAGATTTGGCGGTATGCTGGCCCCGGAGGCCGCCGACCCCACGGTCGAAGACGCGAAGAGCAATCAGCGTGAGGGAAGTGTTCGGATACTTCTCCATCACGAAAAATTATGAATAATTACCATCGGTCCTATAGCACATGTGCCCACGTCATGTATAAACTCATGATTTTATCGCGCTCCGGTATTTAATAATATTCACGCGCGCATCGTATCCGGCGAGCGTCTACTACCGTGTGTCATCGCCGTCCGTGAGGCCACACCCGAGAGCGCGTGCCGCCTCTTCGGACATGCCACCACACCACCCGCATGTATGAGGGCCCGATCGCGACGGTCCGATGGCATTGCTACCCCGGGGCCCACGTCCCGCCTAACCCTCAGAAGCGTTTGACCATCGGATCTAGCCCTGACTTTGCAGACGGGATTTGACCCGGTGGGCCTATCCACCCGGTCATGTTAGGTCAGCCCATCTGAACACTTTAGAGCAACATCCGGGCCACACCCACGGCAAGATCCCTCCGTGTAGACCCGGCCGCGTCCGTTTCCCCCCTCCAGTGCCGGCGGCGGGCGCCGTCCGTGTGAGGCACACCGAAGGCAGCGTGCCGCCTCTTCGGACATGCCACCACCACCACCTGCATGTATGAGGGGCGGTGCGACGCTCCGGTGGCATTGTTACCCCCTGTGGCCCCCTGGCCCCGCCTAACCTCGGAGCGGGCCGACCACGAGATCTACCCTTCGACTTCCCACGACGCAAGCCACCAAAGCTGGACCTCTCCACCCGGTCATGTTAGGGTCAGCCAATCTGAACACTTTAGAGCAACATCCGGGCCATACCCACAGCTACATCCACTCCGTGTAGACCGGACGCGTCTGTTTCCCCCCTCCGGTGCCGGGCGGCGGCGCCCGTCGTGAGGGGGACACCCGGAGGCAGCGTGCGGGCATTTGCAACCGCCACAACACTTCCGGACTTGTGAGAGGCCGCCCTCGCAAGATTTGACGGTATGCTAGCCCCGGAGCCGCCGGCCCACCGGTCGAAGGCAGCGAAGAGCAATCAGCGTAGAGGGAAGTGTTCGAGATACTTCTCCATCACGAAAAATTATGAATAATTACCATCGGTCCTATAGCACATGTGCCCACGTCATGTAAAAACTCATGATTTTATCGCGTTCGAGTATTTAATAATATTCACGCCGCGCCGTTTCGCAGATCGTCTACTACCGTGTGTCATCGCCGTCCGTGAGGGGGCCACACCCGGAGACGCGTGCGCCTCTTCGGACATGCCACCACACAACCCCGCATGTATGAGGGGCCCGATCGCGACGGTCGGGTGGCATTGCTACCCCGGGGCCCCGTCCGTCTAACCACAGTAGCATTTGACCACGGATCTAGCCTTTGACTTTGCACGGACGGGATTTGACCGGTGGGCCTATCCACCCGGTCATGTTAGGTCAGCCAATCTGAACACTTTAGAGCAACATCGGGCCAAACCCGGCTACATCCACTCCGTGTAGACCCGGCGTCCGTTTCCCCCTCCAGTGCTGGCGGCGCGCCGTCCGTGAGGGGGACACCGGAGGCAGCGTGCGGGCATTTGCAACCGCCACAACACTTCCGGACTTGTGAGAGGCCGCCACGCAAGATTTGACGGTATGCTGGAGGAGCCGCCCACCCGGTCGTGAAGCAGCGAAAAACAATCGCGTGAGGGAAGTGTTGAGATACTTCTCCATCACGAAAAATTATGAAAAATTACCATCGATCCTATAGCACATGTGCCCACGCCATGTAAAAACTCATGATTTTATCGCGCTCCGGTATTTAATAATATTCACGCCGCATCGTTTCCGCGAGCGTCCACTACCGTGTGTCATCGCCGCCCGTCGTGAGGGGCCACACCGGAGACGCAGCGTCGCCTCTTCGGACATGCCACCACACCACCCCGCATGTATGAGGGCCCGATGCGACGGTCGGTGGCATTGCTACCCCAGGGCCCCGTCCGCCTAACCACATAGCGTTTGACCACCGGATCTAGCCCTTTGACTTTGCAGACGGGATTTGACGGTGGGCCTATCCACCCGGTCATGTTAGGTCAGCCCATACGAACACTTTAGAGCAACATCCGGGCCACACCCACAGCAAGATCCCCTCCGTGTAGACCCGCCGCGTCCGTGTCCCCCCTCCCGGTGCCGGCGGCGGCGCCGTCCGTGTGAGGGGGCACACCCCGGAGACGCGTGCCGCCTCTTCGGACATGCCACCACACCACCCTGCATGTATGAGGGGTCGGTGCGACGCTCCGGTGGCATTGCTACCCCCCAGGGCCCCCGTCCCGCCTAACCCTGTAGCGTTTGACCACCGGGTCTAGCCCTTTGACTTTGCACAGACGGGATTTGACCAGTGGGCCTATGTACCCGGTCATGTTAGGTCAGCCCATACGAACACTTTAGAGCAACATCCGGGCCAAACCCACAGCAAGATCCCTCCGTGTAGACCCGGCAGCGTCCGTTTCCCCCCCTCCAGTGCCGTGGCGGCGCGCCGTCCGTGTGAGGGGCACACTTTGAGACGCTGCCGCTTTTTCTGACATGCCACCACACCACCACCTGCATGTATGCAGGGGTCGGCAGACGCCTCCCGGTGGCATTGTTACCCCCCTGTGGCCCTGGCCCCGCTTAACCTCGAGCGTTGACCACGAGATCTACCTTTGACTTCCGCATGACGGGCTTTGACAAGTGGACCTCTCCACCCGGTCATGTTAGGTCAGCCAATCTGAACACATTAGAGCAACATCCGGGCCAAACCCACAGCTACATCCACTCCGTGTAGACCCGGCAAGCGTCCGTTTCCCCCTCCGGTGCGGCGGCGCGCCGTCCGTGAGGGGGACACCGAGACGCGTGCCGGGCATTTGCAACCGCCACAACACTTCCAGACTTGTGAGAGGCCGCCCTCGCAAGATTTGGCGGTATGCTGGCCCCGGAGCCGCCGACCCACGGTCGAAGCAGCGCGAAGAGCAATCGCGTAGAGGAAGTGTTCAGATACTTCTCCATCACGAAAAATTATGAATAATTACCATCGGTCCTATAGCACATGTGCCCACGTCATGTAAAAACTCATGATTTTATCGCGTTCGAGTATTTAATAATATTCACGCCGCATCGTTTCCGCAGATCGTCTACTACCGTGTGTCATCGCCGTCCGTGAGGGGGGCCACACCCCGGAGACGCGTGCCGCCTCTTCGGACATGCCACCACACAACCCCGCATGTATGAGGGCCCGATGCGACGGTCGGGTGGCATTGCTACCCCCCAGGGCCCCCGTCCCGCCTAACCCTGTAGCATTTGACCACCGGATCTAGCCCTTTGACTTTGCACGAACGGGATTTGACCAGTGGGCCTATCCACCCGGTCATGTTAGGTCAGCCAATACGAACACTTTAGAGCAACATCCAGGCCAAACCCACAGCTACATCCACTCCGTGTAGACCCGGCAAGCGTCCGTTTCCCCCCTCCAGTGCGGCGTGGGCGCGCCGTCCGTGAGGGGGGGGACACCCGAGAGGCAGCGTCTTGGGGCATTTGCAACCGCCACAACACTTCCGGACTTGTGAGAGGCCGCCACGCTAAGATTTGACGGTATGCTGGCCCGGAGCCGCCAGCCTGATCGTGAAGCAGCGAAGAGCAATCAGCGAGAGGGAAGTGTTGAGATACTTCTCCATCACGAAAAATTATGAAAAATTACCATCGATCCTATAGCACATGTGCCCACGCCATGTAAAAACTCATGATTTTATCGCGCTCGGTATTTAATAATATTCACGCGCGCCGTTTCGCGAAGCGTCCACTACCGTGTGTCATCGCCCGTCCGTGAGGCCACACCCGAGACGCGTGCGCCTCTTCGGACATGCCACCACACCACCCCGCATGTATGAGGGCCCGATGCGACGGTCCGGTGGCATTGCTACCCCCTGTGGCCCCTGGCCCCGCCTAACCTCAGAAGGCTTGACCACGGATCTAGCCCTTTGACTTTGCAGACGGGATTTGACCGGTGGGCCTATCCACCCGGTCATATTAGGTCAGCCCATACGAACACTTTAGAGCAACATCCGGGCCACACCGGCAAGATCCCCTCCGTGTAGACCAGCAGCGTCCGTTTCCCCCCTCCGGTGCCGGCGGTGGCGCCGTCCGTGTGAGGCACACCCGGAGGCAGCGTGCCGCCTCTTGGACATGCCACCACACCACCCTGCATGTATGAGGGTCGGTGCGGCGCTCGGTGGCATTACCCCCCAGGGCCCCTGGCCCCGCCTAACCTCAGAAGCGTTTGACCACCGGGTCTAGCCCTTTGACTTTGCACGGACGGGATTTGACGATGGGCCTATGTACCCGGTCATGTTAGGTCAGCCCATCTGAACACTTTAGAGCAACATCCAGGCCACACCCACAGCAAGATCCTCCGTGTAGACCCGGCGTCCGTTTCCCCCCCCTCGGTGCGGCGGCGGCGCCCGTCCGTGTGAGGGGCACACCCGGAGACGCGTGCCGCCTCTTCGGACATGCCACCACACCACCTGCATGTATGAGGGGCGGTGCGGCGCTCGGTGGCATTACTTACCCCGGGGCCCGTCCGCCCCTAACCACGGAGCGGTTGACCACGAGATCTACCCTTTGACTTCCCACGGACGGGCTTTGACAAGTGGACCTCTCCACCCGGTCATGTTAGGTCAGCCAATACGAACACATTAGAGCAACATCCGGGCCAAACCCACAGCTACATCCACTCCGTGTAGACCCGACGCGTCCGTTTCCCCCCTCCAGGTGCGGCGTGGCGGCACCGTCCGTGAGGGGGGACACCGAGACGCAGCGTGCGGGCATTTGCAACCGCCACAACACTTCCAGACTTGTGAGGCCGCCACGCAAGATTTGACGATATGCTGGCCGGAGGCCGCCGGCCCACGGTCGAAGGCAGCGAAGAGCAATCCGCGTGGGGAAGTGTTGGATACTTCTCCATCACGAAAAATTATGAAAAATTACCATCGGTCCTATAGCACATGTGCCCACGTCATGTAAAAACTCATGATTTTATCGCGCTCCGGTATTTAATAATATTCACGCGCGCATCGTTTCCGCAGAAGCGTCTACAACCGTGTGTCATCGCCCGTCCGTGAGGGGGGGGCCACACCGAGACGCAGCGTGCCGCCTCTTCGGACATGCCACCACACCACCCCGCATGTATGAGGGCCCGATGCGACGGTCGGGTGGCATTGCTACCCCCCAGGGCCCCCGTCCCGCCTAACCCTGTAGCGTTTGACCACCGGGTCTAGCCCTTTGACTTTGCACGGACGGGATTTGACCAGTGGGCCTATGTACCCGGTCATGTTAGGTCAGCCCATACGAACACTTTAGAGCAACATCCAGGCCACACCCACAGCAAGATCCCTCCGTGTAGACCCGGCGCGTCCGTTTCCCCCTCCAGTGCGGTGGCTGGCGCCGTCCGTGTGAGGGCACACCGAGAGGCGTGCCGCCTCTTCGGACATGCCACCACACCACCCTGCATGTATGAGGGGCGGTGCGGCGCTCGGTGGCATTACTACCCCGGGGCCCCGTCCGCCCTAACCACAGGCGGTTGACCACGAGATCTACCCTTTGACTTCCACGGACGGGCTTTGACAAGTGGACCTCTCCACCGGTCATGTTAGGTCAATCAATACGAACACATTAGAGCAACATCCGGGCCAAACCCACAGCTACATCCACTCCGTGTAGACCCGGCCGTCCGTTTCCCCCTCGGTGCGGCGGCGGCGCCGTCCGTGAGGGGGACACCCAGGCAGCGTGCGGGCATTTGCAACCGCCACAACACTTCCGGACTTGTGAGAGGCCGCCACGCAAGATTTGACGGTATGCTGGCCGAGGCCGCCGCCACAGTCGAAGACGGCGAAGAGCAATCCGCGAGAGGAAGTGTTGAGATTCTTCTCCTTCACGAAATATTATGAATAATTACCATCTGTCCTATAGCACATGTGCCCACGTCATGTAAAAACTCATGATTTTATCGGCGTTCGAGTATTTAATAATATTCACGCCGCGCTCGTTTCCGCAGATCGTCTACTACCGTGTGTCATCGCCGTCCGTGAGGGCCACACCACAGAGGCAGCGTGCCGCCTCTTCGGACATGCCACCACACACAACCCGCATGTATGAGGGCCCGATGCGACGGTCGGGTGGCATTACTACCCCCAGGGCCCCGTCCCCGCCTAACCCCGTAGCAGCATTTGACCACCGGATCTAGCCCTTTGACTTTGCACGTACGGGATTTGACCAGTGGGCCTATCCACACGGTCATGTTAGTTCAGCCAATACGACCACTTTAGAGCAACATCCGGGCCAAACCCACAGCTACATCCACTCCGTGTAGACCCGACGCGTCCGTTTCCCCCCTTCAGGTGCCGGCGGCGGCGCCGTCCGTGAGGGGGGGACACACCCCGGAGACGCGTGCCGGGCATTTGCAACCGCCACAACACTTCCAGACTTGTGAGAGGCCGCCTACGCAAGATTTGACGGTATGCTAGCCCCCGGAGGCCGCCGGCCACAGTCGTGAAGCAGCGAAGAGCAATCAGCGTAGAGGAAGTGTTCGAGATACTTCTCCATCACGAAAAATTATGAAAAATTACCATCGATCCTATAGCACATGTGCCCACGCCATGTAAAAACTCATGATTTTATCGGCGCTCCGAGTATTTAATAATATTCACGCCGCATCGTTTCCATGAACGTCCACTACTGGTGTGTCATCGCCCGTCCGTGAGGGGCCACACCGGAGGCAGCGTGCCGCCTCTTCCGGACATGCCACCACACCACCCCGCATGTATGAGGGCCCGATCACGACGGTCGGTGGCGTTACTACCCCCAGGGCCCCCTGGCCCCGCCCTAACCTGTAGCGTTTGACCACGGATCTAGCCCTTTGACTTTGCACGGACGGGATTTGACCAGTGGGCCTATCCACCCGGTCATATTAGGTCAGCCCATACGAACACTTTAGAGCAACATCCGGGCCACACCCACAGCAAGATCCCCTCCGTGTAGACCCGACGCGTCCGTTTCCCCCCTCCAGGTGCCGGCGGCGGCGCCGTCCGTGAGGGGGCCGAACGCCGGAGAAGCATGCCGCCTCTTCGGACATGCCACCACACCACCCTGCATGTATGAGGGGCCGGTGCGACGCTCCGGTGGCATTGCTACCCCCCAGGGCCCCCGTCCCGCCTAACCCTGGAGCGGTTGACCACGAGATCTAGCCCTTTGACTTTCCACGGACGGGATTTGACCGGTGGGCCTATGTACCCGGTCATGTTAGGTCAGCCCATCTGAACACTTTAGAGCAACATCCAGGCCACACCCACAAAGAAGATCCCCTCCGTGTAGACCCGACGCGTCTGTTTCCCCCCCTCCGGTGCGGTGGCGGCGCCGTCCGTGTGAGGGCACACCGGAAGAGCGTGCCGCCTCTTCGGACATGCCACCACACCACCCTGCATGTATGAGGGCGGTGCGGCCTTCGGTGGCATTACTACCCCGGGGCCCCGTCCGCCCTAACCTCGAGGCGGTTGACCACGAGATCTACCCTTTGACTTCCCACGGACGGGCTTTGACAAGTGGACCTCTCCACCCTTGGTCATGTTAGGTCAGCGTCACGAACACATTAGAGCAACATCGGGCCAAACCCACAGCTACATCCACTCCGTGTAGACCCGGCAGCGTCCGTTTCCCCCTCCAGTGCGGCGGCGGCTTGCGTCCGTGAGGGGGACACCGGAGACGCAGCGTGCGGGCATTTGCAACCGCCACAACACTTCCGGACTTGTGAGAGGCCGCCCTACGCAAGATTTGACGATATACTGGCCCGGAGGCCGCCGTACCCCGAAGACGCGCGAAGAGCAATCCGCGTAGAGGGAAGTGTTCAGATACTTCTCCATCACGAAAAATTATGAAAAATTACCATCGGTCCTATAGCACATGTGCCCACGTCATTTAAAAAACTCATGATTTTTTCGCGCTCCGAGTATTTAATAATATTCACGCGGCATCGTTTCCGCAGAACGTCTACTACCGTGTGTCATCGCCGTCCGTGAGGGGGGCCACACTTCGGAGACGCAGCGTGCCGCTTCTTTCGGACATGCCACCACACCACCCGCATGTATGAGGCCCGATGCGACGGTCGGGTGGCATTGCTACCCCAGGGCCCCCTGGCCCCGCCTAACCTCAGGCGTTTGACCACGGATCTAGCCCTTTGACTTTGCACGGACGGGATTTGACCAGTGGGCCTATCCACCCGGTCATGTTAGGTCAGCCAATCCGAACACTTTAGAGCAACATCCGGGCCAAACCCACAGCTACATCCACTCCGTGTAGACCCGACGCGTCCGTTTCCCCCCTCCAGGTGCCGGCGGCGGCGCCGTCCGTGAGGGGGGGGGGCACTCCCCGGAGACATGTGCCGGGCATTTGCAACCGCCACAACACTTCCAGACTTGTGAGAGGCCGCCTACGCAAGATTTGACGGTATGCTATCCCCCGGAGGCCGCCGGCCACGGTCATTATCGTCGCGAAGAGCAATCCGCTTAGAGGGAAGTGTTCAGATACTTCTCCATCACGAAAAATTATGAAAAATTACCATCGATCCTATAGCACATGTGCCCACGTCATGTAAAAAACTCATGATTTTATCGGCGCTCCGAGTATTTAATAATATTCACGCCGCATCGTTTCGCGAAGCGTCCACTACCGTGTGTCATCGCCGTCCGTGAGGGGCCACACCCGAGGCAGCGTGCCGCCTCTTCGGACATGCCACCACACCACCCCGCATGTATGAGGGGCCCGATGCGACGGTCGGGTGGCATTACTACCCCGGGGCCCCGTCCGCCCTAACCTGTAGCGTTTGACCACCGGATCTAGCCCTTTGACTTTGCGGACGGGATTTGACCAGTGGGCCTATCCACCCGGTCATGTTAGGTCAGCCCATACGAACACTTTAGAGCAACATCCGGGCCACACCCACAGCTACATCCACTCCGTGTAGACCCGACGCGTCCGTTTCCCCCCTCCAGGTGCCGGCGGCGGCGCCGTCCGTGTGAGGGGGCACACCCCGGACACGCGTGCCGCCTCTTCGGACATGCCACCACACCACCCTGCATGTATGAGGGGCCGGTGCGACGCTCCGGTGGCATTGCTACCCCCCCAGGGCCCCCGTCCGCCTAACCACAGAGCGGTTGACCACGAGATCTACCTTTGACTTTCCACGGACGGGCTTTGACGGTGGACCTCTCCACCGGTCATGTTAGGTCAGCCAATCTGAACACTTTAGAGCAACATCCGGGCCAAACCCACAGCTACATCCACTCCGTGTAGACCCGGTAGCGTCCGTTTCCCCCCTCTAGGGTGCCGGTGGCCGGCGCGCCGTCCCGTGAGGGGGGACACCCAGGAGGCAGCGTGTCGGGCATTTGCAACCGCCACAACACTTCCAGACTTGTGAGAGGCCGCCCTACATACGATTTGACGATATGTTAGCCTCGAGGTCAGCCGCCAGTCGAAGACGCGAAGAGCAATCTCCGTAGAGGGAAGTGTTCGGATACTTCTCCATCAAGAAAAATTATGAAAAAATACCATCTGAACAATAGCACATGTGCCCACGTCATGTAAAAAACTCATGATTTTATCGCTCCGGTATTTAATAATATTCACGCCGCATCGTTTCCGCAGAGCGTCTACTACCGTGTGTCATCGCCCGTCCGTGAGGGGGCCACACCACGGAGACGCTGCCGCCTCTTCCGGACATGCCACCACACCACCCGCATGTATGAGGGCCCGATGCGACGGTCGGGTGGCATTACTACCCCAAGGGCCCCGTCCGCCCTAACCTGTAGCGTTTGACCATCGGATCTAGCCCTTTGACTTTGCGGACGGGATTTGACCCGGTGGGCCTATCCACCCGGTAATGTTAGGTCAGCCAATACGAACACTTTAGAGCAACATCCGGGCCAAACCCACAGCTACATCCACTCCGTGTAGACCCGACGCGTCTGCTTTCCCCCCTCCGGGCGGCGGGCGCCGTCTGCGGAGGGGGGGGACACCGAGACGCTGCCGGGCATTTGCAACCGCCACAACACTTTCCGGACTTGTGAGAGGCCGCCACGCAAGATTTGACGGTATGCTGGCCCCGAGGCCGCCGGCCGCGTGAAGACGCGCCAAGAGCAATCCGAGTAGAGGGAAGTGTTGAGATACATCTCCATCACGAAAAATTATGAAAAATTACCATCGATCCTATAGCACATGTGCCCACGTCATGTAAAAACTCATGATTTTATCGCGCTCCGAGTATTTAATAATATTCACGCCGCGCCGTTTCGCAGAAGCGTCCACTACCGTGTGTCATCGCCGTCCGTGAGGGGGGCCACACTCGGAGACGCTGCCGCCTCTTCGGACATGCCACCACGCCACCCGCATGTATGAGGGCCCGATGCGACGGTCGGGTGGCATTGCTACCCCGTGGCCCCGTCCGCCCTAACCACAGTAGCATTTGACCACCGGATCTAGCCCTTTGACTTTGCACGAGCGGGATTTGACCGATGGGCCTATCCACCGGTCATGTTAGGTCAGCCAATGAACACTTTAGAGCAACATCAGGCCAAACCCGGCTACATCCACTCCGTGTAGACGGGACGTCCGTTTCCCCCCTCCGGTGCGGCGTGGCGCCGTCCGTGAGGGGGACACCGGAGGCGTGTGCGGGCATTTGCAACCGCCACAACACTTCCGGACTTGTGAGAGGCCGCCACGCAAGATTTGACGGTATGCTGGCCGGAGCCGCCCGGCCCGCGGTCGTGAAGCAGCGAAGAGCAATCCGCGTGGGGAAGTGTTGAGATACTTCTCCATCACGAAAATTTATGAAAAATTACCATCGATCCTATAGCACATGTGCCCACGTCATGTAAAAACTCATGATTTTATCGCGCTCCGGTATTTAATAATATTCACGCCGCGATCGTTTCCGCGAAGCGTCCCACTACCGTGTGTCGCCGCCCGTCCGTGAGGGGGCCACACCCGGAAGGCGTGTGTCGCCTCTTCGGACATGCCACCACACCACCCCGCATGTATGAGGGCCCGATGCGACGGTCCGGTGGCATTGCTACCCCAGGGCCCCGTCGCCCTAACCACATAGCGTTTGACCACCGGATCTAGCCGCTTTGACTTTGCACGACGGGATTTGACGGTGGGCCTATCCACCCGGTTGTGTTAGGTCAGTCCATAGGAACACTTTGGAGCAACATCCGGGCCAGACCCACGGCAAGATCCCCTCCGTGTAGACCCGACGCGTCCGTTGCCCCCCTCCAGGTGCCGGCGGCGGCGCCGTCCGTAAGCGGGGGCACACCCCGGAGACGCGTGCCGCCTCTTCGGACATGCCACCACACCACCCTGCATGTATGAGGGGCCGGTGCGACGCTCCGGTGGCATTGCTACCCCCCAGGGCCCCCGTCCCGCCTAATCCTAGAGCGGTTGACCACGAGATCTACCCCTTTGACTTTCCACGGACGGGCTTTGACCAGTGGACCTCTCCACCCGGTCATGTTAGGTCAGCCAATACGAACACTTTAGAGCAACATCCGGGCCAAACCCATAGCTACATCCACTCCGTGTAGACCCGACGCGTCCGTTTCCCCCCTCCAGGTGCCGGCGGCGGCGCCGTCCGTGAGGGGGGGGGGACACCCCGGAGACGCGTGCCGGGCATTTGCAACCGCCACAACACTTCCAGACTTGTGAGAGGCCGCCTACGCAAGATTTGATGGTATGCACTGGCCGGAGGCCGCGTACAGTCGTGAAGCAGCGAAGAGCAATCCAGCGTAGAGGAAGTGTTCAGATACTTCTCCATCACGAAAAATTATGAAAAAGTACCATCGGAACTATAGCACAAGTGCCCACGTCATGAATAAAACTAATGATTTTATCGCGCTCCGGTATTTAATAATATTCACGCCGCATCGTTTCGCGAGCGTTCACTACCGTGTGTCATCGCCGCCCGTCCGTGAGGGGGGCCACACCCGGAGACGCAGCGTGCCGCCTCTTCGGACATGCCACCACACCACCCCGCATGTATGAGGCCCGATCACGACGGTCGGGTGGCATTACTACCCCGGGCCCCGTCCGCCTAACCCTGTAGCATTTGACCACCGGATCTAGCCCTTTGACTTTGCACGAACGGGATTTGACCAGTGGACCTATCCACCCGGTCATGTTAGGTCAGCCAATACGAACACTTTAGAGCAATATCCGGGCCAAACCCACAGCTACATCCACTCCGTGTAGATCCGACGCGTCCGGTTCCCCCCTCCAGGTGCCGGCGGCGTGGCCCGTCCGTGAGGGGGACACCAGGAGACGTGCGGGGCATTTGCAACCGCCACAACACTTCCGGACTTGTGAGAGGCCGCCCTCGCAAGATTTGGCGGTATGCTGGCCCGGAGGCCGCCGGTACGGTCGTGAGACGCATACGAAGAGCAATCCGCGTGGGGAAGTGTTGAGATACTTCTCCATCACGAAAAATTATGAAAAATTACCATCGATCCTATAGCACATGTGCCCACGTCATGTAAAAACTCATGATTTTATCGGCGCTCCGGTATTTAATAATATTCACGCCCGCGCCGTTTCCGCAGAAGCGTCCACTACCGTGTCATCGCCATGCGTCCGTGAGGCCACACCCGGAGACGCGTGCCGCCTCTTCGGACATGCCACCACACCACCCGCATGTATGAGGCCCGTCGCGACGGTCGGTGGCATTGCTACCCCCAGGGCCCCGTCCGCCCTAACCTGTAGCGTTTGACCACGGATCTAGCCGCTTTGACTTTGCACGGACGGGATTTGACGGTGGGCCTATCCGCCCGGTCATGTTAGGTCAGCCCATACGAACACTTTAGAGCAACATCCGGGCCACACCCACAGCAAGATCCCCTCAGTGTAGACCCGGGACGTCCGTTTCCCCCCTCCAGTGCGGTGGCGGCGCCGTCCGCTTGAGGGCACACCCCGAGACGCGTGCCGCCTCTTCGGACATGCCACCACACCACTCTGCATGTATGAGGGGCCGGTGCGACGCTCCGGTGGCATTGCTACCCCCCAGGGCCCCCGTCCCGCCTAACCCTGTAGCATTTGACCACCGGATCTACCCCTTTGACTTCCCACGGACGGGCTTTGACCAGTGGACCTCTCCACCCGGTCTTGTTAGGTCAGCCAATACGAACACTTTAGAGCAACATCCGGGCCAAACCCACAGCTACATCCACTCCGTGTAGACCCGACGCGTCCGTTTCCCCCTCCTCCGGTGTCGGGCGGCGGCACCGTCCGTGAGGGGGTGACACCCGGAGGCAGCGTGCGGGCATTTGCAACCGCCACAACACTTCCAGACTTGTGAGAGGCCGCCACGAAAGATTTGACGGTATGCTGGCCCCGGAGGCCGCCGTACGGTCGAAGGCAGCGAAGAGCAATCAGCGTAGAGGGAAGTGTTCAGATAGTTCTCCATCACGAAAAATTATGAAAAATACCATCGGGTCCTATAGCACATGTGCCCACGTCATGTAAAAACTCATGATTTTATCGCGCTCAGAGTATTTAATAATATTCACGCCGCATCGTTTCCGCCGCGTCCCACTACCGTGTGTGTCATCGCCCGTCCGTGAGGGGGGCCACACCCGGAGGCAGCGTGCCGCCTCTTCGGACATGCCACCACACCACCCCGCATGTATGAGGGCCCGATCACGACGGTCCGGTGGCATTACTAACCCCAGGGCCCCGTCCGCCCTAACCTGTAGCGTTTGACCACGGATCTAGCCCTTTGACTTTGCACGGACGGGATTTGACCAGGCTTGGCCTATCCACCCGGTCATGTTAGGTCAGCCCATACGAACACTTTAGAGCAACATCCGGGCCACACCCACGCAAGATCCCCTCGTGTAGACCCGGACGCGTCCGTTTCCCTCCAGTGCCGTGGCGGCTGGCGCCGTCCGTGTGAGGGGGCACACCGAGACGCAGCGTGCCGCCTCTTCGGACATGCCACCACACCATCCTGCATGTATGAGGGCGGTGCGGCGCTCGGTGGCATTACTACCCCGGGGCCCCGTCCGCCCTAACCACAGAGCGGTTGACCACGAGATCTACCCTTTGACTTCCCACGGACGGGCTTTGACCGGTGGACCTCTCCACCCGGTCATGTTAGGTCAGCCAATCTGAACACTTTAGAGCAACATCCGGGCCAAACCCACAGCTACATCCACTCCGTGTAGACCCGACCAGTCCGTTTCCCCCTCCGGTGCGGCGTGGCGCCGTCCGTGAGGGGGGACACCGAGACGGCGTGCGGGCATTTGCAACCGCCACAACACTTCCAGACTTGTGAGAGGCCGCCTCGCAAGATTTGACGGTATACTGGCCCCGGAGGCCGCCGGCCCACGGTCGTGAAGCAGCGAAGAGCAATCGGCGTGAGGGAAGTGTTGAGATACTTCTCCATCACGAAAAATTATGAAAAATTACCATCGGTCCTATAGCACATGTGCCCACGTCATGTAAAAAACTCATGATTTTATCGGCGCTCCGAGTATTTAATAATATTCACGCTGCATCGTATCCTTGAAGCGTCTACTACCGTGTGTCATCGCCCGTCCGTGAGGGGGGCCACACCCCGAGCAGCGTGCCGCCTCTTCGGACATGCCACCACACCACCCCGCATGTATGAGGGCCCGATGCGACGGTCGGTGGCATTGCTACCCCAGGGCCACGTCCCGCCTAACCTGTAGCGTTTGGCCACCGGATCTACCCCTTTGACTTTGCACGGACGGGATTTGACCAGTGGGCCTATCCACCCGGTCATGTTAGGTCAGCCCATACGAACACTTTAGAGCAACATCCGGGCCACACCCACGGCAAGATCCCCTCCGTGTAGACCCGACGCGTCCGTTTCCCCCCTCCAGGTGCGTGGCGGCGCCCGTCCGTGTGAGGGCACACCGAGACAGCGTGCGCCTCTTCGGACATGCCACCACACCACCCTGCATGTATGAGGGGCGGTGCGGCGCTCCGGTGGCATTACTACCCCGGGGCCCCGTCCGCCCTAACCACGAGGCGGTTGACCACGAGATCTACCCTTTGACTTCCCACGGACGGGATTTGACGGTGGACCTCTCCACCCGGTCATGTTAGGTCAGCCAATCACTGAACACTTTAGAGCAACATCCGGGCCAAACCCACAGCTACATCCACTCCGTGTAGACCCGGCGCGTCGTTTCCTCCGGTGCCCGGCAGCGGCGCCGTCCGTGAGGGGGGACACCCGGAGACGCAGCGTGGCGGGCATTTGCAACCGCCACAACACTTCCAGACTTGTGAGAGGCCGCCCTCGCAAGATTTGACGGTATACTGGCCCCGGAGGCCAGCGGCCTGATCGAAGAGCGCGAAGAGCAATCCGGCGTAGAGGGAAGTGTTGAGATACTTCTCCATCACGAAAAATTATGAATAATTACCATCGGTCCTATAGCACATGTGCCCACGTCATGTAAAAACTCATGATTTTATCGCGCTCCGGTATTTAATAATATTCACGCCGCGCCGTATCCGCGAAGCGTCTACTACCGGTGTGTCATCGCCCGTCCGTGAGGGGGGCCACACCGAGACGCGTGCGCCTCTTCGGACATGCCACCACACCACCCCGCATGTATGAGGGCCCGATGCGACGGTCGGTGGCATTGCTACCCCCAGGGCCCACGTCGCCTAACCACATAGCGTTTGACCGCCGGATCTAGCCCTTTGACTTTGCAGACGGGGATTTGACCGGTGGGCCTATCCACCCGGTCATGTTAGGTCAGCCCATCTGAACACTTTAGAGCAACATCGGGCCACACCCACAGCAAGATCCCTCCGTGTAGACCCGGCGCGTCCGTTTCCCCCCTCCAGTGCGGCGTGGCGGCGCCGTCCGTGTGAGGGCACACCGAAGGCAGCGTGCCGCCTCTTCGGACATGCCACCACACCACCCTGCATGTATGAGGGGCGGTGCGACGCCCGGTGGCATTACTACCCCAGGGGCCCCTGGCCCCGCCCTAACCACCGAGCGGTTGACCACGAGATCTACCCCTTTGACTTCCACAGACGGGCTTTGACCGGTGGACCTCTCCACCCGGTCATGTTAGGTCAGCCAATGTCTGAACACTTTAGAGCAACATCCGGGCCAAACCCACAGCTACATCCACTCCGTGTAGACCCGGCGTCGTTTCCCCCTCCGGTGCGGCGGTAGCGCCGTCCGTGAGGGGGGGACACCGGAGGCGCGTGCGGGCATTTGCAACCGCCACAACACTTCCAGACTTGTGAGAGGCCGCCCTCGCAAGATTTGGCGGTATGCTGGCCCCGGAGGCCGGCCACGGTCGAAGGCAGCGAAGAGCAATCGGCGTAGAGGGAAGTGTTCTGATACTTCTCCATCACGAAAAATTATGAATAATTACCTTCGGTCCTATAGCACATGTGCCCACGTCATGTAAAAACTCATGATTTTATCGCGTTCCGGTATTTAATAATATTCACGCCGCATCGTTTCCGCAGATCGTCTACTACCGTGTGTCATCGCTGGCCCGTGAGGGGGGGGCCACACCCGAGACGCGTGCCGCCTCTTCGGACATGCCACCACACAACCCGCATGTATGAGGGCCCGATCTGACGGTCGGGTGGCATTGCTACCCCAGGGGCCCCGTCCGCCCTAACCTCGTAGCATTTGACCACCGGATCTAGCCCTTTGACTTTGCACGGACGGGATTTGACGGTGGGCCTATCCACCGGTCATGTTAGGTCAGCCAATCTGAACACTTTAGAGCAACATCCGGGCCAAACCCACAGCTACATCCACTCCGTGTAGACCCGGCCAGCGTCCGTTTCCCCCTCCAGTGCGGCGGCGGCGCCCGTCCGTGAGGGGGGACACCGGAGGCGCGTGCGGGCATTTGCAACCGCCACAACACTTCCGGACTTGTGAGAGGCCGCCTACAAGATTTGACGGTATGCTGGCCCCGGAGGCCGCGCCCGCGATCGTGAAGCAGCGAAGAGCAATCGGCGTAGAGGAAGTGTTCAGATACTTCTCCATCACGAAAATTATGAAAAATTACCATCGATCCTATAGCACATGTGCCCACGTCATGTAAAAAACTCATGATTTTATCGCGCTCAGAGTATTTAATAATATTCACGCCGCATCGTTTCCGCAAAACGTCCACTACCGTGTGTCATCGCCGTCCGTGAGGGGGGCCACACCCCGGAGACGCGTGCCGCCTCTTCGGACATGCCACCACACCACCCCGCATGTATGAGGGCCCGATGCGACGGTCGGGTGGCATTGCTACCCCCAGGGCCCCCGTCCCGCCTAACCCTGTAGCGTTTGACCACCGGATCTAGCCCTTTGACTTTTGCCGCAGACGGGATTTGACCGGTGGGCCTATCCACCCGGTCATATTAGGTCAGCCCATACGAACACTTTAGAGCAACATCCGGGCCACACCCAGCAAAGATCCCTCCGTGTAGACCCGGCGCGTCCGTTTCCCCCCTCGGTGCGGCGGCGCGCCGTCCGTGTGAGGCACACCCGGAGACGCAGCGTGCCGCCTCTTCGGACATGCCACCACACCACCCTGCATGTATGAGGGGTCGGTGCGGCGCTCGGTGGCATTACTACCCCCAGGGCCCCGTCCGCCCTAACCACAGCGTTTGACCACCGGGTCTAGCCCTTTGACTTTACTGCAGACGGGATTTGACGGTGGGCCTATGTACCCGGTCATGTTAGGTCAGCCCACGAACACTTTAGAGCAACATCCAGGCCACACCACAGCAAGATCCCCTCGTGTAGACCCGGCCGCGTCCGTTTCCCCCCTCCGGTGCGGCGGCAGCGCCGTCCGTGTGAGGGGCACACCGAGACGCGTGCCGCCTCTTCGGACATGCCACCACACCACCCTGCATGTATGAGGGCGGTGCGGCGCTTCGGTGGCATTGCTACCCCGGGGCCCCGTCCGCCCTAACCACAGGGCGGTTGACCACGAGATCTACCCTTTGACTTCCCACGGGACGGGCTTTGACAAGTGGACCTCTCCACCCGGTCATGTTAGGTCAGCCAATCTGAACACATTAGAGCAACATCCGGGCCAAACCCACAGCTACATCCACTCCGTGTAGACCCGTAGCGTCCGTTTCCCCCCCTCCGGTGCGGCGGCGGCACCGTCCGTGAGGGACACCCGGAGACGCGTGCGGGCATTTGCAACCGCCACAACACTTCCGGACTTGTGAAGGCCGCCCTCGCAAGATTTGACGATATACTGGCCGGAGGCCGCGGCCACGGTCGAAGGCAGCGAAGAGCAATCCGCGTGGGGAAGTGTTCGGATACTTCTCCATCACGAAAAATTATGAAAAATTACCATCGGTCCTATAGCACATGTGCCCACGTCATGTAAAAACTCATGATTTTATCGGCGCTCCGGTATTTAATAATATTCACGCCGCATCGTTTCCGCAGAGCGTCTACTACCGTGTGTCGCCGCCCGTCCGTGAGGGGGGGCCACACCACAGAGCAGCGTGCCGCCTCTTCGGACATGCCACCACACCACCCGCATGTATGAGGGCCCAATGCGACGGTCGGGTGGCATTGTTACCCCAGGGCCCCGTCCGCCCTAACCTGTAGCGTTTGACCACCGGATCTAGCCCTTTGACTTTGCACGGGCGGGATTTGACGGTGGGCCTATCCACCCGGTCATGCTAGGTCAGCCATATCTGAACACTTTAGAGCAACATCCGGGCCAAACCCACAGCTACATCCACTCCGTGTAGACCCGGCGCGTCCGTTTCCCCTCCAGGTGCGTGGCGGCGCCGTCCGTGAGGGGGGACACCCGGAGACGCAGCGTGCGGGCATTTGCAACCGCCACAACACTTCCGGACTTGTGAGGCCGCCCTACATAGATTTGACGGTATGCTGGCCCCGGAGGCCGCCGCCCGCGGTCGTGAAGCAGCGAAGAGCAATCCGTAGAGGAAGTGTTTAGATACTTCTCCATCATGAAAAATTATGAAAAATTACCATCGATCCTATAGCACATGTGCCCACGTCATGTAAAAACTCATGATTTTATCGCTCCGACTATTTAATAATATTCACGCGCGCATCGTTTCATGAGCGTCCACTACCGTGTGTCATCGCCGTCTGCGTGAGGGGGGCCACACCCGAGCGGCGTGCCGCCTCTTGGACATGCCACCACACCACCCGCATGTATGAGGGCCCGATCACGACGGTCGGGTGGCATTGCTACCCCCAGGGCCCCGTCCGCCCTAACCTGTAGCGTTTGACCACCGGATCTAGCCCTTTGACTTTGCCGCGGACGGGATTTGACCGGTGGGCCTATCCACCCGGTCATGTTAGGTCAGCCAATCTGAACACTTTAGAGCAACATCAGGGCCAAACCCACAGCTACATCCACTCCGTGTAGACCCGGCCAGCGTCGTTTCCCCCTCCGAGGTGCGGCGGTAGCGCCGTCCGTGAGGGGATACCGGAGGCGTGTGCCGGGCATTTGCAACCGCCACAACACTTCCGGACTTGTGAGGCCGCCTCATAGATTTAGCGGTATACTGGCCCCGGAGCCGCCGACCCACGGTCGTGAGACGCAGCGAAGAGCAATCCAGCGTGGGGAAGTGTTGAGATACTTCTCCATCACAAAAATTATGAAATATTACCATCGATCCTATAGCACATGTGCCCGTCATGTAAAAACTCATGATTTTATCGGCGCTCCGAGTATTTAATAATATTCACGCGCGCATCGTTTCGCGAGCGTCCACTACCGTGTGTCATCGCCCGTCCGTGAGGGGGCCACACCGGAGACGCGTGCGCCTCTTCCGGACATGCCACCACACCACCCGCATGTATGAGGGCCCGATCTGACGGTCCGGTGGCATTGCTACCCCAGGGCCCCGTCCGCCCTAACCTGTAGCGTTTGACCACGGATCTAGCCCTTTGACTTTGCGCAGACGGGATTTGACCAGTGGGCCTATCCGCCCGGTCATGTTAGGGTCAGCCCATACGAACACTTTAGAGCAACATCCGGGCCACACCCACAGCAAAGATCCCCTCCGTGTAGACCCGGCGCGTCCGTTCCCCCTCCAGGTGCGGCGGCGGCGCCGTCCGTGTGAGGGGGCACACCGAGGCAGCGTGCCGCCTCTTCGGACATGCCACCACACCACCTGCATGTATGAGGGCCGGTGCGACGCTCGGTGGCATTGCTACCCCGGGGCCCCGTCCGCCCTAACCACAGAGCATTTGACCACCGGATCTACCCTTTGACTTCCCACGGACGGGCTTTGACGGTGGACCTCTCCACCGGTCTTGTTAGGTCAGCCAATCTGAACACTTTAGAGCAACATCCGGGCCAAACCCACAGCTACATCCACTCCGTGTAGACCCGGCAAGCGTCGTTTCCCCCTCCGGTGCGGCGGCGGCACCGTCCGTGAGGGGGTGACACCGGAGGCGCGTGCGGGCATTTGCAACCGCCACAACACTTCGGACTTGTGAGAGGCCGCCTCGCAAGATTTGGTATGCTAGCCCCGGAGCCGCCCGGCCACGCGGTCGAAGCAGCGAAGAGCAATCAGCGTAGAGGAAGTGTTCGATAGTTCTCCATCACGAAAATTTATGAAAAAATACCATCGGTCCTATAGCACATGTGCCCACGTCATGTAAAAAACTCATGATTTTATCGCTCTCAGAGTATATACTAATATTCACGCCGCATCTTTCCGCCGCCCACTCACTATGTCATCGCTGGCCCGTCCGTGAGGGCCACACCCGAGGCAGCGTGCCGCCTCGCCGGACATGCCACCACACCACCCCGCATGTATGAGGGCCCGATCTGACGGTCCGGTGGCATTGCTAACCCCAGGGCCCGTCCGCCCTAATCCTGTAGCGTTTGACCACCGGATCTAGCCCTTTGACTTTGCACGGACGGATTTGACCGGTTGGCCTATCCACCCGGTCATGTTAGGTCAGCCCATCACGAACACTTTAGAGCAACATCCGGGCCACACCCACAGCAAGATCCCTCCGTAGACCCGGCCAGCGTCCGTTTCCCCCCCTCGGTGCGGCGGCGCGCGCCGTCCGTGTGAGGCACACCCGAGGCAGCGTGCCGCCTCTTCGGACATGCCACCACACCATCCTGCATGTATGAGGGCGGTGCGGCGCTCCGGTGGCATTGCTACCCCGGGGCCCGTCCGCCTAACCACAGGCGGTTGACCACGAGATCTACCCTTTGACTTCCCACGCAGACGGGCTTTGACGATGGACCTCTCCACCCGGTCATGTTAGGTCAGCCAATCTGAACACTTTAGAGCAACACCGGGCCAAACCCACAGCGTCATCCCCTCCGTATAGACCCGCCGCGTCCGTTGCCCCCCCCCCGGGGCCGGCGGCGGCGCCGCCCGTGAGGGGACACCGGAGACAGCGTGCGGGCATTTGCAACCGCCACAACACTTCCAGACTTGTGAGAGGCCGCCTCGCAAGATTTGACGGTATGCTAGCCCTCGAGGCCGCCGGCCACCCGGTCGTGAAGCAGCGAAGAGCAATCAGCGTGGGGAAGTGTTGAGATAGTTCTCCATCACGAAAAATTATGAAAAATTACCATCGGTCCTATAGCACATGTGCCCACGTCATGTAAAAACTCATGATTTTATCGGCGCTCGAGTATTTAATAATATTCACGCGCGCCGTTTCCATGAGCGTCCACTACCGTGTGTCATCGCCCGTCCGTGAGGCCACACCCGGAGGCAGCGTGCGGCCGCCTCTTCGGACATGCCACCACACCATCCCGCATGTATGAGGGCCCGATGCGACGGTCGGTGGCATTGCTAACCCCAGTGGCCCCGTCCGCCTAATCCTGTAGCGTTTGACCACGGATCTAGCCCTTTGACTTTACTGCGGATGGGATTTGACCGGTGGGCCTATCCACCCGGTCATGTTAGGTCAGCCCATACGAACACTTTAGAGCAACATCCGGGCCACACCCACGGCAAGATTCCCTCTGTAGACCCGACGCGTCCGTTTCCCCCCTCCGGTGCGGCGGCGGCGCCGTCCGTGTGAGGCACACCGGAGGCAGCGTGCCGCCTCTTCGGACATGCCACCACACCACCCTGCATGTATGGCGGCGGTGCGGCGCCTCGGTGGGATTACTACCCCGAGGCCCGTCGCCTAACCACAGGCGGTTGACCACGAGATCTACCCTTTGACTTCCCACGGACGGGCTTTGACGGTGGACCTCTCCACCGGTCATGTTAGGTCAGCCAATCCCGAACACTTTAGAGCAACATCCGGGCCAAACCCACAGCTACATCCACTCCGTGTAGACCCGGACGTCCGTTTCCCCCCCGGTGCGGCGGCGGCACCGTCCGTGAGGGGGGGACAACCGGAGGCAGCGTGCCGGGCATTTGCAACCGCCACAACACTTCCGGACTTGTGAGAGGCCGCCCTCGCAAGATTTGACGATATACTGGCCCCGGTGGCCGCCGGCCTGATCGAAGGCAGCGAGCAATCAGCGTGGGGAAGTGTTCAGATACTTCTCCATCACGAAAAATTATGAAAATTTACCATCGGTCCTATAGCACATGTGCCCACGTCATGTAAAAACTCATGCTTTTATCGCGCTCGGTATTTAATAATATTCACGCCCGCGCCGTTTCATGAGCGTCTACTACCGTGTGTCATCGCCCGTCTGCGTGGGGGGCCACACCCGGAGGCGGCGTGCCGCCTCTTCGGACGTGGCACCACACCACCCCGCATGTATGAGGGCCCCGTGCGACGCTCGGGTGGCGTTGCTACCCCAAGGGCCCCGTCGCCCTAACCTGTAGCGTTTGACCACCGGATCTAGCCCTTTGACTTTGCGCAGACGGGATTTGACGGTGGGCCTATCCACCCGGTCATGTTAGGTCAGCCCATACGAACACTTTAGAGCAACATCCGGGCCACACCCACAGCAAGATCCTCCGTGTAGACCCGGCCAGCGTCCGTTTCCCCCCTCCGAGGTGCGGCGGCGCCGTCCGTGTGAGGGGGCACACCGGAGGCAGCGTCCGCCTCTTCGGACATGCCACCACACCACCTGCATGTATGAGGGCGGTGCGACGCCTCCTATGGCATTGCTACCCCCTGTGGCCCTGGCCCCGCCCTAACCCTAGAGCGGTTGACCACGAGATCTACCCCTTTGACTTCCCACGGACGGGCTTTGACGGTGGACCTCTCCACCCGGTCATGTTAGGTCAGCCAATCTGAACACTTTAGAGCAACATCCGGGCCAAACCCATAGCTACATCCACTCCGTGTAGACCCGGCCACCGTTTCCCCCCCTTCTCCGGTGCTTGCGGCGGAGCGCCGTCCGTGAGGGGCGGGGGACACCGGAGACGCAGCGTGCGGGCATTTGCAACCGCCACAACACTTCCGGACTTGTGAGAGGCCGCCTCGCAAGATTTGATGGTATACTGGCCGGAGGCCGCGTACGGTCGTGAAGCGCGAAGAGCAATCAGCGTAGGGAAGTGGTCGATACTTCTCCATCACGAAAAATTATCAAAAACTACCATCGATCCTATAGCACATGTGCCCACGTCATGTAAAAACTCATGATTTTATCGGCGCTCCGGTATTTAATAATATTCACGCCGCGCCGTTTCCGCGAGCGTCCACTACCGTGTGTCATCGCCGTCCGTGAGGGGGGGGCCACACCGAGACGCAGCGTGCGCCTCTTCGGACATGCCACCACACCACCCGCATGTATGAGGGCCCGATGCGACGGTCCGGTGGCATAGCTACCCCAGGGGCCCGATCGCCTAACCCTGTAGCGTTTGACCACCGGATCTAGCCCTTTGACTTTGCATCGGACGGGATTTGACGAGTGGGCCTATCCAGCCGGTCATGTTTGGTCAGCCCATACGAACTCTTTAGTGCAACATCCGGGCCACACCCACAGAATGATCCCCTCCGTGTAGACCCGACGCGTCCGTTTCCCCCCTCCAGGTGCGGCGTGGCGCCGTCCGTGTGAGGGCACACCGAGACGCGTGTCGCCTCTTCGGACATGCCACCACACCACCTGCATGTATGAGGGGCGGTCGGCGACGCTCGGTGGCATTGCTACCCCCGGGGCCCCGTCCGCCTAACCTGTAGTGTTTGACCACGGATCTAGCCCTTTGACTTTGCACGGACGGGATTTGACCAGTGGGCCTATGTACCCGGTCATGTTAGGTCAGCCCATAGGAACACTTTAGAGCAACATCCGGGCCACACCCACAGCAAGATCCCCTCCGTGTAGACCCGACGCGTCCGTTTCCCCCCTCCAGGTGCCGGCGGCGGCGCCGTCCGTGTGAGGGGGCACACCTCGGAGACGCGTGCCGCCTCTTCGGACATGCCACCACACCACACCGCATGTATGAGGGGCGGTCTGCGGCACGCTCTCGGTGGCATTACTACCCCGGGGCCCCGTCCGCCCTAACCACGAGCGGTTGACCACGAGATCTACCCTTTGACTTCCCAGACGGGCTTTGACGGTGGACCTCTCCACCGGTCATGTTAGGTCAGCCAATCTGAACACTTTAGAGCAACATCCGGGCCAAACCCACAGCTACATCCACTCCGTGTAGACCCGGGCAGCGTCCGTTTCCCCCCTCCGGTCTTGCGTGGCGGCGCCGTCCGTGAGGGACACCGGAGGCAGCGTTGGGGCATTTGCAACCGCCACAACACTTCCAGACTTGTGAGAGGCCGCCCTCGCAAGATTTGACGATATACTAGCCCGGAGGTCACGCCCACGGTCGAAGACGCGAAGAGCAATCTCCGTAGAGGAAGTGTTGAGATACTTCTCCATCACGAAAAATTATGAAAAATTACCGCCGGTCCTATAGCACATGTGCCCACGCGTCATGTAAAAACTCATGATTTTATCGCGCTCCGAGTATTTAATAATATTCACGCCGCGCATCGTTTCCATGAGCGTCTACTACCGTGTGTCATCGCCCGTCCGTGAGGGCCACACCACGGAGACGGCGTGCGCCTCTTCGGACATGCCACCACACCACCCGCATGTATGAGGGCCCGATGCGACGGTCGGGTGGCATTACTACCCCCGGGGCCCAAATCCGCCCTAACCGTAGCGTTTGACCACGGATCTAGCCCTTTGACTTTGCAGACGGGATTTGACCGGTGGGCCTATCCACCGGTCATGCTAGGTCAGCCAATCCTGAACACTTTAGAGCAACATCCGGGCCAAACCACAGCTACATCCACTCCGTGTAGACCCGACGCGTCCGTTTCCCCCCTCGGTGCGGCGGCGCGCCGTCCGTGAGGGGGACACCGGAGGCAGCGTGCGGGCATTTGCAACCGCCACAACACTTCCGGACTTGTGAGAGGCCGCCTCATAGATTTGACGGTATGCTGGCCCCGGAGGCCGCCACCCGCGATCGTGGGCAGCGAAGAGCAATCCAGCGTGAGGGAAGTGTTTAGATACTTCTCCATCACGAAAAATTATGAAAAATTACCATCGATCCTATAGCACATGTGCCCACGTCATGTAAAAACTCATGATTTTATCGGCGCTCCGACTATTTAATAATATTCACGCCGCGCCGTTTCCGCGAAGCGTCCACTACCGTGTGTCGCCGCCGTCCGTGAGGCCACACCCCGGAGACGCAGCGTGCGCCTCTTCGGACATGCCACCACACCACCCGCATGTATGAGGGCCCGATCACGACGGTCGGGTGGCATTACTACCCCCAGGGGCCCCGTCCGCCTAACCTGTAGCGTTTGACCACGGATCTAGCCCTTTGACTTTGCGGACGGGATTTGACCGGTGGGCCTATCCACCGGTCATGTTAGGTCAGCCAATCTGAACACTTTAGAGCAACATCCAGGCCAAACCCACGGCTACATCCACTCCGTGTAGACCCGGCAGCGTCCGTTTCCCCCCTCCGGTGCGTGGCCGGCGCCGTCCGTGAGGGGGGACACCGGAGGCGATGTGCCGGGCATTTGCAACCGCCACAACACTTCCGGACTTGTGAGAGGCCGCCTACGCAAGATTTGACGGTATGCTAGCCCCCGGAGGCCGCCGACCACAGTCGTAGACGCGCGAAGAGCAATCCGCGTAGAGGGAAGTGTTCAGATACTTCTCCATCACGAAAATTATGAAATATTACCATCGATCCTATAGCACATGTGCCCACGTCATGTAAAAAACTCATGATTTTATCGCGCTCCGAGTATTTAATAATATTCACGCCGCGCTCGTTTCGCGAAGCGTCTACTACCGTGTGTCATCGCCGTCCGTGAGGGGGGGCACACCCCGGAGAAGCGTGCCGCCTCTTCGGACATGCCACCACACCACCCCGTATGTATGAGGGCCCGATGCGACGGTCCGGTGGCATTGCTACCCCCCAGGGCCCCCGTCCGCCTAACCCTGTAGCGTTTGACCACCGGATCTAGCCCTTTGACTTTGCACAGACGGATTTGACCGGTGGGCCTATCCGCCCGGTCATGTTAGGTCAGCCCATCTGAACACTTTAGAGCAACATCCGGGCCACACCGGCAAAGATCCCCTCCGTGTAGACCCGGCAAGCGTCGTTTCCCCCTCCAGTGCGGCGGCGGCGCCGTCCGTGTGAGGCACACCCGGAGCAGCGTGCCGCCTCTTCGGACATGCCACCACACCACCTGCATGTATGAGGGGCGGTCTGACGCTCGGTGGCATTACTACCCCGGGGCCCCGTCCCGCCTAACCTGTAGCATTTGACCACGGATCTACCCTTTGACTTCCCACGGACGGGCTTTGACCCGGTGGACCTCTCCACCGGTCTTGTTAGGTCAGCCAATCACGAACACTTTCGAGCAAATTCCGGGCCAAACCCACTGCTAAATCCACTCGGTGTTGTCCCGCCGCGTCCGTTTCCCCCTCCCGGTGCCGGGGGCGGCACCGTCCGTGAGGGGGGGGGGTGACACCCCGGGGACGGGGTGTGGGCGTTTTCAACCGCCACAACACTTCCAGACTTGTGAGAGGCCCCCTACGCAAGATTTGACGGTATACTGGCCCCGAGGCCGCCCGGCCACGGTCGAAGGCAGCGAAGAGCAATCCGCGTAGAGGGAAGTGTTCAGATAGTTCTCCATCACGAAAATTTATGAAAAAATACCATCGGTCCTATAGCACATGTGCCCACGTCATGTAAAAAACTCATGATTTTATCGCGCTCAGAGTATATAATAATATTCACGCCGCATCTTTCCGCAAAACGTCCACTACCGTGTGTCATCGCCGTCCGTGAGGGGGGCCACACCCGAGAGGCAGCGTGCCGCCTCTTCGGACATGCCACCACACCACCCGCATGTATGAGGCCCGATCACGACGGTCCGGTGGCATTGCTAACCCTAGGGCCCCGTCCCCGCCTAACCTCAGTAGCGTTTGACCACCGGATCTAGCCCTTTGACTTTGCGGGCGGGATTTGACGGTTGGCCTATCCACCCGGTCATGTTAGGTCAGCCCATACGAACACTTTAGAGCAACATCCGGGCCACACCACGGCAAAGATCCCTCCGTGTAGACCCGGCCAGCGTCCGTTTCCCCCCCTCGGTGCGGCGGCGGCGCCCGTCCGTGTGAGGGCACACCCGGAGGCAGCGTGCGCCTCTTCGGACATGCCACCACACCATCCTGCATGTATGAGGGGCGGTGCGGCGCTCCGGTGGCATTGCTACCCCCCCTGTGGGCCCCGTCCCCGCCTAACCTGGAAGCGGTTGACCACGAGATCTACCCTTTGACTTCCCACGGACGGGCTTTGACGGTGGACCTCTCCACCGGTCATGTTAGGTCAGCCAATCTGAACACTTTAGAGCAACACCGGGCCAAACCCACAGCTACATCCACTCCGTGTAGACCCGACGCATCCGTTTCCCCCTCCGGTGCGTGGCGGCGCCGTCCGTGAGGGGGGACACCGGAGGCAGCGTGCGGGCATTTGCAACCGCCACAACACTTCCAGACTTGTGAGAGGCCGCCTCGCAAGATTTGACAGTATGCTAGCCCTCGAGGCCGCCCGGCCCTGATCGTGAAGCAGCGAAGAGCAATCGGCGTGGGGAAGTGTTGAGATAGTTCTCCATCACGAAAAATTATGAAAAATTACCATCGGTCCTATAGCACATGTGCCCACGTCATGTAAAAACTCATGATTTTATCGCGCTCGAGTATTTAATAATATTCACGCGCGCATCGTTTCGCAGAAGCGTCCACTACCGTGTGTCATCGCCCGTCCGTGAGGGGGCCACACCCGGAGGCAGCGTGCCGCCTCTTCGGACATGCCACCACACCATCCCGCATGTATGAGGGCCCGATGCGACGGTCCGGTGGCATTACTAACCCCAGGGCCCGTCCGCCCTAATCCTGTAGCGTTTGACCACGGATCTAGCCCTTTGACTTTACCGCGGATGGGATTTGACCGGTGGGCCTATCCACCCGGTCATGTTAGGTCAGCCCATACGAACACTTTAGAGCAACATCCGGGCCACACCCAGCCAAGATTCCCTCTGTATGTAGACCCGGCGTCCTATTCCCCCCTCCGGTGCGGCGGCGGCGCGCCCGTCCGTGTGAGGGGGCACACCCCCGGAGACGCAGCGTCAGCCTCTTCGGACATGCCACCACACCACCCTGCATGTATGAGGGCGGTGCGGCGCTCCGGTGGCATTGCTACCCCGGGGGCCCGTCCGCCCTAACCACAGAGCGGTTGACCACGAGATCTACCCTTTGACTTCCCACGACGGGCTTTGACCGGTGGACCTCTCCACCGGTCATGTTAGGTCAGCCAATCTGAACACTTTAGCGCAACATCCGGGCCAAACCCACAGCTACATCCACTCCGTGTAGACCCGCCGCGTCCGTTTCCCCCTTCGGTGCGGCGGCGGCACTGCCGTCCGTGAGGGGGGACAACCGGAGGCAGCGTGCGGGCATTTGCAACCGCCACAACACTTCCGGACTTGTGAGAGGCCGCCTCGCAAGATTTGACGATATGCTAGCCCCGGTGGCCGCCCACCTGATCGAACAGCAGCGAGCAATCCAGCGTGAGGGAAGTGTTCAGATACTTCTCCATCACGAAAAATTATGAAAATTTACCATCGGTCCTATAGCACATGTGCCCGTCATGTAAAAACTCATGCTTTTATCGGCGCTCCGGTATTTAATAATATTCACGCGCGCCGTTTCCATGAGCGTCTACTACCGTGTGTCGCCGCCGTCCGTGAGGGGCCACACCGGAGGCAGCGTGCGCCTCTTCGGACATGGCACCACACCACCTCGCATGTATGAGGGCCCGATCACGACGGTCGGGTGGCATTACTACCCCAAAGGGCCCCGTCCCGCCCTAACCCTGTAGCGTTTGACCACGGATCTAGCCCTTTGACTTTGCCGCAGACGGGATTTGACCAGTGGGCCTATCCACCGGTCATGTTAGGTCAGCCAACACGAACACTTTAGAGCAACATCCGGGCCAACCCCACACCTACATCCACGCCGCGTAGACCCGCCGCGTCCGTTTCCCCCCCCCAGGTGCCGGCCGCGGCGCCGTCCGTGAGGGGGACACCGGAGGCAGCGTGCGGGCATTTGCAACCGCCACAACACTTCCGGACTTGTGAGAGGCCGCCACGCAAGATTTGGCGGTATGCTGGCCCCGAGGCCGCCTGCCACGATCGTGAAGCGCGAAGAGCAATCCGCGTAGTGGGAAGTGTTCAGATACTTCTCCATCACGAAAAATTATTAAAAATTACCATCGATCCTATAGCACATGTGCCCACGTCATGTAAAAAACTCATGATTTTATCGCGCTCCGAGTATTTAATAATATTCACGCCGCATCGTTTCCGCAGAACGTCTACTACCGTGTGTCATCGCCGTCCGTGAGGGGGGCCACACCGAGGCAGCGTGCCGCCTCTTCGACATGCCACCACACCACCCCGCATGTATGAGGGCCCGATCTGACGGTCGGGTGGCATTACTACCCCCAAGGGCCCCTGTCGCCCTAACCACATGGCGTTTGACCACGGATCTAGCCCTTTGACTTTGCAGACGGGATTTGACCGGTGGGCCTATCCACCGGTCATGTTAGGTCAGCCATCTGAACACTTTAGAGCAACATCCGGGCCAAACCCACAGCTACATCCACTCCGTGTAGACCAGCGTCCGTTTCCCCCTCCGGTGCGGCGTGGCGCCGTCCGTGAGAACACCGGAGGCAGCGTGCGGGCATTTGCAACCGCCACAACACTTCCGAACTTGTGAGAGGCCGCCCTACATAAGATTTGACGGTATGCTACTGGCCCCGAGGCCGCCGGCCACGGTCGTGACGCAGCGAAGAGCAATCTGCGTAGAGGGAAGTGTTGAGATACTTCTCCATCTCGAATAATTATGAAAAATTACCATCGATCCTATAGCACATGTGCCCGCGTCATGTAAAAACTCATGATTTTATCGCGCTCCGGTATTTAATAATATTCACGCGCGCATCGTTTCAGCGAGCGTCCACTACCGTGTGTCATCACCGCCCGTGAGGGGGGCACACCCCGGAGACGCGTGCTGCCTCTTCGGACATGCCACCACACCACCCCGCATGTATGAGGGCCCCGTGCGATGCTCGGGTGGCATTGCTACCCCCAGGGCCCCGTCCCGCCTAACCCTGTAGCGTTTGACCACGGGATCTAGCCCTTTGACTTTGCAGACGGGATTTGACCGGTGGACCTATCCACCAGGTCATGTTAGGGTCATATCTGAACACTTTAGAGCAATATCTGGGCCAAACCCACGGCTACATCCACTCCGTGTAGACCCGGCGTCCGGTTCCCCCCTCCGGTGCGTGGCGGCGCCGTCCGTGATGGGGGACACCGGAAGGCGTGTGCCGGGCATTTGCAACCGCCACAACACTTCCGGACTTGTGAGAGGCCGCCTCATAGATTTGACGGTATGCTGGCCCGAGGTCAGCCGCCCGGCCGATCGTAAACGCGAAGAGCAATCAGCGTAGAGGAAGTGTTGAGATACTTCTCCATCACGAAAAATTATGAAAAATTACCATCGATCCTATAGCACATGTGCCCGTCATGTAAAAACTCATGATTTTATCGGCGCTCGAGTATTTAATAATATTCACGCCGCGCCGTTTCGCGAGAACGTCCACTACCGTGTGTCATCGCCCGTCCGTGAGGGGGCCACACCGAGACAGCGTGCCGCCTCTTCGGACATGCCACCACACCACCCCGCATGTATGAGGGCCCGATGCGACGGTCGGTGGCATTGCTACCCCGGGGCCCCGTCCGCCCTAACCTGTAGCGTTTGACCACGGATCTAGCCCTTTGACTTTGCAGACGGGATTTGACCCGATGGGCCTATCCACGGTCATGTTAGGTCAGCCAATCCGAACACTTTAGAGCAACATCCGGGCCAAACCCACAGCTACATCCACTCCGTGTAGACCCGGCAGCGTCCGTTTGCTTCTCCCTCGCAGCGGCGCCGCCGTCCGTGAGGGGACACCGGAGGCAGCGTGCCGGGCATTACAACCGCCACAACACTTCCGGACTTGTGAGAGGCCGCCCTCGCAAAGATTTGACGGTATGCTGGCCCGGAGGCCGGCCACCCGGTCGTGAAGCAGCGAAGAGCAATCCGCGTGGAGGGAAGTGTTTAGATACTTCTCCATCACGAAAAATTATTAAAAATTACCATCGATCCTATAGCACATGTGCCCACGTCATGTAAAAACTCATGATTTTATCGGCGCTCGAGTATTTAATAATATTCACGCCGCATCGTTTCATGGAAGCGTCTACTACCGTGTGTCATCGCCGCCGTCCGTGAGGGGGCCACACCGAGGCAGCGTCGCCTCTTCGGACATGCCACCACACCACCCGCATGTATGAGGGCCCGATCGCGACGGTCGGGTGGCATTGCTACCCCCAAAGGGCCCCTGTCCCGCCCTAACCACGTAGCGTTTGACCACGGATCTAGCCCTTTGACTTTGCACGGACGGGATTTGACGGTGGGCCTATCCACCGGTCATGTTAGGTCAGCCAATGTCTGAACACTTTAGAGCAACATCCGGGCCAAACCCAGAGCTACATCCACTCCGTGTAGACCCGCCGCGTCCGTTTCCCCCCTCCCGGTGCCGGCAGCGGCGCCGTCCGTGAGGGGGACACCCGGAGGCAGCGTGCCGGGCATTTGCAACCGCCACAACACTTCCAGACTTGTGAGAGGCCGCCTACGCAAGATTTGACGGTATGCTAGCCCCCGGAGACCGCCGGCCACAGTCGTAGACGCGCGAAGAGCAATCCGCGTAGAGGGAAGTGTTCAGATACTTCTCCATCACGAAAAATTATGAAAAATTACCATCGATCCTATAGCACATGTGCCCACGTCATGTAAAAAACTCATGATTTTATCGCGCTCCGAGTATTTAATAATATTCACGCCGCATCGCTTCCAGCAGAACGCCCACTACCGCAGGTGTCATCGCCGTCCGTGAGGGGGGGCCACACCCGAGACGCAGCGTGCCGCCTCTTCGGACATGCCACCACCACCCCGCATGTATGAGGGCCCGATCACGACGGTCGGGTGGCATTGCTACCCCAGGGCCCGTCCGCCCTAACCTGTAGCGTTTGACCACGGATCTAGCCCTTTGACTTTGCGGGACGGGATTTGACCAGTGGACCTATCCACCCGGTCATGTTAGGTCAGCCAATACGAACACTTTAGAGCAATATCTGGGCCAAACCCACAGCTACATCCACTCCGTGTAGACCCGACGCGTCCGGTTCCCCCTCCGGTGTCGGTGGCGGCGCCGTCCGTGAGGGGGGACACAGCGGAGGCGTGTGCCGGGCATTTGCAACCGCCACAACACTTCGGACTTGTGAGAGGCCGCCCTCATAAGATTTGACGGTATGCTGGCCCCGGAGCCGCGGCCCGCGATCGTGAAGCAGCGAAGAGCAATCCGCGTGAGGAAGTGTTGAGGATACTTGTCCATCACGAAAAATTATTAAAAATTACCATCGATCCTATATCACATGTGCCCACGTCATGTAAAAAACTCATGATTTTATCGCGCTCCGAGTATTTAATAATATTCACGCCGCATCGTTTCGCGAGCGTCCACTACCGTGTGTCGCCGCCGTCCGTGAGGGGCCACACCGGAGACGCGTGCCGCCTCTTCCGGACATGCCACCACACCACCCGCATGTATGAGGGCCCGATGCGACGGTCGGTGGCATTGCTACCCCGGGGCCCCCCGTCCCGCCCTAACCACAGTAGCGTTTGACCACGGATCTAGCCCTTTGACTTCCACGGACGGGATTTGACCAGTGGGCCTATCCACCGGTCATGTTAGGTCAGCCCATCTGAACACTTTAGAGCAACATCCGGGCCACACCCACGGCAAGATCCCCTCGTGTAGACCCGGCGTCCGTTTCCCCCCCCTCCGGTGCGGCGTGGCGCCGTCCGTGTGAGGGGGCACACCCGAGGCGGCGTGCGCCTCTTGGACATGCCACCACATCACCCTGCATGTATGAGGGCGGTGCGGCGCTCGGTGGCATTACTACCCCGGGCCCCGTCCCACCTAACCTGGGCGATTGACCACGAGATCTACCCTTTGACTTCCACGGACGGGCTTTGACCAGTGGACCTCTCCACCCGGTCTTGTTAGGTCAGCCAATACGAACACTTTAGAGCAACATCCGGGCCAAACCCACAGCTACATCCACTCCGTGTAGACCCGACGCGTCCGTTTCCCCCCTCCAGGTGCCGGCGACGGCACCGTCCGTGAGGGTGGGGGGCACACCCCGGAGACGCGTGCCGGGCATTTGCAACCGCCACAACACTTCCAGACTTGTGAGAGGCCGCCTCGCCAAGATTAGGCGGTATGCTGGCCCCGGAGGCCGCGGCCACGGTCGAAGCAGCGCGAAGAGCAATCGCGTAGAGGGAAGTGTTGAGATAGTTCTCCATCACGAAAAATTATGAAAAATTACCATCGGTCCTATAGCACATGTGCCCACGTCATGTAAAAACTCATGATTTTATCGCGCTCCGGTATTTAATAATATTCACGCCCGCATCGTTTCTCAAGCGTCCACTACCGTGTGTGTCATCGCCCGTCCATGAGGGGGGCCACACCGAGACGCGTGCCGCCTCTTGGACATGCCACCACACCACCCCGCATGTATGAGGGCCCGATCGCGACGGTCGGTGGCATTACTAACCCCTGGGCCCCGTCCCCGCCCTAACCACATGAAGCGTTTGACCACAGTATCTAGCACTTTGACTTTGCACGTACTGGTTTTGACCTGTTGGCCTATCCACCCGGTCATGTTAGGTCCAGCCCATACGAACACTTTAGAGCAACATCCGGGCCACACCCACAGCAAGATCCCTCCGTGTAGACCCGGCCCAGCGTCCGTTTCCCCCCTCCGAGGTGCGGCGGCGGCGCCGTCCGTGTGAGGCACACCGAGCGTGTGCCGCCTCTTGGACATGCCACCACACCATCCTGCATGTATGAGGGCGGTCGGCGCTCCGGTGGCATTGCTACCCCCGGGGGCCCGTCCGCCCTAACCTGGGCGGTTGACCACGGGATCTACCCTTTGACTTCCCAGACGGGCTTTGACGGTGGACCTCTCCACCCGGTCATGTTAGGTCAGCCCCGAACACTTTAGAGCAACATCCGGGCCAAACCCACAGCTACATCCACTCCGTGTAGACCCGGCAGCGTCCGTTTCCCCCTCCGGTGCGGCGGCGTGGCGCCGTCCGTGAGGGGGACACCGGAGGCAGCGTGCGGGCATTTGCAACCGCCACAACACTTCCAGACTTGTGAGAGGCCGCCTCGCAAGATTTGGCGGTATGTTGGCCCCCGAGGCCGCCGGCCTGATCAGAGACACGCGAAGAGCAATCCGGCGTAGAGGGAAGTGTTCAGATACTTCTCCATCACGAAAAATTATGAAAAATTACCATCGGTCCTATAGCACATGTGCCCACGTCATGTAAAAACTCATGATTTTATCGCGCTCCGGTATTTAATAATATTCACGCCGCGCCGTATCCATGAGCGTCTACTACCGTGTGTCATCGCCCGTCCGTGAGGGGGGCCACACCCGGAGACGTGCGCCTCTTCGGACATGCCACCACACCACCCCGCATGTATGAGGGCCCGATGCGACGGTCCGGTGGCATTGCTACCCCTAGGGCCCCGTCCGCCTAACGCCGTAGCGTTTGACCACGGATCTAGCCCTTTGACTTTGCGGGACGGGATTTGACGGTGGACCTATCCACGCGGTTGTGTTTGGTCAACCCATAGGAAGACTTTGGAGCAACATCCGGGCCAGACCCACGGCAAGATCCCCTCCGTGTAGACCCGACGCGTCCGTTTCCCCCCTCCAGGTGCCGGCGGCGGCGCCGTCCGTGAGGAGGGCACACCCCGGAGACGCGTGCCGCCTCTTCGGACATGCCACCACACCACCCCGCATGTATAAGGGCCCCGTGCGATGCTCGGGTGGCATTGCTACCCCCAGGGCCCCGTCCCGCCTAACCACATGGCGTTTGACCACCGGATCTAGCCCTTTGACTTTGCACGGGACGGGATTTGACCAGTGGGCCTATCCACCCGGTCATGTTAGGTCAGCCAATATCTGAACACTTTAGAGCAACATCCGGGCCAAACCACGGCTACATCCACTCCGTGTAGACCCGGCGCGTCCGTTTCCCCCCTCCGGTGCGGCGGCGGCGCCGTCCGTGTGAGGCACACCCGGAGCAGCGTGCGGCTCTTCGGACATGCCACCACACCACCCTGCATGTATGAGGGGCGGTGCGGCCTTCGGTGGCATTACTACCCCACGGCCCCGTCCCCGCCTAACCACGGAGCGGTTGACCACGAGATCTACCTTTGACTTCCACAGACGGGCTTTGACCAGTGGACCTCTCCACCCGGTCATGTTAGGTCAGCCAATACGAACACTTTAGAGCAACATCCGGGCCAAACCCACAGCTACATCCACTCCGTGTAGACCCGACGCGTCCGTTTCCCCCCTCCAGGTGCCGGCGGCGGCGCCGTCCGTGAGGGGGGGCACACCCCGGAGACGCGTGCCGGGCATTTGCAACCGCCACAACACTTCCAGACTTGTGAGAGGCCGCCTACGCAAGATTTGACGATATGCTAGCCGGAGGCCGCCGTACGGTCGAAGGCGCGAAGAGCAATCCGGCGTAGAGGGAAGTGTTCAGATACTTCTCCATCACGAAAAATTATGAAAAATTACCATCGGTCCTATAGCACATGTGCCCACGCGTCATGTAAAAACTCATGATTTTATCGCTCCGGTATTTAATAATATTCACGCGCGCCGTTTCCTTGAGCGTCTACTACCGTGTGTCATCGCCGTCCGTGAGTGAGGGCCACACCTGGAGGCAGCGTGCCGCCTATTCGGACGTGCCACCCCACCACCCCGCATGTATGAGGGCCCGCTGCGACGGTCGGGTGGCATTGCTACCCCAGGGGCCCCGTCCGCCCTAACCTGAAGCGTTTGACCACCGGATCTAGCCCTTTGACTTTGCAGACGGGATTTGACCGGTGGGCCTATCCACCCGGTCATCTTAGGTCAGCCAATACGAACACTTTAGAGCAACATCCGGGCCAAACCCACAGCTACATCCACTCCGTGTAGACCCAGCGTCCGTTTCCCCCTCCGGTGCGGCGTGGCGCCGTCCGTGAGGGGGGACACCGGAGGCAGCGTGCGGGCATTTGCAACCGCCACAACACTTCCGGACTTGTGAGAGGCCGCCTCATAAGATTTGACGGTATGCTAGCCCCCGGAGGCCGCCGGCCACAGTCGTAGAAGCGCGAAGAGCAATCCGCGTAGTGGGAAGTGTTCAGATACTTCTCCATCACGAAAAATTATTAAAAATTACCATCGATCCTATAGCACATGTGCCCACGTCATGTAAAAAACTCATGATTTTATCGCGCTCCGAGTATTTAATAATATTCACGCCGAATCGTTTCCGCAGAACGTCTACTACCGTGTGTCATCGCCGTCCGTGAGGGGGGCCACACCCCGGAGACGCGTGCCGCCTCTTCGACATGCCACCACACCACCCCGCATGTATGAGGGCCCGATGCGACGGTCGGGTGGCATTGCTACCCCCAAGGGCCCCTGTCCCGCCTAACCCTGTAGCGTTTGACCACCGGATCTAGCCCTTTGACTTTGCGCAGACGGGATTTGACGGTGGACCTCTCCACCCGGTCATGTTAGGTCAGCCAATACGAACACTTTAGAGCAACATCCGGGCCAAACCCACAGCTACATCCACTCCGTGTAGACCCGACGCGACCGTTTCCCCCCTCCAGGTGCCGGTGGCGGCGCCGTCCGTGAGGGGGGCACCGGAGGCAGCGTGCGGGCATTTGCAACCGCCACAACACTTCCGGACTTGTGAGAGGCCGCCTCGCAAGATTTGACGGTATGCACTGGCCCCGAGGCCGCGGCCCGCGATCGTGAACGCGAAGAGCAATCAGCGTGGGGAAGTGTTCGGATACTTCTCCATCACGAAAAATTATGAAAAATTACCATCGGTCCTATAGCACATGTGCCCACGTCATGTAAAAAACTCATGATTTTATCGGCGCTCGAGTATTTAATAATATTCACGCCGCATCGTATCCATGAGCGTCTACTACCGTGTGTCATCGCCGTCCGTGAGGGGGGCCACACCCCGGAGAAGCGTGCCGCCTCTTCGGACATGCCACCACACCACCCCGTATGTATGAGGGCCCGATGCGACGGTCCGGTGGCATTGCTACCCCCCAGGGCCCCCGTCCCTCCTAACCCTGTAGCGTTTGACCACCGGATCTACCCCTTTGACTTTGGACGGACGGAATTTGACCAGTGGGCCTATCCACCCGGTCATGTTAGGTCAGCCCATACGAACACTTTAGAGCAACATCCGGGCCACACCCACAGCAAGATCCCCTCCGTATGGGCAAGCCCAGCGTCCGTTTCCCCCCTCCAGTGCGGCGGCCAGCGCCGTCCGTGTGAGGGCACACCTGAGGCAGCGTGGCGCCTCTTGGACATGCCACCACACCACCCCGCATGTATGAGGGCCCGATCTGACGGTCGGGTGGCATTGCTACCCCGGGGCCCCGTCCGCCCTAACCTGTAGCGTTTGACCACGGATCTAGCCCTTTGACTTTGCACGGGCGGGATTTGACGGTGGGCCTATCCACCCGGTCATGTTAGGTCAGCCATATCTGAACACTTTAGAGCAACATCCGGGCCAAACCCACAGCTACATCCACTCCGTGTAGACCAGCGTCCGTTTCCCCCCTCGGTGCCGGGCGGCGCCGTCCGTGTGAGGGGCACACCCGGAGGCAGCGTGCCGCCTCTTCGGACATGCCACCACACCACCCTGCATGTATGAGGGCGGTCACGGCCTCGGTGGCATTACTACCCCAGGGCCCCGTCCGCCCTAACCACAGGCGGTTGACCACGAGATCTACCTTTGACTTCCCAGACGGGCTTTGACGGTGGACCTCTCCACCCGGTCATGTTAGGTCAGCCATATCTGAACACTTTAGAGCAACATCCGGGCCAAACCCACAGCTACATCCACTCCGTGTAGACCCGGCGTCCGTTTCCCCCTCCGGTGCGGCGTGGCGCCCGTCCGTGAGGGGGGGACACCGAGACGTGCCGGGCATTTGCAACCGCCACAACACTTCCGGACTTGTGAGAGGCCGCCTCGCAAGATTTGACGATATACTAGCCGGAGGCCGCCGGCCCACGGTCGAAGGCGAAGAGCAATCCGCGTAGAGGGAAGTATTCAGATACTTCTCCATCACGAAAAATTATGAAAAATTACCATCGGTCCTATACCACATGTGCCCACGTCATGTAAAAACTCATGATTTTATCGCCCTCCGAGTATTTAATAATATTCACGCGCGCATCGTTTCCATGAGCGTCTACTACCGTGTGTCATCGCCCGTCCGTGAGGGGCCACACCACAGAGGCAGCGTGCCGCCTCTTCGGACATGCCACCACACCACCCCGCATGTATGAGGGCCCGATGCGACGGTCGGGTGGCATTACTACCCCAGGGCCCGTCCGCCCTAACCACATAGCGTTTGACCACGGATCTAGCCCTTTGACTTTGCAGACGGGATTTGACCGGTGGGCCTATCCACCCGGTCATGTTAGGTCAGCCAATCTGAACACTTTAGAGCAACATCCGGGCCAAACCCACAGCTACATCCACTCCGTGTAGACCCGGCAGCGTCCGTTTCCCCCCTCCGGTGCGGCAGCGGCGCCGTCCGTGAGGGGACACCGAGACGCAGCGTGCGGGCATTTGCAACCGCCACAACACTTCCGGACTTGTGAGAGGCCGCCACGCCTCAAGATTTGGTATGCTGGCCCCGGAGGCCGCCCGTACGGTCGTAGAAGCGCGAAGAGCAATCCAGCGTAGTGGGAAGTGTTGAGATACTTCTCCATCACGAAAAATTATTAAAATTACCATCGATCCTATAGCACATGTGCCCACGTCATGTAAAAACTCATGATTTTATCGCTCCGGTATTTAATAATATTCACGCGAATCGTTTCCGCGAGCGTCTACTACCGTGTGTCATCGCCCGTCCGTGAGGGCCACACCCGAGGCAGCGTGCCGCCTCTTCGACATGCCACCACACCACCCCGCATGTATGAGGGCCCGATCACGACGGTCGGGTGGCATTACTACCCCAAGGGCCCTGTCCGCCCTAACCTGTAGCGTTTGACCACCGGATCTAGCCCTTTGACTTTGCACGGACGGGATTTGACCAGTGGGCCTATCCACCCGGTCATGTTAGGTCAGCCATGTCTGAACACTTTAGAGCAACATCCGGGCCAAACCCACAGCTACATCCACTCGTGTAGACCCGGCGTCCGTTTCCCCCCTCCAGGTGCGGCGTGGCGCCGTCCGTGAGGGGGACACCGGAGGCAGCGTGCGGGCATTTGCAACCGCCACAACACTTCCGGACTTGTGAGGCCGCCCTCGCAAGATTTGTGGTATACTGGCCCCGGAGCCGCGGCCCGCGATCGTGAACCGCGAAGAGCAATCCGCGTAGAGGGAAGTGTTCAGATACTTCTCCATCACGAAAAATTATGAAAAATTACCATCGGTCCTATAGCACATGTGCCCACGTCATGTAAAAACTCATGATTTTATCGCTCCGGTATTTAATAATATTCACGCGCGCATCGTATCCATGAGCGTCTACTACCGTGTGTCATCGCCGCGTCCGTGAGGCCACACCGGAGGCGCGTGCGCCTCTTCGGGCATGCCACCACACCACCCCGCATGTATGAGGGCCCGATCACGACGGTCCGGTGGCATTGCTACCCCTAGGGCCCCGTCCGCCTAACGCCAGTAGCGTTTGACCACCGGATCTAGCCCTTTGACTTTGCGGGCGGGATTTGACGGTGGGCCTATCCACCCGGTCATGTTAGGTCAGCCCATACGAACACTTTAGAGCAACATCCGGGCCACACCCACAGCAAGATCCCTCCGTGTAGACCCGGCCAGCGTCCGTTTCCCCCCTCCGGTGCGGCGGCGCGCCGTCCGTGTGAGGGCACACCTGAGGCAGCGTGCCGCCTCTTCGGACATGCCACCACACCACCCCGCATGTATGAGGGCCCGATCACGACGGTCGGGTGGCATTGCTACCCCAGGGCCCCGTCCGCCCTAACCTGTAGCGTTTGACCACGGATCTAGCCCTTTGACTTTGCAGACGGGATTTGACGGTGGGCCTATCCACCCGGTCATGTTAGGTCAATAATCACGAACACTTTAGAGCAACATCCGGGCCAAACCCACAGCTACATCCACTCCGTGTAGACCCGACGCGTCCGTTTCCCCCTCCAGTGCGGCGGCGGCGCCCGTCCGTGTGAGGGCACACCGAGGCAGCGTGCGCCTCTTCGGACATGCCACCACACCACCCTGCATGTATGAGGGGCGGTGCGACGCTCGGTGGCATTACTACCCCAGGGCCCCGTCCCGCCCTAACCACAGGCGGTTGACCACGAGATCTACCCTTTGACTTCCGCAGACGGGCTTTGACGGTGGACCTCTCCACCGGTCATGTTAGGTCAGCCAATCTGAACACTTTAGAGCAACATCCGGGCCAAACCCACAGCTACATCCACTCCGTGTAGACCCGGCAGCGTCCGTTTCCCCCCTCCGGTGCGGCGGCGGCGCCGTCCGTGAGGGGGGACACCGAGAGGCGTGTGCGGGCATTTGCAACCGCCACAACACTTCCGGACTTGTGAGAGGCCGCCTACGCCAAAGATTTGACGATATACTGGCCCCGGAGGCCGCGGCCACAGTCGAAGGCAGCGAAGAGCAATCCGCGTAGAGAAGTGTTCAGATACTTCTCCATCACGAAAAATTATGAAAAGTTACCATCGGTCCTATAGCACATGTGCCCCACGTCATGTAAAAAACTCATGATTTTATCGGCGCTCCAGTATTTAATAATATTCACGCGCGCCGTTTCCGCGAGCGTCTACGACCGTGTGTCCTCGCCGTCCGTGAGGGGGGGCACACCCCAGAGACGCGTGCCGCCTCTTCGGACATGCCACCACACCACCCCGCATGTATGAGGGCCCCGTGCGACGCTCGGGTGGCATTGCTACCCCCCAGGGCCCCGTCCCGCCTAACCCTGTAGCGTTTGACCACGGGATCTAGCCCTTTGACTTTGCCGCAGACGGGATTTGACGGTGGGCCTATCCACCCGGTCATGTTAGGTCACCCAATCCCAACACTTTAGAGCAAAATCCGGGCCAAACCCACCCCTACATCCCCCCCGTGTAGACCCGACGCGACCGTTTCCCCCCTCCCGGTGCCGGGGGCGGCGCCGTCCGGGAGGGGGACACCGGAGGCGATGTGCGGGCATTTGCAACCGCCACAACACTTCCGGACTTGTGAGAGGCCGCCACAAGATTTGACGGTATGCTGGCCCCGGAGCCGCCGGCCCACGGTCGTGAAGCAGCGAAGAGCAATCCGCGTAGAGGAAGTGTTTAGATACTTCTCCATCACGAAAAATTATGAAAAATTACCATCGATCCTATAGCACATGTGCCCACGTCATGTAAAAACTCATGATTTTATCGGCGCTCCGACTATTTAATAATATTCACGCCGCATCGTTTCCGCGAGCGTCCACTACCGTGTGTCATCGCCGTCCGTGAGGGGCCACACCGGAGAGCGTGCCGCCTCTTCGGACATGCCACCACACGACCCGCATGTATGAGGGCCCGATGCGACGGTCGGGTGGCATTACTACCCCAGGGCCCCGTCCCGCCCTAACCGTGTAGCGTTTGACCACGGATCTAGCCCTTTGACTTTGCAGACGGGATTTGACCAGTGGGCCTATCCACCCGGTCATGTTAGGTCAGCCAATACGAACATTTTAGAGCAACATCCGGGCCAAACCCACAGCTACATCCACTCCGTGTAGACCCGACGCGTCCGTTTCCCCCCTCCAGGTGCCGGCGGCGGCGCCGTCCGTGAGGGGGGCACACCCCGGAGACGCGTGCCGGGCATTTGCAACTGCCACAACACTTCCAGACTTGTGAGAGGCCGCCTACGCAAGATTTGACGGTATGCTAGTGTCAGGACCCCGATCCTAAGTCACACCGATCTAGCATGTAACACATCATATCACTTTGCGGCCTCACGCACGGTATTCCCACGGGTGTCGCCTTACCATGGCCCGGGACCGTTTGCGTCTTTTGGCTCACGTATATGATAGTGTCGCTAGCATCCATATGACAAAGAACCTGGCCGACATGACTAGTCGTGAACCCAAAGCGGCGCTAACCTATGGGAACAGGCATACATGAATCACATCGAGCATGTCGGTCATCGGCGTATATATTCGGGCTGTAGCACTTTGGGCTATGAGGACTCCGGTATTCGGGCTGTAGCAGGCTAGGCAGTACTCCGAATAACACGCGTGACATTTCCCGAAGGACGGACATAGGACGAAGTGAAACACATGCCGGCCGATCAAGTGTCCAAGCGGTAGTGCTGAGCTAGAAGGACTCCGTTGAACCGGGCTGTAGCGGACTACTATCGGCTCGAGAAGCACGAGACTACATTTCCCCATAAGAGAGGCTACCAAGGATAAACAACTAGGTTGTCGGATCCCACACATAGCAGTACAAGTTACCGCGTCGCATAACATGCAAGTATGTGCTGTACAACATGGCATCACAACATAGCATAAACTCATATAGATAAAGGCTCGGAAGAGCCACATAGCGATAAATACAAACAGGGGGTCACATGACCCATCATTGAAACATACAAGCAACAAGCGGAAGCATTACATGTGCAATCTGGAGACAACTACAAAAGAAAAGGCTGAGAAGCCTGACTATCTACAAGACCCTCCCAAGGGTACAAGATGCGTAGCTGAGGTAACAAGCTACTCGTCAAGTCCAAGCAGAACTACTAGTAAGACCGAAGTCTCATTTGCCAAAACATAAATAAAGCAACGTGAGTACAAAGGTACTCAGCAAGACTTACATCAGATCCTATCATACATGCATTAGTGTCAAAAGGTAATGTGGAGTTTAGTTGCGACAAGCCAGCTTTGACTCTGTGGCTATCCTGTTCTCACGACTACAAGAAACTCTTGAGGTGAGACAAGCATTACGCAGTCCACTAATCACCACATCAATACACTACTACGGATTCATTCCCGTTTCCATGCAGGGGAGGCCATCCATAGCACTCACACTTGTCTTGAGCATTTTAGAGTATCCACTTCAAGTTGTCTATGTACCACGTAAGCATCCAAGAAGTCCATAACCGAGGACACGGCTATTCGAATAGATCATGATAACCTGCAGGGTGTACTTCTTCACCTGCGCTCGCCACTTACCGCCATATACACGTCATGTATCTCGGCAACCTTCAAGCGGAAGCTTTGGCGAGGGTGTCGGCCACGACCTGACTAACCACACAAGACTCTAGTCCGGGTTTATCGCCTATTCGGGTTCCATCCGCCAAGGAGATCCGGCGGGGTGTCGCTCACGGCCCCAAAGCGATGTGAACAGGGTTCCCAAGCCCACCATCCGGGTGCCACTTAGTACACCGTGCCACTGTGCCTAGTCTGTCCCAAGCCCACCCTGCCGGGTGCCACTCGGTAGAAAAATAGCACTACCTACAAACACGAGGAGACTAGTTGCGACTCACGGACAGAGATCAAGTTGATTAATAAGTCGAGAGGGGTCGAGTTACGGAACCCAATGTGTGGTAGTATCGAGTCATTGGACAACATACATAGAACTTCGATTAGCTTAGGGCGGTTCCGGTGAGACAACCCACCATGTACTCCTACATGGCCTCTCACCGCTACCTTTACCAAATCGTGTTCACACACTTCACTCTCGGCATCGAGAACATAGAAGCGTACTCCAATTCATTCCCAATGAATCGGACTGACACAACTCTAAGCAATAGCGGGCATAGCATGGTAGGAACACAGCATGGCTCAATCAACTCCTACACATGCTAGTGGGTTTTCACTATTCTTGTGGCAATGACAGGTCATGCGAGAGGAATGGGTTCAACTACCGCAGCACAAAGTAGCGGATGAATCGTTGTTGTCCTAATGCAATAACTGAGAGCAGGAGGCGAGAGAGTAGGATTGTATCGGAATGAACAAGGGGATTTGCTTGCACAGTAAATCAACAAGGGAGGCACCGCTTCATAGGCAGTACTCTGGAGCGTCTCCGGAGCAGGACCTATCGAGAGGAAGGCAGTGCGGCAATCAATACACAATCATATGCAACAATATGATGCATGAACATGGCATGTAGATGTGATGCTGTTTAAGCTAATGCAACTGGTATTCAATTTGAATGAAGTCCATTTGAACCAAAGGTTCAAATGCAATTCAAAATAAGCTCTTATAAATGCCATTTTAGAGTTTCACTTATACAGCATGTATAAGTTGGTTTGTCATGCATGAAACTAGCACAGATGGATAGATTGAATTTTTCTGATAATTTTTCATATATAAATTATTTCAATCTGAGCTACGGTTGAATTTCTATGAATTTTGAAGTTTTGAATATATTACGGAATTTCCTGATTTAATTAAATCCAGAAAATATAATATTGCGTCAAGACCTTCTTAAGCATGACGTCAGCAGGTCAAGCTGCGGCTGGCTGGAGTCAAACGGCGTGTGGGGCCACACGTCGGTGACCTGAGTTAAACAGGTTATTTTAATCCTAATTAGCAGATTAGTGGCGGCTGGGCCCCTTTGTCGAGAGAGACAACTAATTAGCTGGGTTAATTAGCGCTAACTAAACTAATACCTAAACTAAATAGGGCATGGCCTGGCGTCGGTGACCACAGGGGTCAAACCCGAGTCAAACAGTCAAACCGCCCGGCGGTTAGTCGCCCGGCCGAGATCCGACGTCTTTGGTGCCCCGGGTTTCCTCCGTGGTGCTCCAAATGACGCGCGGCTAGGCGCGTTGGAGAGCCAGCACGATGGCGCGTCGGCCGGTGGCCATGGCTGGGCCTGGGATGGCCGGAGTCGACGGCGGCGAGCTCGCTTGCGGCCGCCGGAGTTCGATGCGTGCACGAGCGCTTTGGAGCTTCGAAGACGGCGAAGCAAAGTGCTAGGGATGCTCTCTGAGGGCCTTACGAGCTTGTTGGACTCGGGGTGACCAAATGGTCACCGGAGCTGCATCGACGGCGAAGCTTCGGCGGGCGAAGGTTCGCCATGGTGGGGAGGAGGTTACGGCGTGCGGCCAGCTACTCGGAGAGAGGGAACGGTGGCGGAGCTCACCGCGGTTCTGTGGGCGTCGAAGCGGGCTCGGGGGCGAACGAAGCGGTCGTGGCGGCGGAGGATCTCCGGCGACCGAGCCGGAGACGATGGCGAAGGCGGCGCTCCCGCGATTCCCGCGTGACGTGGCTCGTCTTGGAGGTAGCGGACGGCGGCGCGGATCTTGCGGACACGGAGAGAGAGCGAGGGGGAGACGGTGGCCACGGCGGCGAGCAGCGGCGCTCTCGGTGCGATCGGTGAAGAGAGGAGAAACCAGGAGGAGGAGAAAGCGAGAGAGAGAGAGGGTGCGGGTGCGGGCGGCGTGGCGTCGTCCGGGGCATCGAGCGATGAGGAGGCCAGGCGGCAGGTGGCGTGGCGGACGCGTGGTCTTGTGGCGGCGCGTGCCCCTGTCCTCTGGCCTTGAGGAAGAGACGATGGCGCTTGGCCGGTCGGCTGGGCCATCTGGGCGAGCCAGGCCGCAATTTGGGCAGCGGTGGGGAGGTAAGCCCAGGTAAGCTCCCCTTTTTCCTATTCATTTCCTTTCTATTTTTCTGACATTTGTTTGATTTATTTAAAATACTAAACTAATTTATTTAATTATGCCAATTTTTGTAGGAGCTCACTATATTATTCCAGAGCTCCTCAACAAAAGGCACAATTTTTGGACAATATTTTATATATACAATAATATATATCCAAGGCAAATATTTACTGCATTAATTCCAAATGCCCAAAATAAATACTTATGAGATCCTAAAAATATTGGTTAGATTGTTATCTCTGTCCAATATTTTGAGAGGGCCACATGAGCATTTTCTTGGACCCTTTTGGAGCAATTTTTATTTAGGTCATTTCAAAAGTGATTACGAGGGTTTCACAAATCCCTATTTCAAAATTAAATGGAATTTTAAACATGATGCACAATGACTAGCTAGCCTTGAGCATACCAGTACTAGGGATGTGACAACTCGCCCCCACTTGAAAGAATCTCGTCCCGAGATTCAGGGGTCGACGGAAAGAAAGCGGGGTACTCGGTCGAAGGCGATCTTCTCGCTCCCAGGTAGCTTCTCTCTCAGAATGATGAGACCACTGAACCTTGAGAAACTTGATATTCTGACGTCGAGTAACACACTCTGCTTGATCAAGAATGCGAACCGGGTACTCTCGGTATGTGAGGTTATCTTGGAGATCAAGCGTTTGCGTGGTCCACTCCGGATAGGATCCGAGAAGCAACGCTGAGTTGAGAGGCGTGGAAGACATCATGAACTTCGAGAAAGATGTGGGGGTAGTTCCAACTGGTAGGCAACCTCTCCTCGTTTAGCGAGAATGCGAAAGGGCCAATGTAACGAGGAGCCAACTTGCCCTTGATACCAAAGCGATGGGTACCCTTTAGAGGAGTAACCCGAAGGTAAGCCTTGTCGCCAACTTCATAAGCCACTTCCTTATGGCAGCGGTCATCTTGGCTCTTTTGACGAGATTGGGCTGTTTTCAAATTCTCACGAATGATGCGAACTTGCTCTTACGCCTCCTGGATCATGTCCGGTCCAAAGAATTGTCTTTCACGGTTTCCGACCAGTTCAAGGGTGTTCGACATCTTCGTCCATAGAGAATCTCAAAAGGAGCTTTCTTGAGACTGGATTGATAGCTATTGTTATAAGCAAACTTCGGCGAAAGGAAGACATTTCTCCCAATCCATACCGAATGAGATAACGCAAGCTCTAAGCATGTCTTGAGAATTTGGTTGACCCTTTCCACCGACCCTTTGGACTGAGGGTGGAAAGCGGTCTTGAAAGAAAGATGGGTTCCCATGGCAGTTTGGAAACTCTCCCGAAATGAGAAGTGAAAAGACTACCACGGTCTGAATTGATCTCTAGTGGAACACCATGGAGTGACACTATTCGAGAATGTATAAGTCAGCAAGCTGACTAGCGGTGATACTCTCTCGAACAGGAAGGAAGTGAGCCACTTTGGAAGGCGATCAACGACTACGAAGATAGCATTATTCCCTTTCTTGGTCCCAGGAAAGCGGTGATGAAATCCATACCAACTTTATCCCATTTCCACTCGGGAATAGCTAAGGGCTGAAGGGTGCGGCAGGCCTTTGATGCTCTGCCTTAACGCGACGACAAAGCGTCACGATTAGCAATAACCGAGCAATTTCTCTCTTCATCCTAGTCCACGGAACCTCTGGCGTAGGTCTGATACATCTTAGTACTACCGGGATGAATTGTGAGAGGAGATTCATGCGCCTCCTTAAGAATCGGTTGTCGAAGATGTTGCTTCTTAGGGACCACCAGGCGGTGCCCAAAGAAAGCGACACCTCGATCATCTATAGAGAAACTACCAGCAATACCCTTGGCAGCGTTTCTCTTGATCCGGGTAATCCCGTATCATATACGGGCTTCTATGATCTGATCCACCAGAGTAGATTTCGCCACCAAGGTAGAAAGGAATCCGTGAGGAGCAATGTGGAGGTTAAGCTTACAAAATTCCTCATGGAGAAGTGGTTGGCCTTGCTGCAACATGAGGTTGTTACAATAGGATTTACGGCTTAGAGCATCAGCCATGACATTGGCTTTGCCTGGGGTGTAGGTAATCCCTAGATCATAATCTGTGATCAACTCCAACCATCGTCTTTGCCTAAGGTTCAAATCTGGTTGGGTGAAGATATACTTGAGACTCTGGTGATCGGTGTAGATCTCGCAACGTTTACCAAGAAGGTAATGTCGCCAGGTCTTGAGTGCATAGACTACGGTACTGCAAGCTCTAGATCATGGGTAGGATAATTCTCCTCATGTGGATGCAAGCGGCGAGATGCATAGGCAATCACATGACGATCCTGCATAAGAATGCAACCTAATCCCTGTCGTGAGGCGTCGCGATGAGATAACAAAGTCTTTAGTGAAATCCGGTGGCACTAGTATGGGAGGCGATGGTCGAGCGTCTTTTCAGTTCCTGAAAACTGTACTCACACTTTGTGGGGACCACTCAAACTTTTATCCTTCTTGAGAAGTTCCGTGAGGGGTTTAGCTACTTTGGAGAAGTTTTCAACAAAGCGGCGACAATAGCTGGCTAGACCAAGGAAACTCCTAACTTGTTTAACGGTTTCGGTGGAGTCCAATCAAGAACGGCCTGAACTCTCTCGGGATTGACAGCAATGCCCTTACGGAGATTACGTGGCCTAGGTAGGTCACTTCGGCAACAAAATTCACACTTGGAGAACTTGGCATAAAGGCGGTGTTCTGCGAGTTTTTCTAGCACAAATGCGAGATGTTCGGCATGCTCTTCCTCGTTCTTTGAGTAAATAAGAATATCATCGAGGTAAACCACGACAAATTTATCTAAGTACTCCATGAAGATCGAGTTCATCAAGCGGGAGAATGTAGTAGGCGTTGGTTAGACCAAAGGACATGACGGTGTACTCATCTTGGCCATAACGAGTGATAAAGGCTGTTTTGGGAATGTCTCCATTCACGATCTTGATTTGGTGGTAGCCTAACCTCAAATCCATCTTAGAAAAGACTGAGGATCCAGCGAGCTGATCATACAGGTCGTTGATCCTGGGGAGCGGATACTTGTTCTTTATCGTGACCAAATTAACGGGACGATAATCTACAACCATCCGGTCCGTACCATCCTTCTTCTTGACGAAGAGGACGGGGCAAGCCCAAGGAGAAGAACTAGGACGGATGAAACCCTTTTGCAAGGACTCATCAAGTTGTTTCTTAAGCTCGGCTAGTTCTAAGGGTGCCATCTTATAAGGTCTCCTAGAGATTGGGGCGGTTCTCGGAATAAGATCTATGACGAACTCTACATCTCTGTCAGGTGGAACACCTGGCAGCTCCTCTGGAAAACGTCCAGGAAAGTCACGGACTACGGGATATCTTCAAGGTGCGGAAGAGGGCTGGCATTAAGAGAATAGAGTTGACGCTTTGCAACTCTAGTGGAGACAGGTGACTATCTTGCCGGATGGGTGTGTAAGCTGAGCAGAGACCTAGTGAAACAATCAATCTTGGCATGATGAGCTGTCATCCGATCCATACCCAAAAATGATGTTAATATCTGAAGACTTGAGGGCTATAAGTGAGGCAAGGAATACAAGTCATCAACAAGGATTTCGTTACCATGGCTTATGCAAGAAGTTTGCCATTTGGATCCAGGAGTTTGAATGACTAGCGGAGAGGGCATATCACAAAATGATATGTTGTGCGAGTTAGCATAGCTTTAGAAATGAAGGAATGAGATGCTCGATGATCGAATAGAACCGAGGCGGGATGACAATTGACAAGGAGTGTACCAAGAGCGACATCCGGATCATCATGAGCGTCTTTAGGCGAGGCGTGATGCACACATCCACGTTCAGCGGGGCTATCTTGATCTTGATCATCTTGCGTGATGGCTTAACACAGCCAATAGGCTTCTCGGTAGGGGTTGAGCATAATCGGCTTGAGAGCGATCACGTGCATAGTGTCCCGGCTCTCCGCATGTGAAGCAAGTCCACGAAGTTGGGCGTGGACCCGTATTGACAAGTGGTCTACGGTAGGCACAGGTGGAGCATGTAACTGAACTGGGTGAGGCGCCATATGGGATGGCCTCGGTGAATATCCGGGTGGAAGAGCAGAGTTCGGAATCCAAATTCGGCGTTTCTGCGAACTAGAACCGGAGGAAGAAACCAATTCACGGTGGTGCTTACGAGACTCCTCGTAAGTGAGCTGAGCTGTCTCTGCATTAATGGCCTTGTTCACAAGAGCTTGGAATGTATCACAATGGTGCAGGTGGAGGTCACGACGCAACTTGGGTTTGAGACCCTTACGGAACCTAGACTGGTTATTGGCGTCCGTGGACACTTCTTCTGGGGCATAGCAGGCGAGGTTCTCGAATTCTGCTGTAAGCATCAACAGCCATCTTACCCTGGGTGAAACTACTGAACTCTTCTCTCTTGCGATCGATGAGGGCTTCAGAATGTGATGCTCGCGAAAAGCCTCACCGAAATCTCTCGAGGTTGGAATCGACCAGGCTGGAAGCATAGCCTCATAGTTACGCCACCAAAGACTAGCATGACCTTCCGGTGTGGTATGCAGCATAGGTGACCTTGTCATCCTCGAGACACGCTTATGAACGCAACTTATGAGTGATGCTCTGAAGGTTGATCATCGGCATCGAGTGGCTCGATGGAATGTTGGAAGGTGGGTGGGTGCAAGCGAATGAAGTCATGAATGGTCGCAAACCCTTTGGACTGATGTGCGGTGTTCTCCTCGACACGTGCCAACAAGCGGTTAGACTCACGCTTGTTCCTCTCCATTTCTAACATGAACCTGTCAAAGAAGGCTGGTCGGGAGGATCCTCATCCCTTCCATCCTCGTGGATTACGGCTACGAGCAATGTAACTTCGCTTAACCGATGACATCACGAGGAACGAAACCAAGGACGGAATCACATCACTTCATACCGAAAATGTGGGACACCGATATTAGTAACTCTCGAACTCCTGGGCAATTCCGGCAGCATAACGGCAAAGAAATGTTCAAAATGAGACATTCTGCAAAATGGGGTAGCACCATACTCAACATCATCATTAAAGGTTCTGGAATAATACTAAACATGCTACACCGAGGGTACTCGAAAACTGGGGGTAAGACTCTGATCAACCAATCCTATGGGACTACGGAAATAGTAACACGTGATCCTGATAGACAGAAGAGATAGCCTAGTTCCTTAACCCCGTAGGAAAGATAGGACGACTCAGATCAGAGGCCATGAGGTAAAGGAGTAAAAAGAGCCTTACGTTCCCTTCCACAATCAATTCCCCTATATAACTAAAGCATTTCTAGACTCAACTTCGATCAGGTTGGCTTGGAATTCCTCTACAGCAACAAAGCTCGATACCAAAGCTGTCGGGACCCCGATCCTAAGTCACACCGATCTAGCATGTAACACATCATATCACTTTGCGGCCTCACGCACGGTATTCTACGGGTGTCGCCTTACCATGGCCCGGGACCGTTTATGCGTCTTTTGGCTCACGTATATGATAGTGTCGCTAGCATCCATATGACAAAGAACCCGGGCCGACATGACTAGTCGTGAACCCAAAGCGGCGCTTAACCTATGGGAACAGGCATACATGAATCACATCGAGCATGTCGGTCATCGCGTATATATTCGGGCTGTAGCACTTTGGGCTAACAGGACTCCGGTATTCGGGCTGTAGCAGGCTAGGCAGTACTCCGAATAACACGCGTGACATTTCCCCGAAGGGACAGACATAGGAACGAGGTGAAACACACGCCGGCCAGTCAAGTGTCCAAGCAGTAGTGCTGAGCTAGCAGGACTCCGGTGAACCGGGCTGTAGCGGACTACTATCGCTCAGAAGCACGAGACTACATTTCCCCATAAGAGAGGCTACCAAGGATAAACAACTAGGTTGTCGGATCCCACACATAGCAGTACAAGTTACACGAACGCATAACATGCAAGTATGTGCTGTACAACATGGCATCACAACATAACGCAAACTCATATAGATAAAGGCTCGGAAGAGCCACATAGCGATAAATACAAACAGGGGTCACATGACCCATCATTGAAACATACAAGCAACAAGCGGAAGCATTACATGTCCGAGTACGAGACAACTACAAAAGAAAAAGGCTGAGAAGCACGACTATCTACAAGACCCTCCCAAGGGTACAAGATCGTAGCTGAGGTAACAAGCTACTCGTCAAGTCCAAGCGTAACTACTAGTAAGACCAAGTCTCCGCTGCAAAACATAAATAAAGCAACGTGAGTACAAAGGTACTCAAAGAAGACTTACATCAGATCCTATCATACATGCATTAGTGTCAAAAGGTAATGTGGAGTTTAGTTGCAGCAAGCCAGCTTTGACTCTGTGGCTATCCCGTTTCACGACTACAAGAAACTCTTGAGGTGAGACAACGTACACGCAGTCCACTAATCACCACATCAATACACTACTACGGATTCATTCCCGTTTCCATACGGGAGGCCATCCATAGCACTCACACTTGTCTTGAGCATTTTAGAGTATCCACTTCAAGTTGTCTATGTACCACGTAAGCATCCAAGAAGTCCATAACCGAGGACACGGCTATTCGAATAGATCATGATACCCTGCAGGGGTGTACTTCTTCACACACGCTCTCGCCACTTACCGCCATGTACACGTCATGTATCTCGGCAACCTTCAAGCGGAAGCTTTGGCGAGGGTGTCGGCCACGACCGACTAACCACACAAGACTCTAGTCCAGGTTTATCGCCTATTCGGGTTCCATCCGCAAGGAGATCCGCCGGGTGTCGCCACGGCCCCAAACGATGTGAGCAGGGTTCCCAAGCCCACCATCCGGGTGCCACTTGGTACACCGTGCCACACTGCCTAATCTGTCCCAAGCCCACCCTGCGGGTGCCACTCGGTAGAAAAATAGCACTACCTACAAACACGAGAGACTAGTTGCGACTCACCGGACAGAGATCAAGTTGATTAATAAGTCGAGAGGGTCGAGTTACTGGAACCCAATGTGTGGTAGTATCGAGTCATTGGACAACATACATAGAACTCAGTGCTTAAGGACGGTTCCAGTGAGACAACCCACCATGTACTCCTACATGGCCTCTCACCGCTACCTTTACCAAATCGTGTTCACACACTTCACTCTCAGCATCAGAACATAGAACTGTACTCCAATTCATTCCCAATGAATCAGACCTGACACAACTCTAAGCAATAGCAGGCATAGCATGGTAGGAACACAGCATGGCTCAATCAACTCCTACACATGCTAGTGGGTTTTCACTATTCTTTGTGGCAATGACAGGTCATGCAGAGGAATGGGTTCAACTACCGCATGACAAAGTAGCAGATGAATCGTTGTTGTCCTAATGCAATAATCGAGAGCAGGAGCGAGAGAGTAGGATTGTATCGGAATGAACAAGGGGATTTGCTTGCCCGGTAAATCAACAAGGGAGGCACCGCTTCATAGACAGTACTCTGGAGCGTCTCGTGAGCGGGACCTATCGAGAGGAACGGTGCGGCAATCAATACACAATCATATGCAACAATATGATGCATGAACATGGCATGTAGATGTGATGCTGTTTAAGCTAATGCAACTGGTATTCAATTTGAATGAAGTCCATTTGAACCAAAGGTTCAAATGCAATTCCAAAATAAGCTCTTATAAATGCCATTTTAGAGTTTCACTTATACAGCATGTATAAGTTGGTTTGTCATGCATGAAACTAGCACAGATGGATAGATTGAATTTTTCTGATAATTTTTCATATATAAATTATTTCAATCTGAGCTACGGTTGAATTTCTATGAATTTTGAAGTTTTGAATATATTACGGAATTTCCTGATTTAATTAAATCCGAGAAAATATAATATTGCGTCAACCTTCTTGCAAGCATGACGTCAACAGGTCAACTGCGGCTGGCTGGAGTCAAACCTGGCGTGTGGGGCCACACGTCGGTGACACGGGTTAAACAGGGTTATTTTAATCCTAATTAGCAGATTAGTGGCGCTGGGCCCCTTGTCGGAGAGACAACTAATTAAGCGGGTTAATTAGCGCTAACTAAACTAATACCTAAACTAAATAGGGCATGGCCACGCGCGTCGATGACCACAGGGGTCAAACCCCAGGTCAAACCAGTCAAACCCGCTGGCGGTTAGTCATGGCGAGATCCGCTGGCGTCTTGGTGCCCGGGTTTCCTCCGTGGTGCTCCAAATGACGCGGCTAAAGCAGCGTTGGAGAGCCGGCCACGATGGCGCGTCGGCCGGTGGCCATGGCTGGGCCTGGGATGGCCGGAGTCGGCGGCGAGCTTCGCTTGCGGCCGCCGGAGTTCGATGCGTCTGCGAGAGCGCGTTTGGAGCTCGAAGACGAGCGAAGCAAAGTGCTAGGGATGCTCTCACGGGCCTTACGAGCTTGTTGGACTCGCCGGGGTGACCAAATGGTCACCGGAGCTGCATCGACAGCGAAGCTCGGCGGCGCGAAGGTTCGGCCATGGTGGGGAGGAGGGTTACGGCGTGCGGCCAGCTACTCGGAGAGAGGGAGCAGTGGCGGAGCTCACCGCTGATTGCAGCGGCGTCGAAGCGGGCTCGGGACGAACCGAAGCGGTCGTGGCGGCGGAGGATCTCCGGCGACCCGAGACGGAGACGATGGCGATGGCGGCGCTCGAGCTTCCAGCGTCACGTGGCTCGGCAGGGAGGTAGCGGACGGCGGCGCGGATCTTGCGGACACGGAGAGAGAGCGAGGAGACGGTGGCCACGGCGGCAGCAGCGGCGCTCGTGACGGTCGGTGAAGAGAGGGAGAGAAACCAGAGGAGGAGGGGAAAAGCGAGAGAGAGGAGAGTGCGGTGCGGGCGGCGTGGCGTCGTCCGGGGCATCCAGCGATGAGGGGAGGCCAGGCAGGCAGGTGGCGTGGCAGACGCGTGGCAGCGCATGGCCGCGCGTGCCCCTGTCCTCTGGCGCGAGGAAGGGACGGCTGGCGCGCGATCGGCCGGGCCATCTGGGCCAGGCCAGGCCGCACACGAGCTGGGCCGCGGTGGGGAGGTAAGCCCAGGTAAGCTCCCCTTTTTCCTATTCATTTCCTTTCTATTTTTCTGACATTTGTTTGATTTATTTAAAATACTAAACTAATTTATTTAATTATGCCAATTTTTGTAGGAGCTCACTATATTATTCGAGCTCCTCAACAAAAGGCACAATTTTTGGACAATATTTTATATATACAATAATATATATCCAAGGCAAATATTTACTGCATTAATTCCAAATGCCCAAAATAAATACTTATGAGATCCTAAAAATATTGGTTAGATTGTTATCTCTGTCCAATATTTTCAGAGGGCCACATGAGCATTTTCTTGGACCCTTTTGGAGCAATTTTTATTTAGGTCATTTCCAAAAGTGATTCTGAGGGTTTCACAAATCCCTATTTCAAAATTAAATGGAATTTTAAACATGATGCACAATGACTAGCTAGCCTTGAGCATACCAGTACTAGGGATGTGACAGCTAGCCCCGAACCGCCGGACCACAGTCGTGAGGCAGCGAAGAGCAATCCAGCGTGAGGGAAGTGTTCAGATACTTCTCCATCACGAAAATTTATGAAAAATTACCATCGGTCCTATAGCACATGTGCCCACGTCATGTAAAAAACTCATGATTTTATCGCGCTCAGAGTATTTAATAATATTCACGCCGCATCGTTTCCGCAAAACGTCCACTACCGTGTGTCATCGCCGTCCGTGAGGCCACACCCGAGGCGTGTGTCGCCTCTTCGGACATGCCACCACACCACCCCGCATGTATGAGGGCCCGATGCGACGGTCGGTGGCATTGCTACCCCGGGGCCCCGTCCCCGCCTAACCTCGTAGCGTTTGACCACGGATCTAGCCCTTTGACTTTGCGCAGACGGGATTTGACGGTGGGCCTATCCACCCGGTCATGTTAGGTCAGCCCATACGAACACTTTAGAGCAACATCCGGGCCACACCACGGTAAGATCCCCTCCGTGTAGACCCGGACGCGTCCGTTTCCCCCTCCAGTGCGGCGGCGGCGCGCCGTCCGTGTGAGGCACACCCGAGCAGCGTGCCCGCCTCTTCGGACATGCCACCACACCACCCTGCATGTATGAGGGGCCGGTGCGACGCTCCGGTGGCATTGCTACCCCCCAGGGCCCCCGTCCCGCCTAACCCTGGAGCGGTTGACCACGAGATCTACCCCTTTGACTTTCCACGGACGGGCTTTGACCAGTGGACCTCTCCACCCGGTCATGTTAGGTCAGCCAATACGAACACTTTAGAGCAACATCCGGGCCAAACCCACAGCTACATCCACTCCGTGTAGACCCGACGCGTCCGTTTCCCCCCTCCAGGTGCCGGCGGCGGCACCGTCCGTGAGGGGGGGGGACACCCCGGAGACGCGTGCCGGGCATTTGCAACCGCCACAACACTTCCAGACTTGTGAGAGGCCGCCTACGCAAGATTTGACGGTATGCTAGCCCTCGGAGGCCGCCGGCCACAGTCGTAGACGCGCGAAGAGCAATCCGCGTAGAGGGAAGTGTTCAGATAGTTCTCCATCACGAAAAATTATGAAAAATTACCATCGGTCCTATAGCACATGTGCCCACGTCATGTAAAAAACTCATGATTTTATCGCGCCGAGTATTTAATAATATTCACGCCGCATCGTTTCCGCAGAACGTCCACTACCGTGTGTCATCGCCGTCCGTGAGGGGGGCCACACCCCGGAGACGCGTGCCGCCTCTTCGGACATGCCACCACACCATCCCGCATGTATGAGGGCCCGATGCGACGGTCCGGTGGCATTGCTAACCCCCAGGGCCCCCGTCCCGCCTAATCCTGTAGCGTTTGACCACCGGATCTAGCCCTTTGACTTTGCACGGATGGGATTTGACCAGTGGGCCTATCCACCCGGTCATGTTAGGTCAGCCCATACGAACACTTTAGAGCAACATCCGGGCCACACCCACAGCAAGATTCCCTCCGTGTAGACCCGACGCGTCCGTTTCCCCCCTCCAGGTGCCGGCGGCGGCGCCGTCCGTGTGAGGGGGCACACCCCGGAGACGCGTGCCGCCTCTTCGGACATGCCACCACACCACCCTGCATGTATGAGGGGCCGGTGCGGCCTCGGTGGCATTGCTACCCCGGGGGCCCGTCCCCGCCTAACCCCGGAGCGGTTGACCACGAGATCTACCCTTTGACTTCCCGCAGACGGGCTTTGACGGTGGACCTCTCCACCCGGTCATGTTAGGTCAGCCAATCTGAACACTTTAGAGCAACACCCGGGCCAAACCCACAGCTACATCCACTCCGTGTAGACCCGGCGCGTCCGTTTCCCCCAGCCAGTGCGTGGCGGCACCGTCCGTGAGGGGGGGGGGGGGGACAACCCGGAGACGCGGGCCGGGCATTTGCAACCGCCAAAACACTACCAGACTTGTGAGAGGCCGCCTACGCAAGATTGGACGATATGATAGCCCCCGGTGGCCGCCACAGCCGAAGACGCAGCAGAGCAATCCGCCAGAGAGGAAGTGTTCAGATACTTCTCCATCACGAAAAAATTATGAAAATTTACCATCGGTCCTATAGCACATGTGCCCACGTCATGTAAAAACTCATGCTTTATCGCGCTCCGAGTATTTAATAATATTCACGCCGCATCGTTTCCGCAGAAGCGTCTACTACCGTGTGTCATCGCCGTCCGTGAGGGGGGCCACACCCTGGAGACGCGTGCCGCCTCTTCGGACATGCCACCACACCACCCCGCATGTATGAGGGCCCGATGCGACGGTCGGGTGGCATTGCTACCCCCCAGGGCCCCCGTCCCGCCTAACCCTGTAGCGTTTGACCACCGGATCTAGCCCTTTGACTTTGCACGGACGGGATTTGACCAGTGGTCCTATCCACCCGGTCATGTTAGGTCAGCCAATACGAACACTTTAGAGCAACATCCGGGCCAAACCCACAGCTACATCCACTCCGTGTAGACCCGACGCGTCCGTTTCCCCCCTCCAGGTGCCGGCGGCGGCGCCGTCCGTGAGGGGGGGGGGGCACACCCCGGAGACGCGTGCCGGGCATTTGCAACCGCCACAACACTTCCAGACTTGTGAGAGGCCGCCTACGCAAGATTTGACGGTATGCTAGCCCCCGGAGGCCGCCGCCACAACAGAGAAGCGCGAAGAGCAATCCGCGTAGTGTGAAGTGTTTTGATACTTATCCATAACGAAAAATTAATATAAATTACCATCGATCCTATAGCACATGTGCCCACGTCATGTAAAAACTCATGATTTTATCGGCGCTCGAGTATTTAATAATATTCACGCCCGCGCATCGTTTCAGAGCGTCCACTACCGTGTGTCATCGCGCCCGTCCGTGAGGCCACACCGGAGACGCGTGCCGCCTCTTCGGACATGCCACCACACCATCCCGCATGTATGAGGGCCCGATCGCGACGGTCCGGTGGCATTGCTAACCCCAGGGCCCCGTCCGCCCTAATCCTGTAGCGTTTGACCACCGGATCTAGCCCTTTGACTTTGCACGGATGGGATTTGACCCGGTGGGCCTATCCACCCGGTCATGTTAGGTCAGCCCATACGAACACTTTAGAGCAACATCCGGGCCACACCGCGGCAAGATTCCCTCGTGTAGACCCGGCGCGTCTGCTTCCTCCGGTGCGGCGGTGGCGCCGTCCGTGTGAGGGGCACACCGGAGACGCGTGCCGCCTCTTCGGACATGCCACCACACCACCCTGCATGTATGAGGGGCGGTGCGGCGACGCTCCGGTGGCATTACTACCCCAGGGCCCCGTCCCGCCCTAACCTGAGCGGTTGACCACGAGATCTACCCTTTGACTTCCCACGGACGGGCTTTGACCCGGTGGACCTCTCCACCCGGTCATGTTAGGTCAGCCAATACGAACACTTTAGAGCAACATCCGGGCCAAACCCATAGCTACATCCACTCCGTGTAGACCCGACCAGCGTCCGTTTCCCTTCGCCGGTGCGTGGCGGCACCGTCCGTGAGGGGGGACAACCGGAGACGCGTGCGGGCATTTGCAACCGCCACAACACTTCCAGACTTGTGAGAGGCCGCCACGCAAGATTTGACGATATACTAGCCCCGGTGGCCGCCCGTACCGATCGACGCAGCGAGCAATCCGCGTAGAGGGAAGTGTTCAGATACTTCTCCATCACGAAAAATTATGAAAATTTACCATCGGTCCTATAGCACATGTGCCCACGTCATGTAAAAAACTCATGCTTTTATCGCGCTCCGAGTATTTAATAATATTCACGCCGCATCGTTTCCGCAGAACGTCTACTACCGTGTGTCATCGCCGTCCGTGAGGGGGGCCACACCCCGGAGACGCGTGCCGCCTCTTCGGACATGCCACCACACCACCCCGCATGTATGAGGGCCCGATGCGACGGTCGGGTGGCATTGCTACCCCCCAGGGCCCCGTCCCGCCTAACCCTGTAGCGTTTGACCACCGGATCTAGCCCTTTGACTTTGCACGGACGGGATTTGACCAGTGGGCCTATCCACCCGGTCATGTTAGGTCAGCCAATACGAACACTTTAGAGCAACATCCGGGCCAAACCCGCAGCTACATCCACTCCGTGTAGACCCGACGCGTCCGTCTGCTTCTCCAGGTGCCGGCAGCGGCGCCGTCCGTGAGAGGGGGACACCGGAGACGCTGCGGCCGGCATTTGCAACCGCCACAACACTTCCGGACTTGTGAGAGGCCGCCACGCAAGATTTGACGGTATGCTGGCCCGAGGCCGCCCGGCCACAGTCGAGAAAGCGCGAAGAGCAATCCGGCGTAGTGGGAAGTGTTCAGATACTTCTCCATCACGAAAAATTATTAAAAATTACCATCGATCCTATAGCACATGTGCCCACCTCCTGTAAAAAACTCATGATTTTATCGCGCTCCGAGTATTTAATAATATTCACGCCGCATCGTTTCCGCAGAACGTCTACTACCGTGTGTCATCGCCGTCCGTGAGGGGGGCCACACCCCGGAGACGCGTGCCGCCTCTTCGACATGCCACCACACCACCCCGCATGTATGAGGGCCCGATGCGACGGTCGGGTGGCATTGCTACCCCCAAGGGCCCCTGTCCCGCCTAACCCTGTAGCGTTTGACCACCGGATCTAGCCCTTTGACTTTGCACGGACGGGATTTGACCAGTGGGCCTATCCACCCGGTCATGTTAGGTCAGCCAATACGAACACTTTAGAGCAACATCCGGGCCAAACCCACAGCTACATCCACTCCGTGTAGACCCGACGCGTCCGTTTCCCCCCTCCAGGTGCCGGCGGCGGCGCCGTCCGTGTGAGGGGGCACACCCCGGAGACGCGTGCCGCCTCTTCGGACATGCCACCACACCACCCTGCATGTATGAGGGCGGTGCGACGCCTCCGGTGGCATTACTACCCCGGGGCCCCGTCCGCCTAACCACAGGCGGTTGACCACGAGATCTACCCCTTTGACTTCCCATGGACGGGCTTTGACCAGTGGACCTCTCCACCCGGTCATGTTAGGTCAGCCAATACGAACACTTTAGAGCAACATCTGGGCCAAACCCACAGCTACATCCACTCCGTGTAGACCCGACGCGTCCGTTTCCCCCCTCCAGGTGCCGGCGGCGGCGCCGTCCGTGAGGGGGGGGACACCCCGGAGACGCGTGCCGGGCATTTGCAACCGCCACAACACTTCCAGACTTGTGAGAGGCCGCCTACGCAAGATTTGACGGTATGCTAGCCCCCGGAGGCCGCCGGCCACAGTCGAAGACGCGCGAAGAGCAATCCGCGTAGAGGGAAGTGTTCAGATACTTCTCCATCACGAAAATTATGAAAAATTACCATCGGTCCTATAGCACATGTGCCCACGTCATGTAAAAACTCATGATTTTATCGGCGCTCCGGTATTTAATAATATTCACGCCGCATCGTTTCCGCAGAACGCGTCTACTACCGTGTGTCATCGCCGTCCGTGAGGGGGGCACACCCCGGAGATGCGTGCCGCCTCTTCGGACATGCCACCACACCACCCCGCATGTATGAGGGCCCCGTGCGACGCTCGGGTGGCATTGCTACCCCCCCCCCCCCAGGGCCCCGTCCCGCCTAACCCTGTAGCGTTTGACCACGGGATCTAGCCCTTTGACTTTGCATGGACGGACGGATTTGACGGTGGGCCTATCCACCCGTTCATGTTATGTCAGCCAATACGAACACTTTAGAGCAACATCCGGGCCAAACCCACAGCTACATCCACTCCGTAGACCCGACGCGTTCTGCTTTCTCCAGGTGCCGGCAGCGGCGCCGTCCCGTGAGGGGGGGACACCGGAGACGCGTGCGGGCATTTGCAACCGCCACAACACTTCCGGACTTGTGAGAGGCCGCCACGCAGATTTGACGGTATGCTGGCCTCGAGGCCGCCGCCACGGTCGTAGACGCGCGAAGAGCAATCCGCGTAGAGGGAAGTGTTCAGATACTTCTCCATCACGAAAAATTATGAAAAATTACCATCGGTCCTATAGCACATGTGCCCACGTCATGTAAAAAACTCATGATTTTATGGCGCTCCGAGTATTTAATAATATTCACGCCGCATCGTTTCGGCAGAACGTCTACTACCGTGTGTCATCGCCGTCCGTGAGGGGGGCCACACTCGAGACGCTGCGCCGCCTTCTTCGACATGCCACCACACCACCCCGCATGTATGAGGGCCCGATCGCGACGGTCGGGTGGCATTGCTACCCCCAAGGGCCCCTGTCCCGCCTAACCCTGTAGCGTTTGACCACCGGATCTAGCCCTTTGACTTTGCACGGACGGGATTTGACCAGTGGGCCTATCCACCCGGTCATGTTAGGTCAGCCAATACGAACACTTTAGAGCAACATCCGGGCCAAACCCACAGCTACATCCACTCCGTGTAGACCCGACGCGTCCGTTTCCCCCCTCCAGGTGCCGGCGGCGGCGCCGTCCGTGAGGGGGACACCGGAGGCAGCGTGCGGGCATTTGCAACCGCCACAACACTTCCAGACTTGTGAGAGGCCGCCACGCAAGATTTGACGGTATGCTGGCCCCGGAGGCCGCCGCCCGTACGGTCGTAGACACGCGAAGAGCAATCCGCGTAGAGGGAAGTGTTCAGATACTTCTCCATCACGAAAATTTATGAAAAATTACCATCGGTCCTATAGCACATGTGCCCACGTCATGTAAAAAACTCATGATTTTATCGCGCTCCGAGTATTTAATAATATTCACGCCGCATCGTATCCGCAGAACGTCTACTACCGTGTGTCATCGCCGTCCGTGAGGGGGGCCACACCCCGGAGACGCGTGCCGCCTCTTCGGACATGCCACCACACCATCCCGCATGTATGAGGGCCCGATGCGACGGTCCGGTGGCATTGCTAACCCCCAGGGCCCCCGTCCCGCCTAATCCTGTAGCGTTTGACCACCGGATCTAGCCCTTTGACTTTGCACGGATGGGATTTGACCAGTGGGCCTATCCACCCGGTCATGTTAGGTCAGCCCATACGAACACTTTAGAGCAACATCCGGGCCACACCCACAGCAAGATTCCTCCGTAGACCCGACGTCCGTTTCCCCCTCCGGTGCGGGCGGGCGCCGTCCGTGTGAGGGGGCACACCGGAGACGCGTGCGCCTTCCGGACATGCCACCACACCACCCTGCATGTATGAGGGGCGGTGCGACGCTCGGTGGCATTGCTACCCCGGGGGCCCCGTCCCGCCTAACCTGGAGGCGGTTGACCACGAGATCTACCCTTTGACTTCCACAGACGGGCTTTGACGGTGGACCTCTCCACCCGGTCATGTTAGGTCAGCCAATCTGAACACTTTAGAGCAACATCCGGGCCAAACCCACGGCTACATCCACTCCGTGTAGACCCGACGCGTCTGCTTTCCCCCCTTCAGTGCGGCGGGCGGCGCCGTCCATGAGGGAGGGGGACAACCCGGAGAGCGTGCGGGCATTTGCAACCGCCACAACACTTCCGGACTTGTGAGAGGCCGCCACGCAAGATTTGACGGTATGCTGGCCTCGAGGCCGCCGCCGACCACGATCGTAGACGCAGCGAAGAGCAATCGCTGTAGAGGGAAGTGTTCAGATACTTCTCCATCACGAAAATTTATGAAAATTACCATCGATCCTATAGCACATGTGCCCACGTCATGTAAAAAACTCATGATTTTATCGCGCTCCGAGTATTTAATAATATTCACGCCGCATCGTTTCCTTGAGCGCCCACTACCGTGTGTCATCGCCCGTCCGTGAGGGGGGCCACACCGGAGACGCATGCCGCCTCTTCGGACATGCCACCACACCATCCCGCATGTATGAGGGCCCGATCACGACGGTCCCGGTGGCATTGCTAACCCCTGTGGCCCGTCCCGCCTAACCCTGTAGCGTTTGACCACCGGATCTAGCCCTTTGACTTTGCACGGACGGGATTTGACCAGTGGACCTATCCACCCGGTCATGTTAGGTCAGCCAATACGAACACTTTAGAGCAATATCTGGGCCAAACCCACAGCTACATCCACTCCGTGTAGACCCGACGCGTCCGGTTCCCCCCTCCAGGTGCCGGCGGCGGCGCCGTCCGTGAGGGGGGGGGGACACCCCGGAGACGTGTGCCGGGCATTTGCAACCGCCACAACACTTCCGGACTTGTGAGAGGCCGCCTACGCAAGATTTGACTGGCGGTATACTGGCCGAGGCCGCGGCCACCCGGTCGTGAAGCAGCGAAGAGCAATCCGGCGTAGAGGAAGTGTTCAGATACTTCTCCATCACGAAAAATTATGAAAAATTACCATCGATCCTATAGCACATGTGCCCACGTCATGTAAAAACTCATGATTTTATCGCGCTCCGAGTATTTAATAATATTCACGCCGCATCGCTTCCGCAGAAGCGCCCACTACCGTGTGTCATCGCCGTCCGTGAGGGGGGCCACACCCCGGAGACGCATGCCGCCTCTTCGGACATGCCACCACACCATCCCGCATGTATGAGGGCCCGATGCGACGGTCCGGTGGCATTGCTAACCCCAGTGGCCCCGTCCCCGCCTAATCCTCAGACGTTTGACCACCGGATCTAGCCCTTTGACTTTGCACGGACGGGATTTGACGGTGGGCCTATCCACCCGGTCATGTTAGGGTCACCCCATACGAACACTTTAGAGCAACATCCGGGCCACACCCACAACAAGATCCCCTCCGTGTAGACCCGACGCGTCCGTTTCCCCCCTCCAGGTGCCGGCGGCGGCGCCGTCCGTGTGAGGGGGCACACCCCGGAGACGCGTGCCGCCTCTTCGGACATGCCACCACACCACCCTGCATGTATGAGGGGCCGGTGCGACGCTCCGGTGGCATTGCTACCCCCCAGGGCCCCCGTCCCGCCTAACCCTGGAGCGGTTGACCACGAGATCTAGCCCTTTGACTTCCCACGGACGGGCTTTGACCAGTGGACCTCTCCACCCGGTCATGTTAGGTCAGACAATACGAACACTTTAGAGCAACAACCGCGCAAAACCCACAGCTACATACACTCCGTGTAGACCCGACGCGTCCGTTTCCCCCTCCGGGGCGGCGTGGCGCCGTCCGTGAGGGGACACCGAGACGCGTGCGGGCATTTGCAACCGCCACAACACTTCCAGACTTGTGAGAGGCCGCCTCGCAAGATTTGACGATATGTTAGCCCCGGAGGCCGCCGGCCACAGTCGTAGACGCGCGAAGAGCAATCCGCGGAGAGGGAAGTGTTCAGATACTTCTCCATCACGAAAAATTATGAAAAATTACCATCGGTCCTATAGCACATGTGCCCACGTCATGTAAAAAACTCATGATTTTATCGCGCTCCGAGTATTTAATAATATTCACGCCGCATCGTTTCCGCAGAACGTCCACTACCGTGTGTCATCGCCGTCCGTGAGGGGGGGCCACACCCCGGAGACGCGTGCCGCCTCTTCGGACATGCCACCACACCACCCCGCATGTATGAGGGCCCGATGCGACGGTCGGGTGGCATTGCTACCCCCCAGGGCCCCCGTCCCGCCTAACCCTGTAGCGTTTGACCACCGGATCTAGCCCTGTGACTTTGCACGGACGGGATTTGACCAGTGGGCCTATCCACCCGGTCATGTTAGGGTCAGCCAATCTGAACACTTTAGAGCAACATCCGGGCCAAACCCACAGCTACATCCACTCCGTGTAGACCCGGCCGCGTCCGTTTCCCCCTCCGGTGCGGCGGCGGCGCCGTCCGTGAGGGGGGGACACCGAGACGCAGTGTGACGGGCATTTGCAACCGCCACAACACTTCCGGACTTGTGAGAGGCCGCCACGCAAGATTTGACGGTATGTTAGCCGGAGGCCGCCCGGCCACCAGAGACGCCACAAGAGCAATCCGCGTAGAGGGAAGTGTTTAGATACTTCTCCATCACGAAAAATTATGAAAAATTACCATCGATCCTATAGCACATGTGCCCACGTCATGTAAAAAACTCATGATTTTATCGCGCTCCGACTATTTAATAATATTCACGCCGCATCGTTTCCGCTGAACGTCCACTACCGTGTGTCATAGACGACCGTGAGGGGCCACACCCCGAGACGCGTCGCCTCTTCGGACATGCCACCACACCACCCGCATGTATGAGGGCCCGATGCGACGGTCGGGTGGCATTGCTACCCCAGGGCCCCGTCCGCCCTAACCTCAAGCGTTTGACCACCGGATCTAGCCCTTTGACTTTGCACGGACGGGATTTGACCAGTGGGCCTATCCACCCGGTCATGTTAGGTCAGCCAATACGAACACTTTAGAGCAACATCCGGGCCAAACCCACAGCTACATCCACTCCGTGTAGACCCGACGCGTCCGTTTCCCCCCTCCAGGTGTCGGCGGCGGCGCCGTCCGTGAGGGGGGGGGGGACACCCCGGAGACGTGTGCCGGGCATTTGCAACCGCCACAACACTTCCGGACTTGTGAGAGGCCGCCTACGCAAGATTTGACGGTATGCTAGCCCCCGGAGGCCGCCGACCACAGTCGTAGACGCGCGAAGAGCAATCCGCGTAGAGGGAAGTGTTCAGATACTTCTCCATCACGAAAATTTATGAAAAATTACCATCGATCCTATAGCACATGTGCCCACGTCATGTAAAAAACTCATGATTTTATCGCGCTCCGACTATTTAATAATATTCACGCCGCATCGTTTCCGCAGAACGTCCACTACCGTGTGTCATCGCCGTCCGTGAGGGGGGCCACACCCCGGAGACGTGTGTCGCCTCTTCGGACATGCCACCACACCACCCCGCATGTATGAGGGCCCGATGCGACGGTCCGGTGGCATTGCTACCCCCCAGGGCCCCCGTCCCGCCTAACCGTGTAGCGTTTGACCACCGGATCTAGCCCTTTGACTTTGCACGGACGGGATTTGACCAGTGTGCCTATCCACCCGGTCATGTTAGGTCAGCCCATCTGAACACTTTAGAGCAACATCCGGGCCACACCCACAGCAAGATCCCTCCGTGTAGACCCGACGCGTCTGCTTTCCCCCCTCCGGTGCCGTGGCGGCGCCGTCCGTGTGAGGGGCACACCGGAGGCAGCGTCCGCCTCTTCGGACATGCCACCGCACCACCCTGCATGTATGAGGGGCCGGTGCGACGCTCCGGTGGCATTGCTACCCCCCAGGGCCCCCGTCCCGCCTAACCCTGGAGCGGTTGACCACGAGATCTACCCTTTGACTTCCCACGGACGGGCTTTGACCAGTGGACCTCTCCACCCGGTCATGTTAGGTCAGCCAATATGAACACTTTAGAGTAACATCCGGGCCAAACCCACAGCTACATCCACTCCGTGTAGACCCGACGCGTCCGTTTACCCCCTCCAGGTGCGTGGCCTGCCGTCCGTAAGGGGGACACCGGAGGCAGCGTGCGGGCATTTGCAACCGCCACAACACTTCCAGACTTGTGAGAGGCCGCCTACGCAAGATTTGACGGTATGCTAGCCCTCGGAGGCCGCCGCCCCACGGTCGAAGACGCGAAGAGCAATCCGCGTGAGAGGAAGTGTTCAGATAGTTCTCCATCACGAAAAATTATGAAAAATTACCATCGGTCCTATAGCACATGTGCCCACGTCATGTAAAAAACTCATGATTTTATCGCGCTCCGAGTATTTAATAATATTCACGCCGCATCGTTTCCGCAGAATGTCCACTACCGTGTGTCATCGCCGTCCGTGAGGGGGGCCACACCCCGGAGACGCGTGCCGCCTCTTCGGACATGCCACCACACCATCCCGCATGTATGAGGGCCCGATGTGACGGTCGGTGGCATTGCTAACCCCGGGGCCCCGTCCGCCCTAATCCTGTAGCGTTTGACCACCGGATCTAGCCGCTGACTTTGCACGGATGGGATTTGACCGGTGGGCCTATCCACCCGGTCATGTTAGGTCAGCCCATACGAACACTTTAGAGCAACATCCGGGCCACACCCACAAAGAAGATTCCTCCGTGTAGACCCGACGCGTCCGTTTCCCCCCTCCGGTGCGGCGGTAGCGCCGTCCGTGTGAGGCACACCGGAGACGCAGCGTGCCGCCTCTTCGGACATGCCACCACACCACCCTGCATGTATGAGGGCGGTGCGGCCTCCGGTGGCATTACTACCCTCAGGGGCCCGTCCGCCGCTAACCTGGAGCGGTTGACCACGAGATCTACCCTTTGACTTCCCACGGACGGGCTTTGACCAGTGGACCTCTCCACCCGGTCATGTTAGGTCAGCCAATACGAACACTTTAGAGCAACATCCGGGCCAAACCCACAGCTACATCCACTCCGTGTAGACCCGACGCGTCCGTTTCCCCCCTTCAGGTGCCGGCGGCGGCACCGTCCGTGAGGGGGGGGGGACAACCCGGAGACGCGTGCCGGGCATTTGCAACCGCCACAACACTTCCAGACTTGTGAGAGGCCGCCTACGCAAGATTTGACGATATGCTAGCCCCCGGTGGCCGCCGGCCACAGTCGAAGACGCGCGCAGAGCAATCCGCGTAGAGGGAAGTGTTCAGATACTTCTCCATCACGAAAAATTATGAAAATTTACCATCGGTCCTATAGCACATGTGCCCACGTCATGTAAAAAACTCATGCTTTTATCGCGCTCCGAGTATTTAATAATATTCACGCCGCATCGTTTCCGCGAACGTCTACTACCGTGTGTCATCGCCGTCCGTGAGGGGTTACACCGGAGACGCTGCGTCGCCTCTCCGGACATGCCACCACACCACCCCGCATGTATGAGGGCCCGATGCGACGGTCGGGTGGCATTGCTACCCCCAAGGGCCCCGTCCCGCCTAACCCTGTAGCGTTTGACCACCGGATCTAGCCCTTTGACTTTGCAGACGGGATTTGACGGTGGGCCTATCCACCCGGTCATGTTAGGTCAGCCAATCTGAACACTTTAGAGCAACATCCGGGCCAAACCCACAGCTACATCCACTCCGTGTAGACCCGGGCGTCCGTTTCCCCCTCCGGTGCGGCGTGGCGCCGTCCGTGAGGACACCGGAGACGCGTGCCGGGCATTTGCAACCGCCACAACACTTCCGGACTTGTGAGAGGCCGCCTACGCAAGATTTGACGGTATGCTAGCCCCCGGAGGCCGCCGGCCACAGTCGTAGAAGCGCGAAGAGCAATCCGCGTAGTGGGAAGTGTTCAGATACTTCTCCATCACGAAAAATTATTAAAAATTACCATCGATCCTATAGCACATGTGCCCACGTCATGTAAAAAACTCATGATTTTATCGCGCTCCGAGTATTTAATAATATTCACGCCGCATCGTTTCCATGAACGTCTACTACCGTGTGTCATCGCCCGTCCGTGAGGGCCACACCGGAGACGCAGCGTCGCCTCTTCGACATGCCACCACACCACCCCGCATGTATGAGGGCCCGATGCGACGGTCGGGTGGCATTGCTACCCCAAGGGCCCTGTCCGCCCTAACCCTCAGTAGCGTTTGACCACCGGATCTAGCCCTTTGACTTTGCAGACGGGATTTGACCCGGTGGGCCTATCCACCCGGTCATGTTAGGTCAGCCAATCTGAACACTTTAGAGCAACATCCGGGCCAAACCCACAGCTACATCCACTCCGTGTAGACCCGACGTCCGTTCCCCCCTCCGGTGCGGCAGCGTGGCGCCGTCCGTGAGGGGGACACCCGGAGACGCGTGCGGGCATTTGCAACCGCCACAACACTTCCGGACTTGTGAGAGGCCGCCACGCAAGATTTGACGGTATGCTGGCCGGAGGCCGCCGGCCACAACAGACGCGAAGAGCAATCCGCGTAGAGGGAAGTGTTTAGATACTTCTCCATCACGAAAAATTATGAAAAATTACCATCGATCCTATAGCACATGTGCCCACGTCATGTAAAAAACTCATGATTTTATCGCTCCGGTATTTAATAATATTCACGCCGCATCGTTTCCGCGAGCGTCCACTACCGTGTGTCATCGCCGTCTGCGTGAGGGGGGGCCACACCGGAGGCAGCGTGCGCCTCTTCGGACATGCCACCACACCACCCGCATGTATGAGGGCCCGATCACGACGGTCGGGTGGCATTGCTACCCCGGGGCCCCGTCCGCCTAACCTCAGGCGTTTGACCACGGATCTAGCCCTTTGACTTTGCGGACGGGATTTGACGGTGGACCTATCCACCAGGTCATGTTAGGTCAGCCAATACGAACACTTTAGAGCAATATCTGGGCCAAACCCACAGCTACATCCACTCCGTGTAGACCCGACGCGTCCGGTTCCCCCCTCCAGGTGCCGGCGGCGGCGCCGTCCGTGAGGGGGGGGACACCCCGGAGACGTGTGCTGGGCATTTGCAACCGCCACAACACTTCCGGACTTGTGAGAGGCCGCCTACGCAAGATTTGACGGTATGCTAGCCCCCGGAGGCCGCCGGCCACAGTCGTGGGCAGCGAAGAGCAATCCGCGAGAGGGAAGTGTTCAGATACTTCTCCATCACGAAAAATTATGAAAAATTACCATCGATCCTATAGCACATGTGCCCACGTCATGTAAAAAACTCATGATTTTATCGGCGCTCCGGTATTTAATAATATTCACGCGCATCGTTTCCGCAGAACGTCCACTACCGTGTGTCATCGCCCGTCCGTGAGGCCACACCCGGAGACGCGTGCGCCTCTTCGGACATGCCACCACACCACCCTGCATGTATGAGGGCGGTGCGACGCTCGGTGGCATTACTACCCCGGGGCCCGTCCGCCCTAACCCCGGAGCGGTTGACCACGAGATCTACCTTTGACTTCCACGGACGGGCTTTGACGGTGGACCTCTCCACCGGTCATGTTAGGTCAGCCAATCTGAACACTTTAGAGCAACATCCGGGCCAAACCCACAGCTACATCCACTCCGTGTAGACCCGGCGCGTCCGTTTCCCCCCTCCAGTGCGGCGTGGCGCGCCGTCCGTGAGGGGGGGGACACCGGAGACGCTGCCGGGCATTTGCAACCGCCACAACACTTCCGGACTTGTGAGAGGCCGCCACGCAAGATTTGACGGTATGCTGGCCGGAGGCCGCCGGCCACGGTCGTGACAGCGAAGAGCAATCCGCGTGAGGGAAGTGTTCAGATACTTCTCCATCACGAAAAATTATTAAAATTACCATCGATCCTATAGCACATGTGCCCACGTCATGTAAAAACTCATGATTTTATCGGCGCTCCGGTATTTAATAATATTCACGCCGCATCGTTTCCTTGAGCGTCTACTACCGTGTGTCATCGCCGTCCGTGAGGGGCCACACCGGAGGCAGCGTGCCGCCTCTTCGGACATGCCACCACACCACCCCGCATGTATGAGGGCCCGGTGCGACGCTCGAGTGGCATTGCTACCCCCCCTAGGGCCCCCGTCCCGCCTAACCCTGTAGCGTTTGACCACGGGATCTAGCCCATTGAATTTGCACGGACGGGCTTTGAGCAGTGGACCTATCCACCCGGTTGTGTTAGGTCAACCATGTACGAACACTTTAGAGCAACATCCGGGCCAAACCCACAGCTACATCCACTCCGTGTAGACCCGACGCGTCCGTTTCCCCCTCCAGTGCGGCAGCGGCGCGTCCGTGAGGGGGACACCCGGAGGCAGCGTGCGGGCATTTGCAACCGCCACAACACTTCCGGACTTGTGAGAGGCCGCCACGCAAGATTTGACGGTATGCTGGCCCCGAGGCCGCGGCCCGCGGTCGTGAAGCAGCGAAGAGCAATCCAGCGTAGAGGGAAGTGTTCAGATACTTCTCCATCACGAAAAATTATGAAAAATTACCATCGATCCTATAGCACATGTGCCCACGTCATGTAAAAACTCATGATTTTATCGGCGCTCCGAGTATTTAATAATATTCACGCTGCATCGTTTCATGAGCGTCCACTACCGTGTGTCATCGCCCGTCCGTGAGGGGCCACACCCGGAGACGCAGCGTGCCGCCTCTTCGGACATGCCACCACACCACCCGCATGTATGAGGGCCCGATGCGACGGTCGGGTGGCATTGCTACCCCAGGCCCCGTGGCCCCGCCTAACCCTGTAGCGTTTGACCACCGGATCTAGCCCTTTGACTTTGCACGGACGGGATTTGACCAGTGGACCTATCCACCCGGTCATGTTAGGTCAGCCAATACGAACACTTTAGAGCAATATCTGGGCCAAACCCACAGCTACATCCACTCCGTGTAGACCCGACGCGTCCGGTTCCCCCCTCCAGGTGCCGGCGGCGGCGCCGTCCGTGAGGGGGGGGGGGGACACCCCGGAGACGTGTGCCGGGCATTTGCAACTGCCACAACACTTCCGGACTTGTGAGAGGCCGCCTACGCAAGATTTGACGGTATGCTAGCCCGAGGCCGCCGCCACAACAGAGACGCGAAGAGCAATCCGCGTAGAGGGAAGTTTTCAGATACTTCTCCATCTCGAAATTTATGAAATATTACCATCGATCCTATAGAACATGTGCCCACTTCATGTAAAAAACTCATGATTTTATCGCGCTCCGGTATTTAATAATATTCACGCCGCATCGTTTCCGCAAAGCGTCCACTACCGTGTGTCATCGCCGTCCGTGAGGGCCACACCGGAGGCGTGCCGCCTCTTCGGACATGCCACCACACCACCCGCATGTATGAGGGCCCGATGCGACGGTCGGGTGGCATTGCTACCCCTGTGGCCCGTCCGCCTAACCTGTAGCGTTTGACCACCGGATCTAGCCCTTTGACTTTGCGGGACGGGATTTGACCGGTGGGCCTATCCACCCGGTCATGTTAGGGTCAGCCCATACGAACACTTTAGAGCAACATCCGGGCCACACCCACAGCAAGATTCACTCCGTGTAGACCCGACGCGTCCGTTTCCCCCCTCCAGTGCGGCGGTGGCGCCGTCCGTGTGAGGCACACCCGAGAGCGTGCCGCCTCTTCGGACATGCCACCACACCACCCTGCATGTATGAGGGGCGGTGCGGCGCTTCCGGTGGCATTACTACCCCAGGGCCCCGTCCGCCTAACCACAGGCGGTTGACCACGAGATCTACCCCTTTGACGTCCCACGGACGGGCTTTGACCAGTGGACCTCTCCACCCGGTTTTGTTAGGTCAGCCAATACGAACACTTTAGAGCAACATCCGGGCCAAACCCACAGCTACATCCACTCCGTGTAGACCCGACGCGTCCGTTTCCGTCCGTGAGGGGGGGCACACTCCGGAGACGCGTGCCGGGCATTTGCAACCGCCACAACACTTCCAGACTTGTGAGAGGCCGCCCTACGCAAGATTTGACGGTATGCTGGCCCCGAGGCCGGCCACAGTCGTAGACGCGCGAAGAGCAATCCGCGTAGAGGGAAGTGTTCAGATAGTTCTCCATCACGAAAAATTATGAAAAATTACCATCGGTCCTATAGCACATGTGCCCACGTCATGTAAAAAACTCATGATTTTATCGCGCTCCGAGTATTTAATAATATTCACGCCGCATCGTTTCCGCCAGCGTCCACTACCGTGTGTCATCGCCGTCCGTGAGGGGGGGGCCACACCCGGAGATGCGTGCCGCCTCTTGGACATGCCACCACACCACCCCGCATGTATGAGGGCCCGATGCGACGGTCCGGTGGCATTGATACCCCCCAGGACCCCCGTCCCCCCTAAACCTGTAGCGTTTGACCACCGGATCTAGCACTTTGACTTTGCACGGACGGGATTTGACCAGTGGGCCTATCCACCCGGTCATGTTAGGTCAGCCCATACGAACACTTTAGAGCAACATCCGGGCCACACCCACAGCAAGATCCCCTCCGTGTAGACCCGACGCGTCCGTTTCCCCCCTCCAGGTGCCGGCGGCGGCGCCGTCCGTGAGGGGGGCCACACCCCGGAGACGCGTGCCGCCTCTTCGGACATGCCACCACACCACCCCGCATGTATGAGGGCCCGGTGCGACGCTCCGGTGGCATTGCTACCCCCCAGGGCCCCGTCCCCGCCTAACCTGGAGGCGGTTGACCACGGGATCTACCTTTGACTTCCCACGGACGGGCTTTGACCAGTGGACCTCTCCACCCGGTCATGTTAGGTCAGCCAATACGAACACTTTAGAGCAACATCCGGGCCAAACCCACAGCTACATCCACTCCGTGTAGACCCGACCAGTCCGTTTCCCCCCTCCAGGTGCCGGCGGCGGCGCCGTCCGTGAGGGGACACCCGGAGACGCAGCGTGCGGGCATTTGCAACCGCCACAACACTTCCGGACTTGTGAGAGGCCGCCACGCCAAGATTTGACGGTATGCTAGCCCCGGAGGCCGCGGCCCGATCGTGAACACGCGAAGAGCAATCGGCGTGGGGAAGTGTTCAGATACTTCTCCATCACGAAAAATTATGAAAAATTACTATCGGTCCTATAGCACATGTGCCCACGTCATGTAAAAAACTCATGATTTTATCGCGTTCCGAGTATTTAATAATATTCACGCCGCATCGTATCCGCAGAACGTCTACTACCGTGTGTCATCGCCGTCCGTGAGGGGGGCCACACCCCGGAGACGCGTGCCGCCTCTTCGGACATGCCACCACACCACCCCGCATGTATGAGGGCCCGATGCGACGGTCCGGTGGCATTGCTACCCCCTAGGGCCCCCGTCCCGCCTAACGCTGTAGCGTTTGACCACCGGATCTAGCCCTTTGACTTTGCACGGACGGGATTTGACCAGTGGGCCTATCCACCCGGTCATGTTAGGTCAGCCCATACGAACACTTTAGAGCAACATCCGGGCCACACCCACAGCAAGATCCCCTCCATGTAGACCCGACGCGTCTGCTTTCTCCAGTGCCGGGCGGCGCGGCGCCGTCCGTGTGATGGGGCACATCCCGGAGACGCGTGCCGCCTCTTCGGACATGCCACCACACCACCCCGCATGTATGAGGGCCCGATCACGACGGTCGGGTGGCATTGCTACCCCAGTGGCCCCGTCCCCGCCTAACCCTGTAGCGTTTGACCACCGGATCTAGCCCTTTGACTTTGCACGGACGGGATTTGACCAGTGGACCTATCCACCCGGTCATGTTAGGTCAGCCAATACGAACACTTTAGAGCAACATCCGGGCCAAACCCACAGCTACATCCACTCCGTGTAGACCCGACGCGTCCGTTTCCCCCTCCGGTGCGTGGCGGCGCCGTCCGTGAGGGGGGGGGGGGACACCCCGGAGACGCGTGCCGGGCATTTCCAACCGCCACAACACTTCCAGACTTGTGAGAGGCCGCCTACGCAAGATTTGACGGTATGCTAGCCCCCGGAGGCCGCCGGCCATAGTCGAAGACGCGCGAAGAGCAATCCGCGTAGAGGGAAGTGTTCAGATACTTCTCCATCACGAAAAATTATGAAAAATTACCATCGGTCCTATAGCACATGTGCCCACGTCATGTAAAAAACTGATGATTTTATCGCGCTCCGAGTATTTAATAATATTCACGCCGCATCGTTTCCGCAGAACGTCTACGACCGTGTGTCATCGCCGTCCGTGTGAGGGGGCACACCCCGGAGACGCGTGCCGCCTCTTCGGACATGCCACCACACCACCCTGCATGTATGAGGGGCCGATCACGACGGTCGGGTGGCATTGCAACCCCGGGGCCCCGTTCGCCCTAACCTGTGGCGTTTGACCACCGGATCTAGCCCTTTGACTTTGCAGACGGGATTTGACGGTGGGCCTATCCACCCGGTCATGTTAGGTCAGCCAATACTGAACACTTTAGAGCAACATCGGGCCAAACCCACAGCTACATCCACTCCGTGTAGACCCGGCGTCCGTTTCCCCCCTCCGGTGCGGTAGCGCCGTCCGTGAGGGGGGACACCCGGAGGCAGCGTGCCGGGCATTTGCAACCGCCACAACACTTCCGGACTTGTGAGAGGCCGCCTACTTAAGATTTGACGGTATGCTGGCCGGAGGCCGCCGCCATCGTGCAGACGCGAAGAGCAATCCGCGTAGAGGGAAGTGTTCAGATACTTCTCCATCACGAAAAATTATGAAAGATTACCATCGATCCTATAGCACATGTGCCCACGTCATGTAAAAAACTGATGATTTTATCGCGCTCCGAGTATTTAATATTATTCACGCCGCATCGTTTCCGCAGAACGTCCACTACCGTGTGTCATCGCCGTCCGTGAGGGGGGCCACACCCCGGAGACGCGTGCCGCCTCTTCGGACATGCCACCACACCATCCCGCATGTATGAGGGCCCGATGCGACGGTCCGGTGGCATTGCTAACCCCGGGGCCCCGTGGCCCCGCCTAATCCTCAGACGTTTGACCACCGGATCTAGCCCTTTGACTTTGCACGGACGGGATTTGACGGTGGGCCTATCCACCCGGTTGTGTTAGGTCAGCCCATAGGAACACTTTGGAGCAACATCCGGGCCAGACCCACAGCAAGATCCCCTCCGCGTAGACCCGACGCGTCCGTTTCCCCCCTCCAGGTGCCGGCGGCGGCGCCGTCCGTGAGGGGGCCTAACACCGGAGAAGCATGCCGCCTCTTCGGACATGCCACCACACCACCCTGCATGTATGAGGGGCCGGTGCGACGCTCCGGTGGCATTGCTACCCAGGGGCCCGTCCGCCCTAACCACAGGCGGTTGACCACGAGATCTACCCTTTGACTTCCCACGGACGGGCTTTGACCAGTGGACCTCTCCACCCGGTCATGTTAGGTCAGTAATCTGAACACTTTAGAGCAACATCCGGGCCAAACCCACAGCTACATCCACTCCGTGTAGACCCGACGCGTCCCGTTTCCCCCTCCGGTGCCGGGCGGCGGCGCCGTCCGTGAGGGGACACCGGAGACGCAGCGTGCGGGCATTTGCAACCGCCACAACACTTCCGGACTTGTGAGAGGCCGCCTACGCAAGATTTGACGATATACTGGCCCCGGAGGCCGCCGCCACAGTCGTAGACGCGCGAAGAGCAATCCGTGTAGAGGGAAGTGTTGAGATACTTCTCCATCACGAAAAATTATGAAAAATTACCATCGGTCCTATAGCACATGTGCGCACGTCATGTAAAACACTCATGATTTTATCGCGCTCCGAGTATTTAATAATATTCACGCCGCGCCGTTTCCTTGAGCGTCTACTACCGTGTGTCATCGCCCGTCCGTGAGGGGCCACACCCGGAGACGCGTGCCGCCTCTTCGGACATGCCACCACACCACCCGCATGTATGAGGGCCCGGTGCGACGCTCGGGTGGCATTGCTACCCCAGGGCCCCGTCCGCCCTAACCTGTAGCGTTTGACCACCGGATCTAGCCCTTTGACTTTGCACGGACGGGATTTGACCGGTGGGCCTATCCACCCGGTCATGTTAGGTCAGCCATCTAACACACTTTAGAGCAACATCCGGGCCAAACCCACAGCAAGATCCCCTCCGTGTAGACCCGACGCGTCCGTTTCCCCCCTCCAGGTGCCGGTGGCGGCGCCGTCCGTGAGGGGGGCACACCCCGGAGACGCGTGCCGGGCATTTGCAACCGCCACAACACTTCCAGACTTGTGAGAGGCCGCCTACGCAAGATTTGACGGTATGCTAGCCCCCGGAGCCGCCGCCACGGTCGTGACGCGCGAAGAGCAATCCGCGTAGAGGGAAGTGTTCAGATACTTCTCCATCACGAAAATTTATGAAAAATTACCATCGATCCTATAGCACATGTGCCCACGTCATGTAAAAAACTCATGATTTTATCGCGCTCCGAGTATTTAATAATATTCACGCCGCATCGTTTCCGCGAGCGTCCACTACCGTGTGTCATCGCCGTCCGTGAGGGGGGGCCACACCCGAGACGCGTGCGCCTTTTCGGACATGCCACCACACCACCCCGCATGTATGAGGGCCCGATCGCGACGGTCCGGTGGCATTGCTACCCCAGGGCCCCGTCCGCCTAACCTCAGTGCGTTTGACCACCGGATCTAGCCCTTTGACTTTGCACGGACGGGATTTGACCAGTGGGCCTATCCACCCGGTCATGTTAGGTCAGCCCATGCGAACACTTTAGAGCAACATCCGGGCCACACCCACAGCAAGATCCCCTCCGTGTAGACCCGACGCGTCCGTTTCCCCCCTCCAGGTGCCGGCGGCGGCGCCGTCCGTGTGAGGGGGCACACCCCGGAGACGCGTGCCGCCTCTTCGGACATGCCACCACACCACCCTGCATGTATGAGGGGCCGGTGCGACGCTCCGGTGGCATTGCTACCCCCAGGGCCCCCGTCCTGCCGTGTAGACCTCACGGGCGTGGCTGCCGCCATGTCCCGGAGGGGGGAAACGGCCACGTCGGGCCGAGGGTGGGTTGGGCCGGAATGGTGTTGGGGGGTGCAGCTATGGTGCAGGCTATGACAACCATGTGAAAAGGTCCACCGGCCAGACCCAGTCCCGGAAGTCAAAGAGCTAGATCCGTGATGCGTCTGCATGTTAGGGTTAGATGGGACGAATGCAGGAGGGTAGCAATGCCGCCAGGTGTTACGGTGGGCCCTCCTATGCTTGTCTTTGGGCGAGGTGGGACTATTTTTTACAGTGTGCTGAGAGTCACACATATGTCGTAACAAAAAAAATGCAAAGTATCTATGCCGACGGCTTAGCCGTCGGCATAGCAGCGCACATGTCCACGGATCGATGACGTGGCAAAGGGCCAGGCCTATGCCGACGGCCAGGCCGTCGGCATAGGGCCGACCTTATCTCCCTTGATTCGCCCCCACCACCCATTCGCCATCTCCCCTTCCTCCCCGACCCACACGCGCCGCCGCCCACCACCTCCGCCCGCCCGAGCACGCCACCGGCCCCGAGCCCGCCGCCCGACCTCCCGCCCGAGGCGCCGCCCGCCCGAGCCGCCGCCGCCGCGCCGCCCGCCCGACTCAGCGCTGCCCCTCCCGACCCTCATGCGGTCGCCCGCACCGACCAGCCGCCCGCCCGACTCCGGCCGCCGCGACCCAGCCTCCCGTCCCGACCTCACGCCCGCCCGCCCCACCGTCGCCCGGTCGCCCACCGACCAGCCACGCCCGCCCGACTCCGGCCGCCCGACCCAGCGCCTCCCGCCCGACCTCACGCCGGCCGCCCGCCCCAACCATCGCCGGCCGCCCGCCCCTACCAGCGTCCCCACCCCAACTCCGGCCGGCCCTCTCGAAGGTGATTTTTTTTGAAGTTTTTAGTGTTTTTTAGTATTTTTGTAGCTAGTTAGATATAGATAGTTAGATAGGTATTTAGGTAGGTATTTAGATAGGTATTTAGATAGTTAGATACATAGTTAGATAGATAGTTAGATAGGTAGATAGTTAGATAGATAGTGAGATAGGTAGTAAAAAAATTTGGTTAGATGAGATGCTATATGTTGCATACCTTGAAAAAAAATTGGTCACGATGATGAATATGTGATGGCGATGATGAATATGTGATGACGATGATGAATATGTGATGGCAATGATGAATATGTGATGACGATGATGAATATGTGATGACGATGATGAATATAGGTAGTAAAAAAATTTGGTTAGATGAATAGGTGATAATGATGATGATGAATATGTGATGACGATGATGAATATATTGTTAATGTTGTTAGTTTTTTGCCTACATGATGCAAAAATAAATGAATGCATGTTTAAATGTTTTAAATATGCTCTATGAGTTGTGATGTTCTAATTTTTGTCGCGATGGAATTTGCAGGCTTTGTGGTTTCGCATTTCATTGGAGTGACCGTTATCCGACGTCTTTGGTAACCTCGAGCATCCCTCTGCTGTTCGACTACTTCCTCTACAGCCGAGGGTGAGCTACAAGTCCATCTCCTCCAATTTTTCATATCACTAGATTTCATTCTCAAGTCAATCGACGTAACCTAGGCGTCTCCCGTCCGAAAGGGTTGCATCGATAAATATGCATTCAATTGCATATTTATCGCAGCTCTTCGGATTGTCCAGCGTTTTCCATGGACAGCTTCGAGGATGTGTAGATTGGGTATGTTCTCCATGTTCTACCCGTTCGAGACAGGATTTGTTGGCGCCTCCCCATTGTTCTCCGGAGCACATTCTCTCGGCTATTTGCCGAGAGGTGTATCTGGAGAACATCGGGAGGTGTCTTAAATTTTGTCTCGAACGGGTAGAATGGAGAACATACTCAATCTACACATCCTCGGGTGGGATTAGGACCCATATTTACCTATTAGAGATGTAGGTGGATTAAACGCGGTAGAAACTGAAAATTGTCTGCCTTACCCATGCCAGAAAGTGTATCTAAAGGGTTGGGAAGTTGTGTTCAAGGTGTCGCCACATGGTAAGCTACCAGACCCGAATGAAGACGATTACTACAACATTAACCCCATGACATACGAGGGAGTGTTCTATCAAGAGCAACCTGATGATGATGATGATGATGATGTGGTTAGAAGCGATGGCGCTAGACCATTGGGTGATGATGATGTGGACCCAAACGTCGACGATGCACGGAATGATGGTGAGACCATTGTCAATGAAAATGACATACTTATGCTAGAAAAGTTAAGCGAAGACGCCGACGAGGAGGAAGAGCCTCCACCTCCGTCGGACAACGAAGATGATATGATTGATAGTGATGATGAGACGAACCGAGAAAGAGGTTACAACGGTGATGATTCATATGGGATCTAGCGGATATGCGTTTCAAGTTTAGGAATATGCCTTTTTATGCATTTTTATTAATGTGTTTATTATCATGCCTTTTCTTCATTTCATTAATTTACTAATTGCTTTTCTCTTTTCAATGCAGGTTCGTGGAACATGGGTAAGGGGAAGGCCGACGGCGTGGGTTTCCCACGCAAGGTCGTCGGCCCGCCTAGTCGGAGTGGTCGAGCACGTAATCCTCCCCTCGGCTACTTGACGATGACTCCTCACAGGGAGGTCGAGGGAGAGGTGCCCCTAGAGGAGGAGGGGGCGGGGAGAGCCTCTAGAGGACGAGTCTTGGGGAGAGCCACTCTGGGGTCGCGCCGGGAAAAGCGCACCCTCACCGACTTAGGGGTGTTGTCTTGAGGCCCTCCTCTGGTGAGGTACCCTCCTCTAGTGAGGTACACTCTCGGGAGGAGGAGGAGGAGGAGGAGGAGGTGGAGGGGGGGGAGGAGGGGGAGGAGGAGGCACTTGAGGACGAGGAGGAGGAGGAGGAGGAGGAGGAGGAGGAGGAGGAGGAGGTTGGGGAGGGAGGCAGGCGAGGAGGGGGTGGTGGCGGGGATGATGGTGGTGACGGGAAGGGGTTGACAACAAGGGATGGCTGCGTGGCAGCATAAAGCTACCAAAGCAGGTTCCTCCCTCTTGAGGAAGAAGTGGCTCATTGAGCCCACGGGAAAAGAGTAAGCGGTTCTTTATTTTGCTTGTCACATGCATATTACGGTTGTTATTTATTTTGCTTGTCACATGCTAATAGTTCATTCTTTTGCAGCAACTGGATATATTCTAAAGGGGTCCGAATTCACAACGGTCTCGTCACCGTCTTGCTGAAGTTATCTTGGCGGGGTTGTCTTGTCCGGATCGGTCGGGCGGCCGGACCGTCGGGTTTTGGCCACGAGCTGGGACCAGCAGAATCGGCCCTCCACGCGGACCATGAGACCCATGCCAAGGCCGTAACCACTACTTTACGGGTGAGTTCTCTTGAAGCACAAGTCCATTCTAGTTTCATGAATGATTTAACTCATGGCTTCTTCCATTCTTGTTTCATGCATGATTGTAGAAATTCTATCGAGTTCTTCCGAACCTGTGGCTAGAGCGGACCAGATCGTGCTGCGCCAATGCAAGAAGAAGGCCCGCCAGGATGCAAAGACGAGTGCGCTATGTGGCCATCTCGACATACTACCACGATGTTCTTGGTGTGAAGATGACCAAGGAAGAAGCGCGGAGGATGGGCATTACCTTGGAGAGGCACGAGTACTTGGCGGTAAGTATAAAAGATTTTTCATTATGCTTTCATTACCATGTGGTACATTTCACCGTTTCATGTTGACATGCCATTATGCTTTTATTATGTAGGTGTGTCCAAATTGGTGTTATGGAAAAGACGAGTCTGGGCGGCATTGGTGGATCTTTGGTGTGATGAAATTTGGAGCACAGGCGGCTATGAGAATCAAAAATAAGGCTAACCGAGGGAATGAGGGAGTACATGCTCAGTGGAAACCGAAACCACTATCTCCACAAGGCAGTTAATGTATGACTAACCCCATTAAACATTCTTCTTCTTCTATTTACCATCACTTTTTATGTATGACTAACATCTGTTTGGTGGTGCGGGAGGAGAACCCAGGCGGCCGCTCTCGGACATGCAGGCGTGGGAGATCGCCCATACGCCGGAAGGACCCCAAGCTGGCGAGCCCAAGTACTACGGCAAGAAGACCGCGTGGAGGAAGGAGGCCTACTCCATGGCGTATCTGAAGTTACATCTCGACACACGACCCCATTGCAGGCGGATCACGGGCGACAGGCGGTGGTGAGCATGGGGCCCAAGGAGCACGGTCGGGAGGCGGTTCTCGATGTTGTGGTCACTCCGACTATCTCCTACACAGCTTCGTCGGATCGACCCGAGCCTGAGCCAGCGCACGAGCCAGCCAGTGTCCAGTTCACAGTCCCTCTTTCAGGAGCAACAATCTGTAAGTATTTTCCCTCTTATCTTCATTGCTCACTTTATTTTCCGCATCTAGTAGTTTTATGAGTTCCATCATGTCACACGTAGGCCTACACAGGTACACGCCCGAGAGACCATGGCGTGGCATCGAGGCTTCATGAACACCAAGTGTAGAGGGATCGCCCGGTGGAGCAGGCTTTTTAGGAAATGGCGGCGGGAGGTGTCCTCGATTCGGCCGGCACCATGCCCTCCAAGACAACCAAAGGTCACGACCTTTGAGGAGTTTGTGGCACGAGCAGCGACCCCTCGCCGTTAGTTCATCCCCAATCTATTCACCCCAAGCATGTCATGCCTTTCAACACGATCATATATCCCATTAATATGTCTTTTCAACATCCAGGAGCAGGTGGATCTACCGTTGGCGGTGGTCTTATGACACTCCGGAGACACGGGCCGACCACTCCGATCCACGGAGGCGGAGGCGGAGGTGGAGGCGGTCTTGGCGGTGGCGGAAGCTCTTGCGACCCGGCTTGGCGCTCTTGGCGGTGGCGACCTCCAGCGGTGCTTTCGGCGTCCTGGCGCTTAAGCCATTCGAGGACTTGTGTGCTTATGCTTATGTTTTTAGATGACTTGTGTGTGGTGATGATCCTTTAGATGACTTGTGTGCTTCTCTATATGCTTATGCCTTATGATTGTGATGATGCTTATGCATATATTGTTGTGCTATCTTTGCTCCTTCTTCGCTACGTCTTTGCTGCCTCTTATATATCCTGTTGATATTCAAATGAATTGAGCTGAAAAGAAACAGGAAAAGAAAAAAAATCGATGAAACTATGCCGACGGCCCGGCTTGCCGGCATAGGCCCCGGGCGTGAGCTCGATGGTGACACGTGGCCTCCTATGCCGACGGCCTGGCCCAGGGGTGCCCAGTTGCCGACACGTGGCACGTCTATGCCGACGGCCTAGCCGTCGGCATCGTTCTAAACTCAGCCGACGGCGGCGTCCGGCATAGGCAAGCACCAGAGCAACGCGGTGGCACACCACGTGGCACCTCTATGCCGACGGCTTGTCCGTCGGCATAGGCAAGCACCGAGGAGCATCGGTGGCTCGCCACGTTGGACTTCTATGCCGACGGCCAGGCCGTCTGCATAGGCAAGCACCCAGGAGCAACGGCGGCTCACCACGTGGCACATCTATGCCGACGGCGCGGCCGTCGGCATAGGCAAGCACCAGAGCAGCGGTGGCTCGCCACGTGGCACCTCTATGCCGACGGCCCCGTCGGCATAGGCAGCACCAGAACAGCGGTGGCTGCCACACGTGGCACCTCTATGCCGACGGCTTGGCCGTCGGCATATAGGTGCCACGTGGTGAGCCGCCGCTTCAAGATTAACGGCGACCGCCCGTTAGGCGATGGGTTTGCCGACGGCCAGTGCCGTCGGCATAGATGTACGGCCACCGTCGGGATATGATCTATGCCGACGGTCATCCTGGCTACGCCGACAGATATGTTGCCGACGGCCCTGTGCCGACGGGGGCCGTCGGCATAGGCCTGTCCCGACGGCTTGTCAGGGATTTGCCGACGGCCCTGGCCGTCGGCATAGGGTGCGTTTCCCGTAGTGGTCATGGATGAATTTGCTCACGCATATACAAGATTTAACAAATAAGAAGTAATTAGTATTTGGGCATAAACAATATTGTGGGAGAAAGAACTTTGCTCAGGCTCAAGGTCAAAGCTGCGCCTGGCCTGGCTCAATGCCCCTGGTCTTGCCTAGTCTATCGCAGCATGCCGACATGCTCATGCTCGTTGGCAGCCGGCTTGGCAGTGTGCAGTGCTCCCTATGCCTGACCTGCGCCTGCTGCTGTTGGCCGCCGCAACAGATGGCCTGACCACCCTACACACTGAACATATGAATTTTTCTGTACTGAACACTTCTAATGGAATAAGACATGACTGAAAATAATTATAACTCCCTCATGCAGTTGTTCTCGACAGCTCATACTACGAGGAGGTTAAAGACGGCTGGTCATATCTAGCACCTGAAGAAGCAACGGAAGTATCGGCTAGTCTGAAGGTAATCAGGCTGGGCACTATTGATGTTAATGACGTTCGTTCTATGATTGTCTCAGTTAATTAAGTTATATACATGGCATGATGCCAAGATGGGATACTGGACGGTACTAGTAGTAGAGTAGAAGAAGGATCATATTCTGTTGCATGATGCCAAAATAGGACGGTCACAGTAGCTGCTACTATTACACTAGTCTAAAAATAGGGTCATATGCGTGAGTGTGGCTGCTGTTAATCTTGAATGTACATATATGAGGTTATTTCACATCATACTTTAAATTACTATATCAGAGGTGTTGTTCAGTTGGCATAAAAAGAGAATTGCTTCTGGATCGGTATGAAGCATTGCAAGACAAAATAATTTCCGAATGCTACACATTTATTAGCTTGTAAGTTGCAATGCAAAAAATATGTTCTTTTTGGTTTCCTCCGTGTGGTAGTTTTTGTATTATCTATTTAGTGTTTACTTCACGGCAGAAAGTTTCTTGGAATTTGTCGATATACAGCTTCTTGCCTACTTTATATTGCTCTGCATATATTATGAATTTATGATATTATAATTTAATAATTTATATTGCTTCAATTCTAGGATCTGGACATACGCATACACGTACAAACAAACTTTATTGCGTTCTTGCTTTGATTATTCTCTGCATTTATGCCTACCTGTGGTCTAGACTTTGGTAGATCTGGTCCATTTTTTTAGAATCAGCAATGCAAATTACTGAGCTATTACTTGTTGTGTATTTGATTATTTGTAGGATGTCCGACACAAATGCAACATCGACATCGCAGGAAGAGAATGTCCTTAAGAGAAAGTCAGATGATGTGGGATGGGAGTACGGGAGTCTAGCTGATGCTTCCAACAAGGATAAAGTGAAGTGTATGTTCTGTAACCATGTGAGCACGGGAGGTGTTTATCGTCACAAGCAGCATGTGGCTCATATTGGTAATGCTGTGGTCAAATGCAAGAAAAGCTCTCAGGAAGCTAAAGACAGGTGCAAGAAATCTCTTGAGGATGCATCTAATAAGAGGAGGGAAAAGACTGCCCGTGAGCAAGAGCTTAGACAAAGTGTGAACATTTCTCGCGTTGGAGATGAAGAAGCTGCTCATATCGGAAGCACGGAGCCACACAAATTAGGTCCTATTGACAAGTGAGCACGGCCTATTGATCCTAAATTGACTCAAGCTGAAGCCTTGCATCAACAGAAGATAAACAAGGAATTTTGGAAAAAGAGAACACATGAAGTGCAACAGTATGTGGCTAGATGGGTGTACAATCATGGTAATTAAATATTTATTTTTACCCACACTGCCATTTATAGTTTACTTCTTTGTAATGTTTGACCGTTGGTTGCCTTCTCACTTACTAATTTTGTTTGTATTGCATTTGTAGCTATACCATTCAATGCTTGTGACAACGATGATTTCAAGTTAATGTGTGAAGCCATTGGGAGGTTTGGCCCTGGATTTGAGCCGCCATCTAAACATGACCTTCGAGAGACTTTGCTGAGTGAGGAACATGCAAGAGTGAAGAGTTTGCTGCAAGAACGTGATGCTGAAAAGATGAAGAATGGCTGCTCCATTATGACTGATGCTTGGTCAGATAGGAAGAGGAGAAGCATAATGAACTTGTGCACAAACAGCGTTGATGGTTCTAGTTTTATAAGGTCGAGTGAGATGTCGGCTGTATCGCACACAAGTGAAGTCATCTTCCAATTAGTGGATGAAGCAATTGAAGAAGTAGGTCCTGAAAATGTGGTCCAAGTAGTGACTGATAATGCTTCTAATAACATGGGGGCAAAGAAGATGTTGTTGGAGAAGCGGCCGAACATGTTTTGGAGCTCTTGTGCGGCGCACACCATTAACTTGATGTTGCAAGGAATTGGCGATCTGCCAAGGTTTAGTAAGGTACTTGAAAAAGCAAAAGCATTCACTATCTTTGTCTATGGGCACACACGGACCTTGGACTGCATGAGACACTTCTCTTCAGGGAAAGAGATCATAAGGCCAGGGGTCACTAGGTTTGCTTTTGCTTATCTAACTTTGGAAAGCCTTCTAGAAAAAAAGGATCAACTGAGGAAGATGGCGGTTGATGGTAGATGGGACAAACTAAGAGAAGTTAAATCAAAAAAGGGGAAGGTAGCAACAGCTACGATGATGAGCATGGCTTTTTGGAAAGATTTGAAGCTTTGTCTGAATGTCTTTGAGCCTTTGGTAAAAGTCCTTCGTTTGGTTGATGGGGATGTCAAGCCATCTATGGGTTTTGTCTATGGAGAAATAGTGAAGGCAAAGAAAGAGATCAAGGAAGTCTATGGCAATGTGGAGTCACGTTACAAAGATGTGATTAATATTGTTGAGAAAAAGATGAAAGATCGACTTGACTCTCCGTTGCACTTGGCTGCATACTTACTGAATCCATATTATAGCTATCCGATACTAATATTTTTGATGATGGGACAATAACCGAAGGGTTCATTAGCTGTGTGGAGACCTTTTATTATAGTGATGATGACAAGCAAGATCAAGCTGTCAATTTTGAATTAAAGAGATTCCAGAATAGAGAAGGATCATTTGCAAAGAAGCTTGCGAGGAGTTGTCAGAATTTTGATTATAATGCAGGTATGCAGTGTAATTTTGTACAGTCTAATTTATTCAGTATATATTCAGAATTTATGCAATACATTGTTCAATTGATTCTATGGTTTCATTCATAGCATCTTGGTGGAGGCTCTATGGGCTGAAGCACCAGCTCTACAAAGGATGGCTGTGAGAATCCTCTCATTGACCTCAAGTTCTTGATGCGTGAAAGGAATTGGAGTACATTCGAAAATGTTAGTCTCCTACTCTCTAATCTCACATCTAGCTAGAGTAGTCCGTCACATGTCAAAACATTCCCTGTTCTTAATCCTTATGTTTTTTTATGTTGCAGATTCATACAAAGAAAAGAAACAGGCTAACTACAGAATGTCTAAACTCTCTTGTGTTCATACAATTCAACTCGAGAATGATGGCCAAGAAACAAATGATCAAGGAGAAGAAGATCATTGATGTCCTCTTATCTGCTGAAACTACCGAAGCTCAAGGTTTTCTTTTTGAGGGCGGAGATGATTATGCAGAAATCGTCTATAGGGATGATGATGAGGAGGAGATGGATAGTACAGGGGATGCGGGGAGTGGCATTGGAGAAGCGATGAGAGTCAATGAATTGCTCGAGCCACGTAGAAGTGCTTGAGACTAAGACAACTTTATGAAGAAGAAGAATTCAATTCTGAAGAAGAGGAGTTTGATGATGATGAGGAGATGCATTCAGGATGAGGAGAATGACTATTGATAATTGAGGAGGCCCAAATGCAGGGTGTCTTTTCTTAAGTACTTTTTTTATCACATATCTTTATGTCATTGAGTCAAACTGTTCGTGTGTGCGTCCGTGTGGAATTTCCCTTTTTGATTGTGAGAGAAGTCTTCCCAATAAGATTCTAGGAATTAAAGTACTTCATTTTGATGTGTGAACTGTTGAGCTCATAATTTATAATGCTATGCTAATTGGGTCTTGTGTGATATTTGCCTATAATATATTTGAATATTTGATATTTCTATGGGCGTATTACTTCCCATTGAATAGACTATTTAGCTCTCCACGTTGCCTGATGTATGTTATCTTTATCACCACATTGTCTTTCTAACGTACTATGGTGCAAAGTCTACCCAAATAATTCTCCTCCTAACCTGCTACTATACGAAACGCCTTGGCCCGCCTAGGCTACGCCTAGGCAGGCTAGGCGCTAGGCAGAGAGTCACCGCCCGCCTACCGCCTAGCGCTTTTTCCAACCTTGGTTCTAACTGAATTTAGTCAGAACAAACAAGCTAGGTCGTTGCAGATCACGCACCTGAGATCAAGGGCGCTATAGATCACGAATCAAAGCACATCCGGTTCAGTTCTCGGCACCAACTCCTCCTCTAATTGCTACAGAAACTAAGAGCAGAAAATCAACTCACCTGCTTCAGCAGAAAGAAGAAGCAAACATGCAAGCAAGAAATACTAAAATAAAGAAGAAGCAAACATGTAGAACTCAAATTTATCTGAGATCGTAACTTTATGCTATCAATTTAAGAGCAGGTCATTTATGCATGTCAAAATGTGAGCAGAATACTTATTGATGATCTGGGTTGTGTACCAAGGTGATAGGGGTTGGCCCCTGTACTGAAATTGTATTTAAACTTCCTCTTTTCTACTAACAGAAAGAGCAATGCTCCTGTCAATATTTTGGAAAACAAATTTGAGAGCATATCATTGATCTTTGTCCATTTGTGAGCATATCGGTGAATTGTAAATCATTGTAAGATAGTGCATGTGGCAAATGAGATCAGTTAAACTACAAAACTGAACCAACTAAACTGAACTTTGAGACCAGATTAATGAAACCATTGTAATAGAAAAATAATGTTTGAAGTATCCTTGCCGGTTCTCGGAAAGGCTGTACAACCAAATTAGCACTGTAAATCCATCATAGATGGCCAACAATTTATCTACAAAATGCATCTAATTACAGAACTAGCAAGGAGTAGAGCAAAACTTCTGTTAGGCTCTTTGTTGTGATGCATGATGTGTTCGGTTTGCTATACTGATGCATTCCAGTGAACCTAAAAAGATGATTCAGTTCTGATATGCTGTTAGGCTCTTTGTGAAAAATCAATCCAACCCACACGAGGTTCAGTGCCAAATTCTAACACCAGAGAAGCAGTGGCCAATCCTAGTACTAGCAAATTAATAGAGCATAGAGGAGGAGGGGACGAGCTCACCTACAACTTCCTCCGTGTCGTCCAGCACCCCCTCCTCAGGCGCCATCCATCCTTGCCGTCCATCCTTGCCGTCCAGTTTATCTACAACTTCCTCCTGCATACCTACAGTTAAAGAACAGAGCAGACATTAGAGAGAGAGAGAGAGAGAGAGAGAGATAGGAGGGGATGGAGCTCAAGTACCATCCAGGGGCTGAGCCGCATGTGGGGGCGCGGCAGATGTCGGGGAGGAGCCTCCAATGTCACCGGAGCCGTGCTGACGACGGAGGCGCCGCCGCCCTAGCCACGGGGAGGGCTACGTGTGATCGTTTGAGGCCGGGAGAGGCCGAGAGGTCTCCGAGATTCGCGATGTCGCCGTCCTGGTGGCCGGAGACACGGCGTGCAGCGCTGCCACCGCAAACCCTAGGCAAGCCACGCGCACGCCATGGTCCGGCCAGCTCGACGGAGCGCCGCGCCTCAAAGCACGCCTTGCATCGGCAAACAAGCCGGCCCAGCTGTTGTTGTTCTTTGGCCGGTATGTAGTCTCTGTTGCATGAGGAGAGGAGGTTGCAGTGCAGGGGAGAAGGCGGCGTGGTGGATGGATCTGAAGGAGGAGGAGAAGAGGAGGTGGCGGCGGTGATGGATCTGATGGGAGGAGGAGACGGGGAGAAGGGGCGGCGTGGTGGATGGATCTGAAGGGACGAGGAGATGAGGAGGTGGCAGCGGCGATGGATCTGATGGGAGGAGGAGACGGGGGAGAAGGGGCGGCTGTTGGGTTGGATCTGCCGCGCGCCGGCGTTGGGGTAGGAGGTCGCTGGCGGGGCCGGAGGATGTGGAGCAGAGGTCGCGCCGGACGATGGGATCGGGGGAGAGGAGGTCGCGGGAGGGAGGGGTTGGGGTCGCGGGAGGGAGAGAGAAAGAAAGGAGGCGGGGGGGGGGGGGTGGATGGATGGAAAATGTCCACGAGGACTAGGGTTTCGGCTTAGGTGGGCTTGAGGTGAGGACTGTCGTTGGATCCGCGAGCATCCGACGGTGTTCGATCCACGATCCGCGTGAAACACCCACAGACCAATCAAAATGCAGCACACAGGTACGATGTCATGACCATTTAAATTGGTCGTAGTTGACTAAAAAATTGGTCATGGTTGATTAAAAATTCATTTTACATTTTTCAAGTGCCGAAAATGATTTTTTTGTGAAGGAGCTACAATATATTTGTTGCAAAATTAGGCAAAATCAATTATATAAAATATTAGAACATACTTAATGTATAATTGACCAAATACTTGGGTGTCAAAAGTTTTGATTCACCTCTCATGAAAAAGACAAATTTCCGCCGATCCAGCTGGAAACGAGTCAATTTTGAACTTCAGCTACCTTACAGTTTGTTATTTATTTTTTCAAAAATCATTTTTTGGTACAAAAGTATCTATTTAATCAGAGAAACATCAAAAAAATTTGAAGATTCAACTACTAGCTAGGAACGGTCATTCCCGCCGTTTTGACCGCATTTTGAAGCGGGCATAAAATATTCAAAAAAAATCAGAAAATTGGAAAACCTTCGCATTGTGTCACTATATGTGACCAAGTTACCCGAAAAAATAATAAACTTGTAATATGGCAATTCTTTTAAAAAAGTGTTCTCAGAAATGAGCTATCATGTGTGAAGATTCATGGCTTTCAAGCCAAATGATCAATCTTATGGCCACATTCATGGCATAGCTTGTTTGAATGATCTCATATTGTGCATAATGGTGCATCTTGGAATTCCAAACAATGTTGCCTAAGGAAGTTTTCTTTTTCTTTGGACGAAAGAACCATTTTCCATTTTCCGAGTGCCCAAAAGGAGATTTTTGTGTGAAGGAACTACCAAATAATTGTTGCAAAATTGGACCAAATCATTTTTATAAAATACTAGGCCATATTTAATGCACAATTGAAAAAATGGTTGGGTGTAAAAAGTTTTTATCCACCTCTGGTGAAAAAGACAAATTCCCGCTGATTCAGCTGGAAACGAGTCAAATTTGAACTGTAGCTACCTCGTAGTTTGCTCTATATTTTTTCCAAAAATCATTTATAGGTACATAAGTATCTATTTAATCAGAGAAACACCAAAACAATTCCAAGATTCAACCGCTAGCTAGGAACGGTCAAGCCCGCTGTTTTGACCACATTTTGAAACGGGCATAAAAAATTCAACAAAAAACAAAAAAATGGGAAACCTTCACATTGTCTCATTATATGTGACCAAGTTTCCGGAAAAAATAATAAACTTGTAATATGGTAATTATTTTAAAAAAGTGTTCTTAGAAATGAGCTATCATGTGTGAAGATTCATGGCTTTCAAGCCAAATGATCAATCTTATGGCCACATTCATGGCATAGCTTGTTTGAATGATCTCATATTGTGCACAAGGGTTCATCTTGGAATTGCAAACAATGTTGCCTAAGGAAGTTTTCTTTTTCTTCGGACGAAAGAACCATTTTCCATTTTCCGAGTGCCCAAAAGGAGATTTTTTTGTGAAGGAACTACCAAATAATTGTTGCAAAATTGGACCAAATCATTTTTATAAAATACTAGGCCATATTTAATGCACAATTGACAAAATGGTTGGGTGTAAAAGTTTTTATCCACCTCTGGTGAAAAGACAAATTCCACGATTCAAATTTGGAAGCGAGTCAAATTTGAACTGTAGCTACCTCGTAGTTTGCTCTTTATTCATTCCAAAAATCATTTATAGGTACATAAGTATATATTTAATCAGAGAAACACCAAAAAAATTCCAAGATTCAACCGCTAGCTAGGAACGGTCAAGCCCGCTGTTTTGACCACATTTTGAAACGGGCATAAAAAATAAAAAAAATAAAAAAATTGGAAAACCTTCACATTGTCTCATTATATGTGACCAAGTTTCCGGAAAAAAATGATAAACTTGTAATACAGTAATTATTTTAAAAAAGTGTTCTCAGAAATGAGCTATCATGTGTGAAGATTCATGGCTTTCAAGCCAAATGATCAATCTTATGGCCACATTCATGGCATAGTTTGTTCAAATGATCTCATGTTGTGCACAAGGGTGCATATTGGAATGGCAAACAATGTTGCCTAAGGAAGTTTTCATTTTCGTTGGACGAAAAAATCATTTTCCATTTTTCGAGTGCCCGAAAGGAGGGTTTTTTGTGAAGGAACTACCAAATAATTGTTGCAAAATTGGACCAAATCATTTTTATAAAATACTAGGCCATATTTAATGCACAATTGACAAAATGGTTGGGTGTAAAATTTTTGATCCACCTCTCGTGAAAAGACAAATTTCCATGGATTCAATTGGAAGTGGGTCAAATTTGAACTGCAGCTGCCTCATAGTTTGCTATTTATTTTTCCAAAAATCATTTCTAGTTACGTAAGGACCTATTTAATCATAAATACATGGTTTGGTGGCGATACGTCGAGGTTTGGGCGGTGGCCGAGGGCCCCAACTCTAGAGCGCGTAAACTCGCATGCCCGCCGCATGATCACCGCGTGACCGTGGCGTTGCCATGTGTTCTGGGCGGCCTAGGCATGTCTAGTGGGTTGGGCACTCCCCAGGTTGGTGCTAGGAAGAAAATTACAACATAAGATTCTCACGAGGAGACCGATCGATGCTCAAACATGAGTTAGCAGCCAAGTGTTTGATTAGCGGTACGGGAAATGCACATGGCTAATGGGCGTGAGTTTTGGCTGAGGATGATCAGTTACTAAGAAGACCGTGTTCACAAATTTTCAGCTCAAAAGGAGGAGCCTAGGTGGTACTTGCTTTGCAAACTACCACACTAGACATAACTACGAATGTTGAAGCTCGGCTCAAAATAATGAATGGATTGAGCTGGCATTTGGTGGAGGATGGTTATTTGGGCATAGGAAAGCCCTGTAGAAAAATGGATACTATTTGGACTTGCCAAAGTGGTACTTCCTTAACAAACTGTTGTTCTGAACAGAATAGGAAAATGAATATTTTTGAATTATTTTTGAAATAGGCAAGGAAGGTTTTTACATATTTGACGAAGATATGACCCAAAGAATTTATGAGATTTTTTTGGGAATTTTGGGAATGACAGAAATATAGGTTGCTTCACAACCTAGGGCAAAAACTGCCACATGGACATGACACATAGGCAAAACTGATGAGATGGCGCCTAGTCATCGCAACCCACCACAATTTACAAGGCTATGACCATCTATATTTGTCGTTAACAACTAGAAATAAGGTAGCGGACTAGCGCTGTTTGCTTTACGACCATTTCGTGTAAGGAAATTACGACCTTCCTAACCAAAATGGTCGCAATGGTTTAGGGTTTGGAGCCCCCCGAACAGCTTTTGACCAATTGATCTGAAATGGTCATAGATCTATGACCATTTCTTCCAGGTTCACTGACAGAAGGTCACTAGTTGACATATTTCTTGTAGTGATAGATCAATGTAGATATCTCCTTGGTAGACATACCGCCCACGGATGCTGTGTTGGACTAGAAATACTTGAAACAATTTCGATGTACCGTGGTACCTAATACTGGCCCATACATCAGTCCCACTCGAGAGGATGATGGAAACATTACTAATCGGGTACTGCCGAATAGATTTGATGCTGTTGATGTCGATGCCGATATGGTTGCCGTCAAGGTCATCCTCATAGCTCTTCCTCGTGTCAAACTCGACAGCTACTACTGGGTCCGTCTTCGTGCCATCTGTCGTGGCATTACATATGCCAAGCCTTTGGCCACTGCTGTTGCTGGGCAACAACGGATTGTTTGTGAGAACAAATGCCATACCTTCTCCAGACCCATTCTGACCGGGGAGGATGTTGAGCAGGAAATCTGTCCTGAACGAGGTGGGTGTCATGCGCTTGTTGTTCCACAGCTTGAGGGTTTCCCTTGCATAAACCACTCTCCCCGACCGGTGGCGCATGTTTCCGGTACTTTGTGTGATCTGCAAGGCACCGTCTGCAATTGTTGAGCCTGGGCTGAAACTGAAATCATCCCTATTGATTGTGTTGAGGTTGGGATAAGTAAATTGCAAGCTACTACTGGTTCTACTGCCCAGGGTTAGGATGACAACAGCTGCAGTAGCTATACAGGAAAAGCTCAACTTGGTATTGGTATTGGACATTGTCATGCTAAATGGTTCCTATAGCTTCCTGCAACCTTCAGGAATGAGGAGTATTTATATGATCCTTGTACTTTGAAGCTTCTCAGTACGGAGGAGGGGAGGAGTTGACAAAGTACATGGAACAGACATAGCCAATGGGAATCGTCAGGATAAAGCCTGGGATCATATTTGTGCAACTGCAGAGAAACTGCCCATTGTTAGAATAAGAAACGGTGCCGGCAAAATGTTGGGACCGATGCGATCCCCCACCTTCTGTTCACATAGAGGGATGAAAAGAGGTACATCTGAGAGGATCAACATGGTCTGTTTAACTAGCAGAACAATGACATCAACATAAAAAAACATTCAAAGGTGGAAGAAAACTTATCCGCACAGTATGATAGTGCCAGCTATGAAGGACTTGGGTAGAAATCCCTTTCATCCAATAATTCTTTATATTGGATTACTTGTCAATGCAGAACTTGTCTCCAGAGTCGAAAACAAGCATTGTCACTCGACTCACTTAATATATTTGTAAGTTATACTTGGATGAGGCATAGTCAATGGGAATCGTCATATACGGCCGGCAACAATAATTCTGCAGCTGCAGAGAAGTTTACCAACAGTTAAATTGATAACCTGTGCATACAAAATGTTCAGAGTAATATGTTTGACTATGCAATCATCTCCCTTTTTTCCCCTAGTGACAGACTAAAAGAGGGGCTTATGGGAGGAATAACGAGGCTGTTGAACGAGTAAAACAGTGTAATATACAAAACGCTAAGAGGTAGAACAAATTGATCAGTGACAACTTGATGGTGCCATAGCTCTTTTTTTTGTGAGTGATGGTGCCATCCCTCAAGTAGTTTCCACTGGCGTGTAATACCGTGGAACGTTGAACTTGATGATCTTATTCACGTGTTTGAATTGGACTTAGTGCTTTTGTTTCTGTTTTTTATGCTGGTGTGGAGATCTTGAAAAAAATTGATTGCCCTACACTTGGAGATGTTGTCTTCTAAACAATCTCTTAAGGGGATAAGTTCATGGTTTGGATCTGACTCAAATAGGCCTTATCTGCACTGCTCTTTATTCCATCATATGTTTTTTACATGGTCTACCAATATTGATATGATAAATTTGCAAAGTTGATGATAGCCAAGGCAACTCTAGCATGAACTTGCACCTGTATTTACATGCTGCCCGTGTTCCCACACCAAATATCTGTGCCAATTTGCGCAAAGAGATTAAAAAAATTGTTTCTTCTGAAGGCATCTCTGGAAGCCAACAATGCCAAAATATCTGAAAGTCTACCGCCAACTGGAAAAAAAAATCAGAGAACAAAAGATTATCTTCTGTCATAATATTTCCTCAAGGCAGCTGGGTGGTACCTGGAGCGTGCTATGCTGTTCACAGGTACCTGAAAAGAAGTGTCCGTCCTTCGACCAGTTTGCCATATATGATGAGCAGTGTTCCCATGTATATTAGACCAAGATTATGTATGATGAGCAGTGTCCGTCTGGGATTCAATCTCTTCTTACCATGGAAAATGTTCAGATTGACAAATGAATGGTCGGCTCTTTATGGCATCTGACCAAGGGTGATTGTTGCAGATGGTGGCCACTTGTTAGAAACTGCTATGATCCAACACGGATCGTAAAGCAAAGTTTCAGCCTTTGAGAACCTACAACAGACGTCGTGATCCCCACAACACTCTGGTTATTTAAACTGAAACCAGCCATGGTCGAGAGATCAGAGCAGCGTACAAAGAGAGGGGAGAACTTCAAAAATATGCAGGCAAATCGACAAAGTAAATTCTGCTCTAATCATTTCCTTTTTCCATTTGTTGTTATCAAAGTATTTTGACCATTTCTCCCCTCTCCTTTGTAACATCCCAAATTTTCAATTTGGAATGTTATACAATAGATCATTATTGCATATCATATTTATTGCATTTTGGCTCGATCCTAGAAATTCTACGCAACTCAAGGACCCACGGAGAGAGTTGGGGATTTCGTTATTTTCATATTTGAGTTTTCTCAAATTTTGAAAATAGGATCATTTGATTTTATTTATTTTATCTTCAATTATTTCTAAAAAAATATGAGAGTGGGAATAAAATGACTTTCCCAAAATAAATAAATATTGAGGATTTAATAATAAAATCAAATAAGATTTTATTTTGGAGATTATTGCTATTTTATTTGAATTTAGGATAAATGTTCATCTAAACCGGCTTGATTTTAGAAGTCGGGGAAAAGTTATTTCGGGATTTTTGGAGTCTGTTTAGTATTTATTTTAATTGTTTTTCTGTGCGTAATGTTTTAAAAAATGAAACTGACCTAACCGGGCTGTGTCCATCCGGGACTCCGACCCGGCCGGCCCTTTAAGAGCCGGAGGCCCGAGCCGCCAGCCCCGCCCCTGAAACCATAGCCGCTGCCCGCTCCCCACCGCCGCCGCTGCGTTCCGCCGCCGGGGATCGCCGCTGCCGCCCGGCGCTTATTGCCGAATCCCACCGCCACCGACGTCGCTGCCGCCGCCCGCCGCTCGACTATCCGCCGCGGATCGCGCCGCCGCCAACCCCGCCGGAGCTCGCCGCCGACTTCGTCGGACCCCGACCCGAGGTAACCGCCGCCGCCGCCGGTTTTCGCCGGTTAACCGCCCGGTTTTTTTATAAAAGCGCGGTTGTTTTTTTATTAGATCGGTTTTTTTTTCCCGGTTTAGTAATTTAGCGAACGCCCGTTCGTTCGTTCGTTTTAACGAACGATTTTCGTTTTTTTTCACAGACAGCGAACGTTCGTTCGTTAACCCGTTCGTCCGTTTTTTATCGGATTTTCCGCAATTATTTCTGATCGTGATTTCTGATCCGATGTTCGTTCTAGTATAACTTTTCGCTCGTTTATCAGAATCAGGCGATTCAAGCGCCTAGAGTTTCGTCTCGAAACCCTATTTCTGTTTAACCAACTCAAACAAGTTTTTGCTACTGTAAAATCTGACTTAGGTCCAGATTAGTAAATGAAGCTTGTTTCTTTCGCCGTTTGACTTTCGTTGCTTCGTTTGATTTGATTCTTTTTGCAAACCGGAGTTCGTAAGTTGAACTTTCTGGTTAGATCTCTTATTTGAGTTTTACCTGTGCATCAGATGAGTACTTATTGTATGCTTGTTTGTTTGCGATAGAGTATCCGGAGTGCGCCGCTTGCTACTTCGAATCTCTAGGTTTCGCGGATCATCAGCAAGGCAAGTAACACTTTGATCATACATTTTTCATACCCAGTTTTATTGCATTAGATCAATCCTCAAAAAATTGCATGATTAGGATCTGATTTAATATGCGGGTTTTGGGAAGTAGATGAGGTAGTATCTATTACCTGTTTTATTATCAAACCCTTGGGAGTTACTCTACGTTTGCTTATTATGCCATGCTATGCTAGTAGACGTGGATTGGGTGAGTGTATCCATGACAGATGTGAGATTGTTAATTTAATGCTTTATTTAAGTTGGCAACTTTAATACACATCTGGGTGGTGAGGCACTGGGTATTCCAGCGATTACTGTTTTTTATGGACCGCCACCGGGCTCAAAGGGATCATGAGATTATTCATGCTAGAAACTTCCGTGTGCAGCCACAAGCTACTATGGGCTCTAGCATAGTTGACTAAGTCGTGCGAAATCTTACAGTGGTAGACTAGCAGATGTAGGGGATGTAGGTTGGTACTATCTACCCGATCGTAAGGTGCTAGCGCTTCTGAAAGACTATGTCTCGGTCATCCGTTTCTCAAACATCATGTAGTGCGAGAATCCCAACGGAGGAGATCGAGTTTTGTGGGGAAAAGTCATGCCAAACCTCTGCAGAGTGTATAAACTAATCATGGTTAGCCGTGTCCCCGATTATGGACATCTTGAGTATCTAGTACACGGATTATCATGTGAATCTCATCATGTTACTTTAAATAATATTGTTGGGTTTTAATGATGATGCTTAATTGGGATTGAGAGGGTGTCTACGCTATCAATGTTTAACAACCACCATGATAGTTAAATAAAATTTATTCCTTTGAAGTAGGGAAAAATTGGCTTACATAAAACTGTAACCATAGAGCTTTTTCCACCAAGCCATATATGCATGTAGTATAGCATAATTCTGTTCATTACTCTCTATGTGTTATATTGCGGCATATTCCATGTCTTGACCCGTTTGAACTGCAACGTTCATGTTGCAGACTTTTCGAACGACAGTAAGGTGCCTTAGGTCGTGGTTCTATACTCAGTGATGCCGTTGGAGTTGATGGACTCACTTATCTTCCAAGTCTTCCGCTGTTATCGTTATTAGATGGCCTTAAGCCATATTTATTGTAATAAGTTCTCTTTTGAGACATTCGATGTAATAAGTGTGTGATTGCTACTCTGTTATAAATCTCTCAAGTACTGTGCATGTCAGCATTACTGATCCAGGAATGACACTAAAGCACGAGAGATCGGTATTTGAGGTGCAGTCGCTACAAGATGGTATCGAGCACACGCTGAGGACACGACCACTAAGCTAAAGCCCTAGATCACTACTCTCTCTTCTCATTTCTGACTCCTCATCTTTTCTACTCTTTTAGGATGGCGGATGCAAGGAACAAGTTCACGCAACCGGATGAAGATACACCCTTTGGACGCCACTTGAAGGAAGTCACTAGATACCTGAACATAAGAGTGCCAAGTTTCACCGGGACCTACAACGCCACCTTACGAAGAGGAGCGCAGGATGATTCAAGTTCAAGTACCGGGAAGGACATTCATGCCCGTCACTAAGCCCATAGAGTTTTCCTTTGATGCACCAACACGGAACCTAGGAAAGAGCATGGCAGCCCACATCACAATGGGACGTATTGGAGAAGTTTACCACAAAGATCTCAAGGATACTATCTACCAGATTTGTGGGCGCCGAGATGAGCAATGGGAGATGATCAGCACCAGGAAGGATAGATCAATTGCAGCTTTCATCCAGAGTTAAACCCACACATTCGGCAGGAGAACCGGATGTCTTGTGAGCATGATGGATCTGAAGAAGGCCATGACCAAAATAACGGGCTGGAGGAAGAACTCAAGTCTACACACGATGGATATGAGGAGGAAATAGCAACACTAGTAGAGAAGAATGATGATCGAAGAAGAAGCTAAGAGTGTTTATGGGATTTCCATGGCCCGAAGGAGAAGATGATTGCACTTGTCCAGAGAACTACATCATCATCGGCGACACCTACTCGGACCGGATGATAGTGATGATGACTATGTTGATGAAGCTGGAGCGGATATCATGGAGTCTTCATCGGAGCAGTTTTTCTAGTCGACCACCATAACCGTAGTAGTATTCCCCCATGTATCTAGTATAGTCCGAGCACTTTTGTAACGATAGTTACACCGTTGTATGCCCTTGTTTGAATTGATTGAAGTGATATTGTTTGCTTTTGTCTCATGTGCATATGGGTAGTGTTTTCTCTCTAGACCTCATTCTATTCTATTTTCTCATCTCTTCTAAAACCCTCAGATGCCTCCGAGACGTGACAATGGATTTGCTTTCCCACCGGAGCTCACTCAGTTGATCCACGGTAGAATGCGTTGATGCAATTGCTAGTCCAGAATCAGAATCAGGGGAACAACAACAACAACCCACCACCACCACCACCTGTCAATCACTTAACCCGTTTTCTTAGGCTGAATCCGCCGGTGTTCTCCATTAGCACCGAGCCGATTGTTGCAGATGATTGGCTCCGCAAGACAGCAAGGGAGTTGACCATCGCGGGATGCACAGATGCGGAAAGGGTGCGTTTTGCCGCACATCGATTGAAGGACCCGCAACATCATGGTGGGAGAATTTCACACCCACTTACCCTATCGACCTTTGTCACATGGGATCAGTTCAAAGAAGCTTTCCAGATCGCCCATGTTTCAGCAGGAGCAATGGCCATGAAGAAGCGTGAGTTTCGCAACTTGCGCCAGGGAGGACGTACAGTTGGCCAGTATGTGTATGACTTTAGTAAGCTAGCACGTTATGCCCCGGATAGCGTTGCTACGGATGCGACTAAGCAGGAGAAGTTTTTGGAAGGACTGAATGATGAGTTGAGCATGCAGTTGATGGTAGCAACTTTCAATAACTACTAGGAGTTGGTAGATAGAGCTCTCATGATTGAAGGAAAGCAGCAGCAGATTGAAAACTGCAAAAGGAAGTATGGACAAGGGAAGTACAACTCTGGAGCTCAGCAGAAGCCACGCTTTACCCCGAAATCGGGAGGACAGTTCCAGCATACCCATGGAGGTGGTAGCTCACACAACCATAATGGTTCCAAGAATGGTAACGGGAATGGAGGAAGCAATGGCCAGAACCGTACCAATCCCTCAACACCAGCCAAGAGAGACCCGAGCCAAGTCACTTGCTATAAGTGTTAGAAGACTGGACATTATGCCAATGAATGTCCTGAAGCCCAAAATGGAAATGGCAATGGAAGCTCTGGGAAGAAGCCGAACCCTTTCAACAGAGGACAGGTGAACCACGTTAGCATGGAGGAGGTTGAAACTCAGCCGGATGCAGTAATAGATAAGTTTTTGGTTAAGTCCTTTACTGCACTCGTTCTTTTTGATACTGGTGCATCACATTCATACATATCAAGGGCATTTGTGGATAAGTATAAACTGCCAACCCAAGCCCTTAGGTCACACATGTTAGTAACCTCGCCTGGAGCAGAGTATATGGCTAGTCTATGGTGTGATCGGTTACCATTAAGGATAGGTAACTACGTGTTTCCCTCGGACCTAATAGTATTGGAATCGCAAGGACTGGATGTTATATTAGGCATGGATTGGTTATCGAAGTATGGAGGGAACATCGAATGCGCCAGTAAGTCAATTTTTCTTACCACGCCAGAAGGAAGAAGGATCAAGTATGTATCCCGACATGTGCCGAAGAGGACTCAAGTAAATTCCTTATCAGGAGTTGTGTAGGAGGAAGTACCAGTGGTGAAGGATTTTCCTGATGTATTTCCAGAAGAGTTGCCAGGAATGCCACTGGATAGAGATATTGAGTTTTTGATTGAGCTTTTGCCAGACACAGGGCCGCTATCTAAGAGACCATACAGGATGCCTGCAAAAGATTTGGAGGAGATTAAGAAGCAGATTAAGGAGTTACTGGATAAAGGCTATATTCGCCCAAGTTCTTCGCCTTGGGGATCGCCAGTGCTTCTAGTGGAGAAGAAGGGCGAATCATTGAGGATGGTTGTTGATTATCGAGGATTGAATGCGGTAACAATCAAGAACAAATACCCACTGTCGATGATCAATGATTTGTTTGACCGATTGCAAGGAGCTAAGGTATTTTCCAAGATCGATCTGCGATCAGGATACCATCAGTTGAAGATTCGAAAGCAGGATATACCTAAGACGGCTTTTACCAGGTATGGGCTGTCTGAGTATACTGTTATGTCATTTGGTCTGACTAACGCACCTGCCTATTTCATGAACATGATGAACAAGGTGTTTATGGAGCTTCTGGATAAGTTCGTCGTGGTGTTCATTGATGATTTTTGGTCTACTCAAAGAATGAAGAGGAGCATAAGGAGCATTTGCGTTTGGTACTTGAGAAGCTCAGAGAACATCAGCTATATGCCAAGTTCAGCAAGTGTGAATTTTGGTTGAAGGAAGTTGGATTCCTCGGACATGTTATATCCGGAGAAGGGATAGCAGTAGACCCCACCAAAGTTGTCACCGTAACAAATTGGGTAGCACCAACAATAGTTGGAGAGATCCGGAGTTTTCTTGGACTGGCAGGATACAACCGGAGATTTATTGAGAATTTCTCGAAGATTGCGAAGCCCATGACGGAGTTGTTGAAGAAGGATACCAAGTTCAAATGGACTGAGGAATGTGAGGCCAGTTTCCAGGAGTTGAAGAAACGTTTGGTTACCTCGCCAGTGTTGATTCTGCCAGATCAGGGCAAGGATTACGAGGTGTTTTGCGACGCTTCACGTCGAGGACTTGGAGCAGTGCTTATGCAGGAGGGAAGAGTTGTTTCGTATGCTTCACGACAACTGAAACCTCATGAGTTGAATTATGCCACCCATGATTTGGAGTTAGCAGCCGTAGTGCATGTGTTGAAGACTTGGAGACATTTTCTCATCGGAAACCATTGTGTGGTGTACACAGATCACAAGAGTTTGAAGTACATCTTCACGCAGAAGGAGTTGAATCTCAGGCAAAGGAGATGGTTGGAGCTCATCAAGGATTATGATATGAGATTGCATTATCACCCCGGAAAGGCTAACGTAGTAGCCGATGCGTTGAGCTGTAAGAGCCAAGTAAACACACTAATGACCGAAGGTTTACCGAAAGAGCTAGCCGAGGATCTTCGTGAGCTATGTTTGGAAATAGTTCCGAGAGGCTATGTAGCAGCATTGGAGATTCAGTCTACTTTGATGGATAAGATCAGAGAAGCTTAGAAGACTGACAAGGAGATTGCCTCTATAAAGCGTAAGATGAGCAAAGGAAAAGCTAAAGGATTTCGTGAGGATGAGCATGATACCCTATGGTTTGAAGACCGGGTTTATGTGCCTAATGACCCGGAGATCAGGAAGTTGATTATGCAAGAGGCTCATGATTCACCATATTCGATTCACCCAGGAAATACCAAGATGTATTTGGATTTGAAGGATACTTTCTGGTGGACCGGAATGAAGAATAATATTGCGGAGTATGTAGCAGTTTGTGATGTATGTCAGAGAATAAAGGCAGAGCATAAGAAGCCAGCAGGATTGTTACTGACCATCGCCAATACCTGAATGGAAGTGGGATAAGTTAGGCATGGATTTTATCACAGGATTGCCCAGGACTCGTTCGGGCTACGACTCGATTTGGGTTGTAGTTGATCGTTTGATGAAGGCAACTCATTTCATCCCAGTGAAGACCACTTATACCAGTGCTAAGTTGGCAAAGATATACATGACCAGGATCGTATGTCTGCATGGAGTTCCGAGGAGCATTGTATCAGAAAGAGGAACTCAGTTTACCTCAAAGTTCTGGAATCAGTTGCACGAAACCTTGGGTACTAGGCTAGAGTTCAGTACAGCCTTTCATCCGCAGACAGATGGACAGACCGAGAGAGTCAATCAGATTTTGGAGGATATGCTGAGAGCTTGTGCGCTAGATTACGGATCTAGTTGCGACGACAATTTGCCATATACAGAGTTCTCCTATAACAACAGTTATCAATCCAGTTTGAAGATGGCCCCTTTCGAAGCCTTATACGGAAGGAGGTGCAGGACCCCGTTATCATGGGATGAAGTTGGAGACCACCAGTTGTTTGGACCAGATTTGATTAAGGAGTCTGAACAGAAAGTGAAGTTGATCCGCGATAGGCTCAAGGTAGCCCAGTCTAGGCAGAAAAGATATGCAGATTCTAAACGCAAGGAGACTGTTTACGAAGTCGTAGATAGAGTCTATCTTCGTGTATCTCCACTTCGAGGAGTTAAGCGCTTTGGAGTAAAGGTAAAGTTAGCACCACGTTTTGTGGGACCATACAAAGTTTTGGAGCGTATGGGAGAAGTTGCTTACAAGTTGGAATTGCCTGAGGGATTGCCAGGAGTTCACGACGTGTTCCACGTTTCCCAGTTGAAGAAGTGCCACGCAGAGATGTCCGATATACCACTGAGAGATACAGTGCCGCTGGAAGCGATTCAGTTGGACAGTGATTTGACCTATGAGGAGAAACCAGTTAAGATTCTTGAGTATGCCAGCCGAGTCACCCGCAGCAAGGTTATCAAGTTTTGCAAAGTTGATTGGAGCCACCACACGAGAGGATGAAGCCACACAGGAAGGAGAGGAAGATCTCTTGAAGGACCACCTCACCTATTTTCTAGCCAACCCGAATCTCGAGGGCGAGATTCATCTTAAGGGGGGTAGGTTTGTAACATCCCAAATTTTCAATTTGGAATGTTATACAATAGATCATTATTGCATATCATATTTATTGCATTTTGGCTCGATCCTAGAAATTACATGCAACTCAAGGACCCACGGAGAGAGTTGGAGATTTCGCTATTTTCATATTTGAGTTTTCTCAAATTTTGAAAATAGGATCATTTGATTTTATCTATTTTATCTTCAATTATTTCTAAAAAAAATATGAGAGAGGGAATAAAATGACTTTCCCAAAATAAAGAAATATTGAGGATTTAATAATAAAATCAAATAAGATTTTACTTTGGAGTTTATTGCTATTTTATTCGAATTTAGGAAAAATGCACGTTTTTCAAAATTGCATTTAGGCCCCAAATAAATGTTCATCTAAACCGGCTTGATTTTAGAAGTCGGGGACAATTTATTTCGGGATTTTTGGAGTCCTTTTAGTATTTCTTTTAATTGTTTTTCTGCGCGTAATGTTTAAAAAAACCGAAAACGACCTAACCGGGCCGTGTCCGTCCGGGACTCTGACCCGGCCGGCCCTTTAAGAGCCGGAGGCCCGCCAGCCCCCTTGAAACCCTAACCGCCTTTGCTCCCGCCGCCGCCGCCGGAAGATCGCCGCCACCTTGCCCGCGCCGCCCGTCCCGCCGCCTCCGCGTCCATCGCCGCGCCGCCCGCCCAAACCGCCCGCCGCGGATCCCCTCGCCGCCGCCGCTGCCAGCCCGCCGGGGCTTCGCCCGCCGACTTCGCGGACCCGACCATGATTCTGCCGCGCCGCCGCCGGTTTAGCCGATTAACGGCCGGGTTTTTATAAAACCGCGTTTTTTTTATTAGATCGGTTTTATTTTTTTCCCGGTTTAGTAATTAGCGAACGCCCGTTCGTTCGTTCGTTTTAGCGAACGATTTTCGTTTTTTTCACTGACAGCGAACGTTCGTTCGTTAGCCTGTTCGTCCATTTTCTTTTTATCGGATTTTCCGCGATTATTTCTGATCCGATTTTCGTTCTAGTATAACTTTTCGCTCGTTTATCGGAATCAGGCGATTCAAGCGCCTAGAGTTTCGTCTCGAAACCCTCTTTCCGTTTAACCAACTCAAACAAGTTTTTGCTACTGTAGAATTTGACTTAGGTCCAGATTAGTAAACGAAGCTTGTTTCTTTCGCCGTTTGAATTTCGTTGCTTCGTTTGATTTGATTCTTTTTGCAAACCGGAGTTCTTAAGTTGAACTTTCTGGTTAGATCTCTTATTTGAGTTTCACCTATGCATTATAGGAGTACTTATTGTATGCTTGTTTGTTTCTGATAGAGTACCCGGAGTGCGCCGCTTGCTACTTCGAATCTCTAGGTTTCGCAGATCATCAACAAGGCAAGTAACACTTTGATCATACCTTTTTCATACCTAGTTTTATTGCATTAGATCAATCCTCAAATAATTGCATGATTAGGATCTGATTTGATATGCGGGTTTTGGGAAGTAGATGAGGTAGTACCTATTACATGTTTTATTATCAAACCCTTGGGAGTTACTCTACGTTTGCTTATTATGCCATGCTATGCTAGTAGACGTGGATTGGGTGAGTGTATCCATGACAGATGTGAGATTGTTAATTTAATGCTTTATTTAAGGTGGCAACTTTAATACACATCTGGGTGGATTGAGGCACCTGGGTTTTCCAAATGATTACTGTTTTTTATGGACCGCCACCCAGGCTCAAAGGGATCATGAGATTATTCATGCTAGAAACTTCCGTGTGCAGCCACAAGCTACTATGGGCTCTAGCATAGTTGACTAAGTCGTATGAAGTCTTACGGTGGTAGACTAGCAGATGTAGGGGATGTAGGTTGGTACTATCTACCCGATCGTAAGGTGCTAGCGCTTACGAAGACTATGTCTAGGTCATCCGTTTCTCAAACATCATGTAGTGCGAGAATCCCAGCGGAGGAGATCGAGTCTTGTGGGGAAAAGTGCTAAACCTCTGCAGAGTGTATAAACTAATCATGGTTAGCCGTGTCCCGGTTATGGACATCTTGAGTATCTAGTACCGGATTATCATGTGAATCTCATCATGTTACTTTAAATAATATTGTTGGGTTTTAATGATGATGCTTAATTGGGATTGAGAGGGTGTCTACGCTATCAATGTTTAACAACCACCATGATAGTTAAATAAAATTTATTCCTTTGAAGTAGGGAAAAATTGGCTTTACGCAAAACTGTAACCATAGAGCTTTTTCCACCAAGCCATATATGCATGTAGTATAGCATAATTCTGTTCATTACTCTCTATGTGTTACATTGCCAGCATATTCCATGTCTTTGACCCGTTTGGGCTGCAACGTTCATGTTGCGAGACTTTTCGAACGACAGTAAGGTGCCTTAGGTCGTGGTTCTATACTTCGATGATGCCGTTGGAGTTGATGGACTCACTTATCTTCCAAGTCTTCCGCTGTTATCGTTATTAGATGGCCTTAATCCATATTTATTGTAATAAGTTCTCTTTTGAGACATTCGATGTAATAAGTGTGTGATTGCTACTCATTATAAATCTCTCAAATCATGCATGTCAAGACATTCTTGATCCAGGAATGACACTAAAGCACGAGAGATCGGTATTTGAGGTCTGGTCGCTACAAGATGGTATCGAGCACACGCCGATTTGTAGGGACACGACCACTAAGCTAAAGCCCTAGATCACTACTCTCTCTTCTCATTTACGACTCCTCATCTTTTCTACTCTTTTAGGATGGCGGATGCAAGGAACAAGTTCACGCAACCGGATGAAGATACACCCTTTGGACGCCACTTGAAGGAAGTCACTAGATACCTGAACATAAGAGTGCCAAGTTTCACCGGGACCTACAACGCCACCTTACCCGAAGAGGAGCGCAGGATGATTCAAGTTCAAGTACCAGGAAGGACATTCATGCCCGTCACTAAGCCCATAGAGTTTTCCTTTGATGCACCAACCTGGAACCTAGGAAAGAGCATGGCAGCCCACATCACAATGGGACGTATTGGAGAAGTTTACCACAAAGATCTCAAGGATACTATCTACCAGATTTGTGGGCGCCGAGATGAGCAATGGGAGATGATCAGCACCAGGAAGGATAGATCAATTGCAGCTTTCATCCAGGAGTTAAACCAGCACATTCGACGACAGGAGAACCAGATGTGCGCAGGCATGATGGATCTGAAGAAGGCCATGACCAAAATAACGGAACTGGAGGAAGAACTCAAGTCTACACACGATGGATATGAGGAGGAAATAGCAACACTAGTAGAGAAGAATGATGATCTGAAGAAGAAGCTAAGAGTGTTTATGGGATTTCCCGCAACTGAAGGAGAAGATGATTGCACTTGTCCAGAGAACTACATCATCATCGACGACACCTACTCGGACCCAGATGATAGTGATGATGACTATGTTGATGAAGCTGGAGCAGATATCATGGAGTCTTCATCGGAGCAGTTTTTCTAGTCGACCACCATAACCGTAGTAGTATTCCCCCATGTATCTAGTATAGTCCGAGCACTTTTGTAACGATAGTTACACCGTTGTATGCCCTTGTTTGAATTGATTGAAGTGATATTGTTTGCTTTTTGTCTCATGTGCATATGGGTAGTGTTTTCTCTCTAGACCTCATTCTATTCTATTTTCTCATCTCTTCTAAAACCCTCAGATGCCTCCGAGACGTGACAATGGATTTGCTTTCCCACCGGAGCTCACTCAGTTGATCCACCAGTAGAATGCGTTGATGCAATTGCTAGTCCAGAATCAGAATCAGGGGAACAACAACAACAACCCACCACCACCACCACCTGTCAATCACTTAACCCGTTTTCTTAGGCTGAATCCGCCGGTGTTCTCCATTAGCACCGAGCCGATTGTTGCAGATGATTGGCTCCGCAAGACAGCAAGGGAGTTGACCACTGCAGGATGCACAGATGCGGAAAGGGTGCGTTTTGCCGCACATCAGCTTGAAGGACCCGCAACATCATGGTGGGAGAATTTCACAGCCACTTACCCTATCGACACTGTCACATGGGATCAGTTCCAGCAGGCTTTCCGTACTGCCCATGTTTCAGCAGGAGCAATGGCCATGAAGAAGCGTGAGTTTCGCAACTTGCGCCAGGGAGGACGTACAGTTGGCCAGTATGTGTATGACTTTAGTAAGCTAGCACGTTATGCCCCAGATGACGTTGCTACGGATGCAGCTAAGCAGGAGAAGTTTTTGGAAGGACTGAATGATGAGTTGAGCATGCAGTTGATGGTAGCAACTTTCAATAACTACTAGGAGTTGGTAGATAGAGCTCTCATGATTGAAGGAAAGCAGCAGCAGATTGAAAACTGCAAAAGGAAGTATGGACAAGGGAAGTACAACTCTGGAGCTCAGCAGAAGCCACGCTTTACCCCGAAATCGGGAGGACAGTTCCAGCATACCCATGGAGGTGGTAGCTCACACAACCATAATGGTTCCAAGAATGGTAACGGGAATGGAGGAAGCAATGGCCAGAACCGTACCAATCCCTCAACACCAGCCAAGAGAGACCCGAGCCAAGTCACTTGCTATAAGTGTTAGAAGACTGGACATTATGCCAATGAATGTCCTGAAGCCCAAAATGGAAATGGCAATGGAAGCTCTGGGAAGAAGCCGAACCCTTTCAACAGAGGACAGGTGAACCACGTTAGCATGGAGGAGGTTGAAACTCAGCCGGATGCAGTAATAGATAAGTTTTTGGTTAAGTCCTTTACTGCACTCGTTCTTTTTGATACTGGTGCATCACATTCATACATATCAAGGGCATTTGTGGATAAGTATAAACTGCCAACCCAAGCCCTTAGGTCACACATGTTAGTAACCTACTTTGGAGCAGAGTATATGGCTAGTCTATGGTGTGATCGGTTACCATTAAGGATAGGTAACTACGTGTTTCCCTCGGACCTAATAGTATTGGAATCGCAAGGACTGGATGTTATATTAGGCATGGATTGGTTATCGAAGTATGGAGGGAACATCGAATGCGCCAGTAAGTCAATTTTTCTTACCACGCCAGAAGGAAGAAGGATCAAGTATGTATCCCGACATGTGCCGAAGAGGACTCAAGTAAATTCCTTATCAGGAGTTGTGTAGGAGGAAGTACCAGTGGTGAAGGATTTTCCTGATGTATTTCCAGAAGAGTTGCCAGGAATGCCACTGGATAGAGATATTGAGTTTTTGATTGAGCTTTTGCCAGACACAGGGCCGCTATCTAAGAGACCATACAGGATGCCTGCAAAAGATTTGGAGGAGATTAAGAAGCAGATTAAGGAGTTACTGGATAAAGGCTATATTCGCCCAAGTTCTTCGCCTTGGGGATCGCCAGTGCTTCTAGTGGAGAAGAAGGACGAATCATTGAGGATGGTTGTTGATTATCGAGGATTGAATGCGGTAACAATCAAGAACAAATACCCACTGTCGATGATCAATGATTTGTTTGACCGATTGCAAGGAGCTAAGGTATTTTCCAAGATCGATCTGCGATCAGGATACCATCAGTTGAAGATTCGAAAGCAGGATATACCTAAGACGGCTTTTACCACCAGGTATGGGCTGTACGAGTATACTGTTATGTCATTTGGTCTGACTAACGCACCTGCCTATTTCATGAACATGATGAACAAGGTGTTTATGGAGCTTCTGGATAAGTTCGTCGTGGTGTTCATTGATGATTTTTGGTCTACTCAAAGAATGAAGAGGAGCATAAGGAGCATTTGCGTTTGGTACTTGAGAAGCTCAGAGAACATCAGTTATATGCCAAGTTCAGCAAGTGTGAATTTTGGTTGAAGGAAGTTGGATTCCTCGGACATGTTATATCCGGAGAAGGAATAGCAGTAGACCCCACCAAAGTTGTCACCGTAACAAATTGGGTAGCACCAACAATAGTTGGAGAGATCCGGAGTTTTCTCGGACTGGCAGGATACAACCGGAGATTTATTGAGAATTTCTCGAAGATTGCGAAGCCCATGACAGAGTTGTTGAAGAAGGATACCAAGTTCAAATGGGTGAGGAATGTGAGGCCAGTTTCAGGGAGTTGAAGAAAGCGTTTGGTTACCTCGCTTGATGTTGATTACGCGGATCGAGGCAAGGATTACGAGGTGTTTTATGACGCTTCACGCCGAGGACTTGGAGCAGTGCTTATGCAGGAGGGAAGAGTTGTTTCGTATGCTTCACGACAAGCTGAAACCTCATGAGTTGAATTATGCCACCCATGATTTGGAGTTAGCGGCCGTAGTGCATGTGTTGAAGACTTGGAGACATTTTCTCATCGGAAACCATTGTGTGGTGTACCACAGATCACAAGAGTTTGAAGTACATCTTCACGCAGAAGGAGTTGAATCTCGTGCAAAGGAGATGGTTGGAGCTCATCAAGGATTATGATATGAGATTGCATTATCACCCCGTAAAGGCTAACGTAGTAGCCGATGCGTTGAGCTGTAAGAGCCAAGTAAACACACTAATGACCGAAGGTTTACCGAAAGAGCTAGCCGAGGATCTTCGTGAGCTATGTTTGGAAATAGTTCCGAGAGGCTATGTAGCAGCATTGGAGATTCAGTCTACTTTGATGGATAAGATCAGAGAAGCTTAGAAGACTGACAAGGAGATTGCCTCTATAAAGGAGAAGATGAGCAAAGGAAAAGCTAAAAGATTTCGTGAGGATGAGCATGATACCCTATGGTTTGAAGACCGGGTTTATGTGCCTAATGACCCGGAGATCAGGAAGTTGATTATGCAAGAGGCTCATGATTCACCATATTCGATTCACCCAGGAAATACCAAGATGTATTTGGATTTGAAGGATACTTTCTGGTGGACCGGAATGAAGAATAATATTGCGGAGTATGTAGCAGTTTGTGATGTATGTCAGAGAATAAAGGCAGAGCATAAGAAGCCAGCAGGATTGTTACAGCCATCGCCAATACCTGAATGGAAGTGGGATAAGTTAGGCATGGATTTTATCACGGGATTGCCCAGGACTCGTTCGGGCTACGACTCGATTTGGGTTGTAGTTGATCGTTTGATGAAGGCAACTCATTTCATCCCAGTGAAGACCACTTATACCAGTGCTAAGTTGGCAAAGATATACATGACCAGGATCGTATGTCTGCATGGAGTTCCGAGGAGCATTGTATCAGAAAGAGGAACTCAGTTTACCTCAAAGTTCTGGAATCAGTTGCACGAAACCTTGGGTACTAGGCTAGAGTTCAGTACAGCCTTTCATCCGCAGACAGATGGACAGACCAAGAGAGTCAATCAGATTTTGGAGGATATGCTGAGAGCTTGTGCGCTAGATTATGGATCTAGTTGGGACGACAATTTGCCATATCTGAGTTCTCCTATAACAACGATTATCAATCCAGTTTGAAGATGGCCCCTTTCGAAGCCTTATACGGAAGGAGGTGCAGGACCCCGTTATCATGGGATGAAGTTGGAGACCACCAGTTGTTTGGACCAGATTTGATTAAGGAGTCTGAACAGAAAGTGAAGTTGATTCGCGATAGGCTCAAGGTAGCCCAGTCTAGGCAGAAAAGATATGCAGATTCTAAACGCAAGGAGACTGTTTACGAAGTCGTAGATAGAGTCTATCTTCGTGTATCTCCACTTCGAGGAGTTAAGCGCTTTGGAGTAAAGGTAAAGTTAGCACCACGTTTTGTGGGACCATACAAAGTTTTGGAGCGTATGGGAGAAGTTGCTTACAAGTTGGAATTGCACGAGGGATTGCCGGGAGTTCACGACGTGTTCCACGTTCCCGATTGAAGAAGTGCCACGCAGAGAGATGTCCGATATACCACCGAGAGATGCTGATTACCGGAAGCGATTCGGTTAGACGATGATTTGACCTATGAGGAGAAACCAGTTAAGATTCTTGAGTATGCCAGCCGAGTCACCCGCAGCAAGGTTATCAAGTTTTGCAAAGTTCAGTGGAGCCACCACACAGAGGATGAAGCCACCTGGGAAGGAGAGGAAGATCTACTGAAGGACCACCCTCACCTATTTTCTAGCCAACCCGAATCTCGAGGGCGAGATTCATCTTAAGGGGGGTAGGTTTGTAACATCCCAAATTTTCAATTTGGAATGTTATACAATAGATCATTATTGCATATCATATTTATTGCATTTTGGCTCGATCCTAGAAATTACATGCAACTCAAGGACCCACGGAGAGAGTTGGAGATTTCGCTATTTTCATATTTGAGTTTTCTCAAATTTTGAAAATAGGATCATTTGATTTTATCTATTTTATCTTCAATTATTTCTAAAAAAAATATGAGAGAGGGAATAAAATGACTTTCCCAAAATAAAGAAATATTGAGGATTTAATAATAAAATCAAATAAGATTTTACTTTGGAGTTTATTGCTATTTTATTCGAATTTAGGAAAATGCACGTTTTTCAAAATTGCATTTAGGCCCCAAATAAATGTTCATCTAAACCGGCTTGATTTTAGAAGTCGGGGACAATTTATTTCGGGATTTTTGGAGTCCTTTTAGTATTTCTTTTAATTGTTTTTCTGCGCGTAATGTTTAAAAAAAACGACCTAACGGGCCGTGTCCGTCTGGGACTCTGACCCGGCCCGCTTTAAGAGCCGGAGGCCCGAGCCGCCAGCCCGCCCCGAAACCCTAGCCGCTTTGCTCCCGCCGCTTGGCCGGAGATCGCCGCCGCCGCCCAGCGCCGCCCGATGCCCGCCGCCTCCGGCGTCCATCGCCGCCGCCGCCCGCCCGACCGCCCGCCGCGGATCTCGCCGCCGCCGCTGCCAGCCACTGGAGCTTCGCCGCCCGACTTCGCGGACCCGACCATGGTTGCGCCGCCGCCGCCGGTTTCGCGATTAACGGCCGGGTTTTTATAAAACAGCGGTTTTTTTAATAGATCGGTATTATTTTTTTCCCGGTTTAGTAATTAGCGAACGCCCGTTCGTTCGTTCGTTTTAGCGAACGATTTTCGTTTTTCATCGACAGCGAACGCTCGTTCGTTAGCTCGTTTCGCCCATTTTCTTTTTATCGGATTTTCCGCGATTATTTACGATCCGATTTTCGTTTCAGTTTAACTTTTCGCTCGTTTATCGGAATCAGGCGATTCAAGCGCCTAGAGTTTCGTCTCGAAACCCTCTTTCCGTTTAACCAACTCAAACAAGTTTTTGCTACTGTAAAATTTGACTTAGGTCCAGATTAGTAAACGAAGCTTGTTTCTTTCGCCGTTTGAATTTCGTTGCTTCGTTTGATTTGATTCTTTTTGCAAACCGGAGTTCTTAAGTTGAACTTTCTGGTTAGATCTCTTATTTGAGTTTCACCTATGCATTATAGGAGTACTTATTGTATGCTTGTTTGTTTCTGATAGAGTACCCGGAGTGCGCCGCTTGCTACTTCGAATCTCTAGGTTTCGCAGATCATCAACAAGGCAAGTAACACTTTGATCATACCTTTTTCATACCTAGTTTTATTGCATTAGATCAATCCTCAAATAATTGCATGATTAGGATCTGATTTGATATGCGGGTTTTGGGAAGTAGATGAGGTAGTACCTATTACCTGTTTTATTATCAAACCCTTGGGAGTTACTCTACGTTTGCTTATTATGCCATGCTATGCTAGTAGACGTGGATTGGGTGAGTGTATCCATGACAGATGTGAGATTGTTAATTTAATGCTTTATTTAAGGTGGCAACTTTAATACACATCTGGGTGGATTGAGGCACTGGGTATTCAATGATTACTGTTTTTTATGGACCGCCACCCAGGCTCAAAGGGATCATGAGATTATTCATGCTAGAAACTTCCGTGTGCAGCCACAAGCTACTATGGGCTCTAGCATAGTTGACTAAGTCGTGCGAAGTCTTACAGTGGTAGACTAGCAGATGTAGGGGATGTAGGTTGGTACTATCTACCCGATCGTAAGGTGCTAGCGCTTCTGAAAGACTATGTCTAGGTCATCCGTTTCTCAAACATCATGTAGTGCGAGAATCCCAACGGAGGAGATCGAGTCTTGTGGGGAAAAGTGCGCAAACCTCTGCAGAGTGTATAAACTAATCATGGTTAGCCGTGTCCCCGGTTATGGACATCTTGAGTATCTAGTACCTGGATTATCATGTGAATCTCATCATGTTACTTTAAATAATATTGTTGGGTTTTAATGATGATGCTTAATTGGGATTGAGAGGGTGTCTACGCTATCAATGTTTAACAACCACCATGATAGTTAAATAAAATTTATTCCTTTGAAGTAGGGAAAAATTGGCTTTACGCAAAACTGTAACCATAGAGCTTTTTCCACCAAGCCATATATGCATGTAGTATAGCATAATTCTGTTCATTACTCTCTATGTGTTATATTGCCAGCATATTCCATGTGCTGACCCGTTTCGGGCTGCAACGTTCATGTTGCAGACTTTTCAGACGACGAGTAAGGTGCCTTAGGTCGTGGTTCTATACTCAGTGATGCCGTTGGAGTTGATGGACTCACTTATCTTCCAAGTCTTCCGCTGTTATCGTTATTAGATGGCCTTAATCCATATTTATTGTAATAAGTTCTCTTTTGAGACATTCGATGTAATAAGTGTGTGATTGCTACTCTGTTATAAATCCCTCAAGTACTGTGCGTGTCAGCATTACTGATCCAGGGATGACACTAAAGCACAGAGATCAGACTGTTTGAGGTCTGGTCGCTACATCCTTGTAATTAATTCCAAATAAAAGGCTTTGCCAAGATCTACTCTGTACTCTACACTCGCTTGCATTGGACTGTGGATAATTCATCTGTTTTTTTTGGAACGAAGGCTCCAGAAGAGCCCGACTTTGAATCAACAAAGCCATCAACCGGCCAGGATTACAAACTCAAGACCAACACAAGAAAACATAAAAACAACAAGGTACAAAGGCGCTGGAAAGCAGCTCACAAGCCTCACACACACCAAGCTAGAAATGATCATACATGGAGACACGCAGCTCGGAGATGTGTAGGTCCTCAAACGCGTACAGGTCACCAGGGAAAGATAATGTCAGCACAGGAGCAGCACTTCCGACAGCGTGGAAGGGCATGCCGTCGCCAAATCACCAGCGGCCCCGACCTGCCATGTCCTCCCAGCTCCACTGCCAAAGAAGGCCCCTGCCTCCTCGCCTAGCACGAAGGCGCCGAACCGTTGGCAGTGAAGAAGTTCACCCTAGAACATGGGAGGAAGGACACCGATAGGCTGCAACCCGGCAGGAACTAAGCTCACCCGACTAGCCACAGGGTGCTCACCTGGAGCAGAGCACCACAAACCCGCGAACTGGACATGGAAGAGAAAGAGATCTTGGAGCAGACGGAGGCGGAAAGCGTAGCAAGTGACCCAGGAAGGAAGGCATTGTGAGCCTAAGGCCTTGACTGGAACTGAAGCTTTAGCTCTCACGGGACGCTGAGATGAGCCACCGAAGGGGAACCCGCTCCCCTCTCGCGCTGGAAGGCAAGGCACACCTCCTCTGCCATGAGAGCACCTGAATGCAAGGAGCCACTGAGGATCTCGCCGCAGACATAGGGCACCAGCTGCCGCCGCCACTGCACACCCACTCACCGAGAAGCCCAAAGCCCACCTAGCTCCCGAAAACGGCGCCTTCAGTAAGGACGCGACGCCAAGGGCACCGCCGCCGCCCAACAGAGTTGTGGTTTTCACTTGGGAGACTAGAGGGAAAGGGGGGCGGCGGATCTGACCTGAACGGCGCCTCCAAAAAAAATTCTTATTTTTTTGGGTGCAAACATTGACAAAAGTTCTCAATGCTCACAAAATTTCATCACAAAATAACATCCGTGGAAGTCGCAGCAAAAAAAAAAAAAATTGATGCTCCAAAAATGTTATTTCCAAAAACATTTTGGAGTACTGATTTTGTTTATTTTTTTGCCATGACTTGTACGAATGTCATTTTTGGATGAAATTTTGCAAGCCCTGGGAATTTTTGTCAATGTTTCCACCCAAAAAAAATTGAAATGTTTTTCATTTTTTATTTTACTGTTCGCATTGTCCCCAGTTTTGACTATGGTTTTGTGCCTAGGTAGCGCCACATCAACCAGGCAAATCGACATGGGCCCACCTGTCATCCCCATCCCCATCTGTACCTCCCCCTTTTGGATGCACTCGCCAGGTTGGACGCGGCGCCGCCCACCATCGCAGCAAGTCGCCGCCGGCGGATCCCGCCTCGCTGCTCTGCGGCCCGTCCAGGAGAGCGAGAAGATCCTCGGCTCAACCTTCGCCCTCGCCCGAACCGGCGAGGTAAGCCGCATCGGCCTCCCCCGCTGCTGGCGGCGGCGCTACCCGGCTGACCACGGCCTCTCTCCGTCGACGCATTTCGCACACGCGATGGGCACAAGTACGGCCGCCGACGCCTCCGCACGGCCGCGCTCGATGTACCGCCGGCGGCAGCCTTCTCCGGAAATGTCTTCCCCGTCGGGATCGAGCTCATACCCTCAGCCAGCTCCGTCCACCTCTGGCCCACCCCCACCCGGACCACGGCGGCCACCACTGCAGCCTTCGACGCTGATGATTTTGGTATTCAGGTACGAATCTACTATTTGTGTTGTTCTAATTCCACTAGGTTGGTTCAGGAACTAATAACCCTGCATTGCAATTTTCAGACAGGGGACCAAACTGGGATTGTCGGGTGCTCAATGTCAAGTCTGCACACTGCCGAGCAAATAGCGCGTTGCAAGTACGGTTCAATTTCATTATGATTACCAATTAGTGTGCTGGCTCGACATAGTTTTTTCTTATCATCGTTTGAGCTTCTCATCTCCTTACCTAACAGCTTGTTTGATGGTAGCTACCACTTTAAATTTGTGCCCTCAGAATACTTCAAACAGCTCCGAGCAAGGATTAGTCGCATGACAATGCTGGATGGCGCACAAGGAGGGGCGTGCCAGTGACGGGTTCTGATGTCTCTGATGCTGCTTGGGGTAACTCCTGTCCGGCAGTTGCAGCCGACTTCCCGTCAGAAACTTCGCCCATTGCAGTTGACCAGCACGTAGGTTTCGACAGGTCAGCACAAAACTAGAACCAAGCTGTTCTCTCTTGGACCCTTTTTTTTTCCGCCTTAGTTTCCATGCTAATTATCGTATACTAGCATGAGGATTCAAATTATTAAAAGTAAAGCAAGAAGAAAAGCTGTCCACAAAATGCAAGAACAAATGTTATTGTCAACAACATAAAAATAAGATGGTCTTATAACTGAATGGGGGATGATAATAAAGTTTTGCGATACAGATGCCGAAGTTAACCGGGACCACATATACATCCAACAGCATACATGGTCAACTTTGGTACAGTAAAAAGCCACCAAATTGACATGCATGAAAGTTAACTCATGTTACAGCACAACTACAAATTAATAAGAGAAAATTTATTGAAAGCACTTTATCATCTTCAGGAGATGTGTGATGTGTCCATAAGCCATAGTAGTCTGGCACGCTCATGTAGCGAGCAGCAACACATGGGGATTCACCATTAGTATGTAAACATGCCAGGGGATCACTAGACAGACCAATTGCCGAAGCAACAGAAGCGACGGCTACTTGAAACATCAAATGCCAACCTGATACTCAAAGCAAACCTAAGTACTTTCCCTACTCTCGAGCAAGATTGACCCAAGCTTGCAAACACGGGTACTGCAGACAAAACAATACCATCATCAGGGATCTGCCAACCGAGGCACCAATGACTCACATCCACTTCTTCGATGGAAAACCTCAGTTTCCATTAGAGACAGCAACTGCTAGCCCAGGCACTGTTTGTTTTGTAGGCATCGTTTCTGCATACCAGTCAACGACTATAACCATTGTGACAATAAAAAACAGATAGTAGGATATTCTAAAGTAAACAGGGCATTTGTAGATTTCCATATGGCCCAAACTAAAGCAACATCTGCAACAGCCATCAAATTTCTAACATTTCCAATGAACTTCAGAACCCAACGGCACAGACAGTTAAAGGAAACAGGAATAGCCTGAATATTCAGTGTGCACTAACTTCACAGATATTTAGAAACAGGGCATACAAAGAATCAAAACAGGGCATACACTACATCTAGCAGCTTATAAATCTCTATCACTTAAATAAATTTATTTACCTGAAGAATATTACTTGCAAACATCACCCCGGTTTTACTAGTTATTCTCACTAAGAGAAATATTGGAAGAATTTAACACAGATGGAAACTTGGAGCTTGTAAATTACCTTGGACATCCTCCGGGTTCTTGCGCTTCACTCTATCAACAACCTTGTCCATTGAATTGTCTTCACCAATGTCCAATCTTGCCCTCTTTCTTCTGTTCTCACCCACCGCCAAAAGTACAACATTTTGATCAGCCTGATCAGTAGACCAAGTGACATCTTGCATCTGCTGATCCTCTAAACCTACCATTCCTTCCATCCCCTGTTCAAACCTTTCCTTGTCCACTGGAGGGTCCAGACAAGTCTTGCTAGCAAAATCCTCTAGGATATCAGTTTTGTCTGTATCTTCTTTCTCATCATCATCCTGTTGCAGATCATCACAATCAACTTGTGCTGCACAATAAAAGACGTCACATAGATGCGTGAAGAGGCAGTATATATAACTCAACACCAATTAACCAAAGTACCAACACTTAAGCAAAATAAGATGCATGACACTTGATTACCTGACTGTCCAGTAGAAATGGCATGGTGGGGTGTTATCACTGATAACGTTGTAGCAGTAGTTGGCACCACAGGGCTCTCAGAATTGTCTGCAGGTTCACATTCCATATCAACATCTTCTGCTGTCTTAACAAACAAGAGCTTGGGGCATCTGGGGTGTTTTTTTGCCGCTTCCTTCCACTTTTGTTTTGTTTCATAGTTCACTCCATCATGGAGGGTGACCTCCTTAATACGCCGCAGGGACTGGATTGTCGTGCAGCAAATGCCATTTAGATCCTTACATAGCAGCTGGAGCGACTCGAGGAGTGGCAGAGCTCCCTCTTGGACTTCCAGTTCAGTCATGACTTCAACCACGATGCATAGTCGTCGCAGGCTTCCAAGCGCACCTTTTATGATGACGAGTTTGTCCAGTTGAGATGCAATCAGCTTCAGGTACGCCAAGCAGCGCACTCTGCTCAGGGCAGCAAGAATATCCCCGCTCAGCTGATGACGAGGGGATGAAAGGCACAGCTTAGTGAGACCACCTAGCATGGTAACAAATGGAGGCAGGCTGCATATGTTGCCCCCTTGTAACTTGAATGAGCTAAGATAGCAGGAGGAAGCTTCTTCTTTTTCTAGGGACAAGTTCACGAGCAAGTCTTGGAACCATTTATCATTGAAATGTATTGAGAATGAATGAGCCTTTTTCACGTCGGTGCTTCTCTTGATGAACCCCTTGATGGCATTTGAGACATGAGTGTAGCTGTTGGTGCTGCTGTTGCTGCCACTGGCAGTGGGATCCGTGCTATTATTAGTGGACTGCTCGCACCATATTTTCACCTTCGTCAAGTGCTTCATATGCTCCATGAGCCGTGCAAATCCTTGGCTCTTGTTGTTGTCCACAACAAATCCTGCTACTGTTTCCAATTTGCTATTCTCTGAGAACCAGGTTTGTAGCTTATGCATTTTCCGGCTTCCTACACCTTCTTGGAGCTTGAACTTTCCAAATAGATGAATCAAGCATGGCAGCTCCATGACTTGTGTTGGCAGAATCTCTATCTTGGTTCTTCTTACATCCAGTGTCTCCAAAAGTTTAAGCTTTTTGATCTCTTTGGGGAGCATCGTAACCTTAACAGCAGCCCCAAGGCTTAGGTACCTGAGCAGCAATAGGTTACTGCATATCTCCCTAAGTTGCTTTTCCTCCAAGTGGTTACCACATTCTTCAAGATCCAAGACCCTCAACAATTCATATCTGGAAAATTCCAAGACAGATACATGCGCCCTTCCGAAAATTGTCAGAGACCGGACAAGAGATAGATCATTGGCTACTTTGGCACTTGCGTCATGGAGGGAGAGCCAGCGAATTTTATTGGGTGGGTGTGAGGGAGCTAGCTGATCATATAACAATGTAATGAAGTTGTCACACTTGGAAATGTGCAGGATGAACTCGAGCATCATGCCATGAGTATGGTATGTCTTCACCTGATCTACGCTATTTTTGCTGCTGGTGTCTGTACGCTGGATGATACTCCGGTTGACCAGCTCTTTGAAATTGCCAGTAGCAGCATCCAGAGCATTACACATATAATCGCCTTGGATAAACCCTTCAGCACACCATTTCCTTATCAAGCTTCTTCTCCTGACTGTACGCCCACTTGGGTACATACCTAGATATAGCAAGCAAGTCTTGACATCATGTTTAACAAGGCTGGTGTAGCTTTGGACAAGCACACACTTCATTCTTGCTAACATCTCCTTCGTTTCTAGGTGTGCTCCCAGGTTGTGGCACAATGTTGCCCAGTTTTCACGCGTCGGATTACCTGTGCTTTGCAAGTACCGGGCTGTAGTAACAAGAGCAAGGGGTAAACCATCACACTTCTTCAGTGCTTCCGAGCCAAGCTGATCCTCTTTACTGACTGGTGGATCGTTGTCTTGGAAAGCTTCCTTGAAAAACAACTGCCTCGAGTGTCCATCAGGGAGAGTTTTCATTGTGTACACATGATCATGAGCTGCCGAGCTGCTGCAGGCATTTGCTACTGACTGAATAGCCGTCGTCACCAAAACTCTGCCATTCAACCCCACAAAGGCATCTTTAATATCATGCCAAAATTCTGTCCTCATGTCATCGAGTACGATGAAGAACCTATGAGGAGTACATGATCAGAATTAACATGCAGAGATATGAAGTGGAGATTAAATTTGGAGTGATTTCATTTTATACCCACAAAGATGCCAATAGTGGGTGAAGTCAAACTTGAAGAATTTCTGGACGGTACAAAAATATAAAAGAGGCAGACTGCTGTAAATCAAGACCAAATCATCAAACAGAGACAGAGTGGAGAAAATTACCAACGGTTGGAATTAATCACCTCTTGGTTTGAAGGCACGATCTGAGGATTGCGCAGAGCTTGCTGAGGCTACCTCCACCACTGGTGAATGTGGTGGGGATGGGAAATTGCTGGAGTATCACTTCGAGAACATCGCTTGCGCCCCTTTGCTCGGCTGCACAAACCCAAGCCCATACTTCATATTGGCTCATCATACTCTGGTACACATGCCTGGCAAGGAGGGTCTTGCCTATGCCATCGAAGCCAACAATGGAGATCACCTTGAGGTGCTGCTGTTGCTGCTGTACCAGCTCCATAAGCTCATCTTGGGGAGTGTCCATGCCCACGGGGCTGCGAGTTGAAATGGTGTCGTCTATGACCATCTCTGCTGTCATCTCAGGTGTGCATGCCACTGCGAACGGTGAAGCTGACAATGAGGTGTCAGCAGCGGTGCTGGCGTTGTAGTAAGTTTCTCTCAGCTTGGATGAATCTTGTGATATCTTCTTGAGCTCGCGGATCGTCTTGGCAAACTCCTTACGGACTGTCACCGTCTGCAACCGGTGGAGAGCCTGACGGATCCACGTTGACGTCCTGGAGATGGTCAGCCGATGCATGAAGCGGTCGATGCAGTCCTCGATAGCGTGCGCCAGTTCACGTATAACTTTGATCCAAGCCCTCTGCATGTGCTCACTGCCTCCGCTGCTCCTCAAGCGACGATCATCGTCTTGCTGAATGGCGGCAGAGATCAACGCAAACTCATTTCTAATGTAAGTGATTTCATGCTCCAGGTTCTGCCGAAGCCTGTGATTTGCAGCTAAGAACTCCAACAGCTTCGGAGCTATCCTACAGGCCAAAGCCGTGGCCACTGCAGCCTCCATCCCCCCCCCCCCCCCCCTCTTGTTGGAAGATCAATTCATGTAGTTCCGTGGATACAGAAAAGAGGTTAGGGAGGACACACAACAGCAGCCATGGCCAATTAATGGGTAGCTAGAACTGCCGGCCTAGAGAATATATTAGTACAGTTTACATCCAACCCACGCCACCTTCATGGAGGAGTTAAATTTGTTTGCATTACATATTATGGTACCAATAATTTGCTCAGGTGGCTCCTTTTCGCACACGGACACGGTTCAAATCATAATTTGGACAAATTGTTTATATTATAACTTATTGATAAATATAATAGTAAAATTTGGATATTATGAATGTATTTCTCATGACAAATCTGCACATGTTATTTACAAGTATCGGATATAAATCTCTACTCCTATAGAAAGCATACTAAACTTCACTCCAATCTTTCTCCATTAGCAACAAGAGCAGCTCTATCTATCGGCCCTTGATGAGTAAGCTTAGCTATACCGCTTAGGTTGCAAAGCAGCAAGATCCCTTCTAATGCGTCATTGCTTGGAGCCTTCTCGCTTAGTAAGCCGCCTTTGGCCCTTCCTGATGATGGTGTGTCTGCCATCCGTCATTTCTAACCATTAGATCTGCATCTAACGACTGTGAGGTAGTTGTGGCCTTTTTACAATAATAGCCCACTTCTCTACTCCAATTTACAGAAAACCCCTTATTATCTTCAAACCAACCATATCCCTCCCTCACCTCATCAAAATAGGCCAAGGAATATATTTTGAGTGAAACATAATATATGTTTAGTGATATATGTATATCAAAACTAGAGTGTTTTCTTTCAAGTTTGTGAACAAGTATTATTCTACTTTGGATCCGTTGCAACGCACGGGCACATTGCTAGTATATAAAAGAATAATAGTCAAAATTTAAAAGTTTGACTAAAATCATGTGTAGAACATCACACTTTTTGTGAACTAAAATCATTTATATTGTTTTTTGAATCAAAACAAAGCGCTTGCCTCATTCAATTAATTAAGGGAGACTTCATGTACAAGAAAACACAAACAAAAAAGGTTCATATTACAACTAAAGGCTACACTCCCAATCTTAAATGGCTCAAATATGTCATACTGTCATCTCTGGCGGATGCAAAGGGCAGATATGTCCCAAATCCCAGGTCCCCCGTTCACCACGGAGGAACTGTTCTCCATGGTAGACAATTATTTGAATGTGGACAAAGTTGCTTGCTGAACAAATGAGGTCCATCAAGAGTTTAGGGGTCAAAGAGACCAATGCTGGTAGATGGGACCGATGCGCTTCGCAGGTACCTATGACCGCGGCGGGACATCCAAGAAGAAAGATAAGGCGAGGCCCTCTTCACCCGAAGAAGAGATCCTCTTCTGTACTAATGTTACTTTACTAGGAGAAGGTGCAGTAACTGGCCATCGTTTTCCAGAAATTAGACCAAGACCCGTGCAGATTAGTTCAAGAGTCATTTTCCTTAATTTTGTTTTTCACATTGGTATGAACGGCATAATACATTACATAATCCTGTTAAGACGGAGTCATGCATGCTTCTACTTTAATGTGTTTTTTCAGCAAGCATCTTCCATCATTCACCAAGGAGGAAATGTTCTCTATGGTAGACAAATATTTGAATGTGGACGAAGATGCTTGCTGAAAAAACAAGGTCCATCAAGAGTTCAGGGTCGAAGAGACCAATGCTGGTCGATGGGACCGATGTGCTTCGGAGGTCCCTATGACCGCAGCGGGACATCCAAGAAGAAAAATAAGACGAGGTCGTCTTCACCCGAAGAAGAGGCCCTCTTCTTTAGTAATGTTACTTTAGTAGGAGAAGGTGCAATAACCGTCCATTCTTTTTCTAGAAATTAGACAAAGACCTGTGCAGATTAGTTCAAGAGTCATTTTCCTTGATTTTGTTTTTCACATTGGCATGAACGGGTAATACATTAGATTATCCTATTAAGATCAAGTCATGCATGCTTCTATTTTAATGTATTTTTTCAGCAAGCATCTTCCATCATTCACCACGGAGGAACTATTCTCCATGGCAGACAAATATTTGAATGCGGTCGAAGATGCTTGCTGAAGAAGCGAGGTCCATGAAGAGTTCAGGGTCGAAGAGACCAATGCTAGTCGATGGGACCGGTGTGCTTCGGAGGTCCCTATGACCGCGGCGGGACATCCAAGAAGAACGATAAGACGAGGTCGCCTTCACCCAAAGAAGAGGCCCTCTTCTATAGTAATGTTGCTTTAGTAGGAGAAGGTGCAATAACTGTCCATTCTTTTTTCCAGAAATTAGACCAAGACCTGTGCAGATTAGTTCAAGAGTTATTTTCCTTGATTTTCACACTGGTATTAACGGGTAATACATTACATAATCCTATTAAGACCGATCATGCATGCTTCTATTTTAATGTGTTCTTTTTTCAGCAAGTATCATCAGCCGTTCACCACGGAGGAACTGTTCTCCATGGGAGACAAATATTTGGATGCGTTCGAAGATGCTTGCTGAAGAAACGAGGTCCATCAGGAGTTCAGGGTCAAAGAGACAAATGCTGGTTGATGGAACCAATGCGCTTCGGAGGTCCCTATGACAGCGGCGGGGAATCCAAGAAGAAAGATAAGACGTCGTCTTCACCCGAAGAAGAGACCCTCTTTTGTAGTAATGTTACTTTACTAGGAGAAGGTGCAATGACCGGCCTTTGCAGATTAGTTCAAGAGTCACTTCCCCCTAATTTTGTTTTCACATGGGTAGGAACAGCATAATACGTTACATAATCCTATTAAGACTGGGTCATGCATGCTTCTGGTTTGATCCTTTTCTACTAAGAGACAAGTGTGTAAGTTCAAACATCTTTGCCGGCTTATGCTTGCTATGTATTTCAGTTAATTAGTTGTCAGTAGCCACCAGCCAGATGCTCAAACCAAGGTGGTAGCTGGTAGATCTTTCTATTTTAATGTGGGTGAAGTTTTAGGATCATAGGTGGAAGTTTCCCACTAACAAATATATTAGGCATTAGTAGCCACTAGTTTTTATTTTTCCTTGGACAGAATTATGCCTTATATTTTGAACAGCGGATATGTATTTCAGAGTTGTGACCAGAACTAAGGGGAAGGGAGAGCCAGAACTGATGGGAAAAAAAAATCAAGCAAGGCCATGGGAGCTCGTGGTTTATGCTGGTCATAAGCAACACTTCTCAATGACACAGGAGAGAGCACTCCTCCAGCCAAATCAGGGAAACAAAGTTCTGGCTCGGTTCTTAGACATCAAGCATTGATCAGATTCAGATCACCACACCCCGGGGTTTTGGCTAGCTGATCAGGAACTGGTCGGGTACCATCTTATAGGCAGAGAAAGCTCAAAAAAATATACTTAATCAATGGATAGATCGCCGTTCTTGAAGAAGGGCCCATGGACGCCGGAGGAGGACAAGCTGCTGGTGGACTACATCCAGAAGAATGGCATGGGCAACTGGGGGGCCGTCCGGCGGCTCACTGGCCTCGACCGCTGCAGCAAGAGCTGCCGCCTACGCTGGACCAGGCACCTACGCACTAACATCAAGCGTGGCGGCTTCACTGACGACGAGGGGAAGCTCATCATCCAACTCCACTCCATCCTCGGCAACAAGTATGCATTATTCTTCTGTATGAGTGCAGTTTTTTTGTAGCTCGAGCTCCACGGGACCTACTATCTTATCCATTCACTTTGCAACACTCTGCATAGAGATATGTGCTATGTGAACAGTCATTGCCAGTAATTAATACAGGAGGCACAATACATCGCCTCACCCAGGCCAGGCGTTTTATAAAATAAATGGGCTGATCCCCCTAGGTGAACAGTAATTTTTGTAGGCCTGCAAAGGCTAGTCTACAGCATGCACATCTGTCTCCCTTCACGCCTAATTTGTCAAACATGCATGGAGCGTTCCTCTCTCACGTCTTCTTTTTCTCTCTCTAAAAATCTGACTCGAGCTGTCACTCCTTACCATATATTATGAGGGTTTGATGTTTCGTGCACAATCTGCTAGCATGTTAAAATAAAAATCTGCATGCATGTGCAGCATGTGAGCATACACTCTCTATGGGACGCAGCTCCTCTGACGTGCCGTCAGCCCACTGACACGTGGGCCCGGCCCCACGCGTCAGTGAGCCAACGGTAGGGTGCAGTAAGGCAGAGGAGCCGGCTCCCTCTCTATGTGTTGTCACTTCAATGAACAGCCTAGACCTAAAGCCATGTGCAGACCTGCCAGCTTTATCTCTGCATGCTGCATGCTGCGACTTCTTTTCTCGCTACTGTTTCTCTGCCTTTTTGACTAATCACTATGTGGCTACAGGGATATTACTATTGATGCTGGCACTAGCACACATCTCCATAGTGTGACCAACGGCACAGATAAGGGGCACCGTGTAGGACGAGCTACAACGAAACTTTGTGCTTCTGTATTGCTTCTGTTGTAGTATCTATCTTTTCTCCGACTCAGGTGACTGATCGATTGAGATTGGTTTAGGTGGGCACGGATCGCGGCCAACATGCCGGGAAGGACGGACAACGAGATCAGGAACTACTGGAACACGCACCTGCGGAAGAAGTCGTTCCGCGAGGGCATCGACCCCAACACGCACCGCCTGTACCCCGACGTCAGTGTCCTCACCGCTGCCGACTTGGCCGGCAGTAGCTCAGGAGCTGGCGCCGGCTGGGGCATCAATGATCTTAGGTTCCAGACTGACAACTCCATGAGCCACCTGCTTGAGGGCCATTTTCCAGTGATCAGTTCTTCGTTGGGCGCTATGAGAGCCCTTGGTGGGAAGCTGGACATGCTGCTGCTAGCTCCTTCATCTCCTCAGGGGTTCTCCAAGAGGGTGAAGGATGGGATGCGCCTCCTTAAAGATGATGTTGAAGAGATAAGCATCTACCTTGATGAACTGTTAGAGGTGGAGGACCCTCCCCCGATGGCAATGTGTTGGATGAATGAGGCACGCGAACTGTCCTACGATATGGAGGATTACATGGACAGCTTATTATTTGTGCCTCCTGACTATGTAAACAACAACAAGCAGAAGAAGAAGCGGAAGAAAAAGAAGATGATAAAGATGAGGATCAAGTGGTACAAACAGATTGAATACACTGCGCAAGTGTCAGATGATGGTTTCAAGACCAGAAAGTACATTCATATTAATGTTTTCCCTCGTCTCCCTGATAAGCCCAAGATTGCAGAAACAATATCAGAATTCAGGATCTATATCCAGGAGGCTATTGAACGGCACGATAGGTATAAGCTCCATTGTTGCAGCAACTTGAGAAGGCGTACATTCTTGTCCACTGTCCATATGCTTCGAATGCCCTATGAAGAAACAGATGATCACATAGTAATCGATGGCCGGATGAATGAGTTTATCTACTCTCTGGCTGCTAACAATGTGGCAGATCAGCAGCAGCTCAAGGTCATGTCTGTTCTTGGATCTGGATGTCTAGGCAAAACTACACTTGCCAAAGTGTTGTACAACAGAATTGGGATGCAATTCGATTGCAGAGCTTTCATTCGAGTGTCCAAAAAGCCTGATATGAAGAGACATCTCCGTGACTTGTTCTTGCAACTCCACCGGAAGGTGGCATTACCTACCAACTCGAATGAACTTGGCATCAGCGACACTAATATTAGCAAACATCTGCATGATAAAAGGTAATATTAATCCAGTTCCCTTATACTTAATATTTATTTTAGTTTATATATGTAACCCAACAAACATCAATTTTACTATTAGCCTAACACAATATATGCAATGTGTGTGAATTCTTGGCATACAGGTATCTGGTTGTTATAGACGATCTGTGGGATGCATCAGTATGGGATATTATTAAACATTCTTTTCCAAAGGGAAACCATGGCAGCAGGATAATAATAACTACACAGATTGAAGATGTTGCGTTAACATGTTGCTGTGATCACTCGGAGCATGTTTTTGAGATGAAACCTCTGGACGATTATCACTCAAGAAAGCTATTCTTTAACAGACTTTTTGGTTCTGGAAGTGAGTGTCCCGAAGAATTCAAGCAAGTTTCAGATGAAATTGTTGATATATGTGGTGGTTTACCGCTAGCAACAATCAACATAGCTAGTCATTTGAGAAACCATCAGACAGCAGTGTCACTGGATTTGCTGACATACATACGCGATTCGTTGAGGTCCCATCTGTGGTCAAGTTCTACTTCAGAAAGAACGGCACAAGTACTGAACCTTACCTACAATAATCTTCCTCATTATCTGAAGACATGCTTGCTGTATCTTCATATGTATCCAGAGGGCTCCATAATCTGGAAGGCTGATCTGGTGAAGCAATGGCTGGCTGAAGCCTTCATTGTTAGACAAAAAGGGAAAGAGCAAGATCAAGACTGGCTGGAAAAAGCTGCAGAGATCTGTTTTGATGAACTTATTGATAGACGATTCATCCAACCTTTATATATCAACTACAACAATAAGGTGTTGTCCTGTATGGTTCTTGACGTGGTACATGATCTTATTGGACACAAGTCTGCGGAAGAGAATTTCATTGTGGCAGTAGACTACAACCGAAAGAATATAGCACTTCCTCATAAGGTTCGTCGACTATCTATCTTCTTTGGCGATGCAAAATATGCCAAGACGCCAACAAATATCACAAAGGCACATGTTCGATCAGTTAATTATTTTGGATTATTCAAGTGTATGCCTTGTATTAGAGAGTTCAAGTCTATCCGTGTTCTGAACCTTCAACTATCTGGTGATTGCGGCAACCATGATCCCATAGACCTGACTGGAATTTCAGAACTGTTTCAGCTAAGATATTTGAAGATTACAAGTGATGTCGGCATAATACTACCAAATTGTATGCGAAGGCTGAAATATTTGGAAACATTGGATGTTATGGATGCAACAAGAGTCACTGCTGTTCCATGGGATATTATATGTCTCCCACAGTTGTTGCACCTGACTCTTCCAGTTGACACAAATCTGCTGGAATGGATTGGCAGCAGCCTGAGTGGCTCTGTCCTCAGTCTGTGGAACCTTGGCAAGCTGAACCACCTGCAGGATCTACATCTAAACAGTTCTTCCACACACCCTTCCCACCATCTGCAGAGAAGCATGGAAGCTCTGGGTTCTTTGATCGGAGGACATGGCAATCTGAAAAATATAGTAGTGGCTCATGGCTCCTCGGTTGAAAATACTGTGATTGATGGCGCTCCAGAAGTAACCATTTCATGGGATCGCATGGCAGCTCCCCCTCTTCTTCATAGATTTGAATGCTCGCCACACAGCGGCATCATATTTTACCGAATTCCTAAGTGGGTTACAGAACTTGGCAACTTGTGCATTTTGAAGATTTCAGTTAAGGAACTTCAGATGATTTGTGTTGGTATTCTCAGAGGATTGCCTGCCCTCACTGTTCTATCTCTGTATGTGGAGAAGGCGCCCCTTGAACAAATCATTTTTGACAAGGCCGGGTTCTTAGTTCTCAAGCACTTCAAGTTGAGGTTCAGGAGTGGTATAGCTTGGCTAAAATTCGAGGCCGATGCAATGCCTAACCTCTGGATTCTCAAGCTAGTTTTCAATGCCATCCCCCGAATGGACCAGCATCATTTTATTTCTTCAAGTCAAGCCCCATTTGAAGCATATCAACATGGTACTGCACTTATCAGCATCGAGCATATGCCAAGCCTTAAAGAGATCTCTGCAAAATTTGGGGGTGCAGCTGCTGATGTGGAGTATGCCTTGAGGATTGGCATTAGAAATCATCCGAGCAATCCTACAATCAGTGGGCAATTGGGGGATTATAGTTCCTATGGTGGTGAAAGAACAAAACAGAAACAACCACCAGAAGAAGTTCTGGAGGAAAAACCAGATGAATACGACAAGCCATTGGAGGTACCCACTGATAAAAGGTAGTACAATTTTTTTCACCTGCTATCCTTTATTCTAGAGTACTGCTCCTTTGCTAGAATATAACAAGCCATTGGTGATACCAGCTGATAAAAACCACTCCATCCTTTATTCTAGGTTCCATGTAGCCTGAGCTACAAAGGAACTTTGCGTATCATTATATAGTGTGTGAATGCTTTTGGTAAGGAAATTGGCGCAAGGCTAAATGCAAATTACAGAAAGTTTTCCTTCATGATATCCTTTACAAATATAGTTGGCTGATCCACGAATAGCAATGGTTAGATTATGTTGGCTGTACAAGCGAGAATATCAGGAGCTGATTGCTAACACGTCTTAGATTTTGGGAAGGAGGGGTACTGCGAATGTTCATTGTTAAAACAAGGAAATATGGAGCTAATTGCAGAAAACCACCATATTGTGGGCTAGGTTTGCAATAAACATGGATTTACAAATTTGCCACAAAAATCACTAATTCTTAGCCTAACCTATTGCAAAAAAACGCTGACTTACGGCTTAGGCCATTTTGACAACGACTATGACATGTGGATCCCGCATTTTCTGACGTGGTGTACGGCTTGTGAAAGACGACGCTTGACGGGTCTTTTTCCCAAGAACTCCTCCCTCCCTTAAATAAAATCTTCCTCCCGTACCCCGATCCAGATCGAGATCGGGTGTTCCTGCACGCCACCGCCCTCCCCTCCTCCTGCCAACTGACGGAGTCGCCGCTGGCGTGTGCATGCTCTACTATGCGCTGAACATGGCGTCATGCCGTGTGTGCACCGATGGGCCAATCGTGTACCACGCGCCCAACAGCATCGTCGCTGCGACATGGCCGAAGGTGCTCGCCGCCTCCTTCATGCAGGGCGTACTCGAGGCCGTCTTTCACTGTCGCGTGCACCGGCTTGTACAACCTCCGTTTCGTCTAGTGCAGTTTGTTCCTCGATGTGGCCGCAGAGGGTAAAACCATATGGAAGAACAACCGGTACAACTATTTGGCTACGGCTACCTCCCTAGTCGGATGCACTACACCACAACACTACATCCCCGACAGTCAAGTTGGTCAGGAATACAAGTTTCACCAACAGACGGTCGGTTGGGAAAGACTATTGCCAACCGACATTGTCTGTTGGGGAAAGTACAGATGGGAAAACCATTTCCCAACTGACACGTCTTTCCCGACCGACTGCTTGTCGACTTTGGAGTATCGTTTCTGTTGGGCCTGCCATATGGCCGCCCTTCTGGCTTTCTATGGCAGTGAGCACGTGGTACTTGGTCCTCAGCGAGTCCAGAGTTCGACCGTCGGGGAAGACCTTCTGGGCGGCCACGTCTGGGGCGGTGCACTGCGTGGTGTGGCCGTGCTCATGATCGCCATGGGGTATAGTGTGGCGTAGCCCACTCCGGGAAGGGGTGCCGGCGGCGGGGCCAAGGTGGACAAGCTAGGCGCGGCGTTCTTGGTGGCGTCCGAGGCCCTCAAGGTCAGCAAGCAAGTCGGGGCCGTCGTTCAGGTGCCTCCTCAGCCTGCTCCGTACACCTTAGTGGACAACTCTCAGGGGCTGATTGCGTTTCTTGTTTTGATTGAAGGGTGGCTATGCAAAATAGCAAGGACTATTTGGTAAATTTAGATCAAACCCTGACTAAGGTCGTCCCTATGAACCGTTATGTCATATAATCGTCATCAAAACGGCCTAACTCGTCGATCGGTATTTTTGTGCAATAGATTAGGCTAAGAAATAGTGGTTTTTGTCGCAGATTTGTAAGGCCGTGTTTTCTACGTACTAACCTAGCCTACAATGTGGTTTTCTGCAATTAACTCGGAAATATGCCCTTCTTTACATCAATTTGACTTGATTCTTCAATTAAATTTGATTCAATTATTCATGTTCTAACAAAGCTAAATGGTTGTTGTAATCAGGATATTATCAAGGTCACCGGAGTCCTCTTCATGCCTGCATGTTCCTGGTATATATATTTTTTTCCACCTGCTATCAGGATTTTTCCACCTGTAAGCCACTGGAGTACTACCAATCTTCATTGTTAAAACAGGCGCGGTGGAGGACCCCAAGCCGATGCTCACTGGCGGCACCAGCACGTTGCCGTCATCGCCCTCTCTCAGTGGTGGGGATGCCAGTAGCTATGTGCTGGAGGCTCCTCTGCCGGCCACGGCCGTGGCCAGTCCGACGATGCTACCGGTCGTTGTGGTTGACACACAGGAGGAGGAGGCCCGGACTCAGCTGGTGCACGCGCTGCTGGCGTGCGCGGAGGCCGTGCAGAAGAATAACATATTGGCCGCCGACGCACAGTTGAGGCAGATAGCCTTACTGGCCGGCTCCCAAGGCGGCGCGATGCGCAAGGTCGCCGCCCACTTCAGCAACGCTCTCGCCCGCCGTGTTCTTCATTTCTGCTCGCAGCTGCAAAACTACCTCCTCAACGCCGACTTCACTGACCTCCTCAACGTGCAGTTCTGCGAGTCAGGCCCCTACCTCAAGTTCGCACACTTCACCGCGAACCAAGCCATCCTGGAGGCATTTGCCGGCTGCCGGCGTGTCCACGTCATCGACTTCAGCATCAAGCAGGGGATGCAGTGGCCGGCCCTTCTCCAAGCCCTCGCCCTCCGTCCGGGCGGTCCTCCGTCTTTCCGCCTCACTGGAATATGCCCCCAGCGGCCGGACGAGAACGTTAACACCTTGCAGCAGGTGGGCCGGAAGCTTGCCCAGTTCGCACACATTATCCACGTGGATTTCCAGTACCGTGGCCTCGTCACCGCTACGCTCGCCGACCTGGAGCCGTCCATGCTGCAGTCGGAGGGCGAGGTGGACCCAAACCAAGAACCCGAGGTAATTGCCATCAATTCCGTCTTCGAGATGCATCGGCTGCTCGCGCAGCCTGGCGCCCTTGAGAAGGTCCTAGGCACCGTGCACGCTGTGCGGCCGAGGATCATCACCATGGTAGAGCAGGAGGCAAACCACAACTTCGGCTCTTTCCTGGACCGCTTCACCGAGTCTCTGCAATACTACTCTGCCATGTTCGATTCTCTTGAGGGTTCCGGCTCTGGCCTGTCCGAAGTCTCATCGGGGGCTGCTGCTGCTGCTGCTAATACGGACCAGGCCATGACAGAGGTGTTCCTTGGCCAGCAGATTTGCAACGTGGTGGCTTGCGAGGGCGCGGAGCGCACAGAGCGCCACGAGACTCTGGGGCAGTGGCGGAACCGTCTTGGCAATGCCGGGTTCGAGACCGTGCACCTGGCCTCCAATGCATACAAGCAGGCGAGCACGCTTCTGGCTCTCGTCAGCGGGGGCGATGGGTACAAGGTGGAGGAGAAGGAAGGTTGCCTAACACTTGGGTGGCACACTCGCCCGCTGATCGCCGCTTCAGCATGGCGCCTCGCCTCACCGTGATCACAAGTTTTGAATGCTCTAACTACACATCATGAGCATTGAGCACAATCCCGCCATGGCTCTCCGGCGCACTTGAAGCTAAATGGCAATGAACGGTTAACTGCAGCGACCAACGATCGGGTTACGGTTCTGTCCGGCATGAAGAGATGAGCAACGAACTCTGAGCAGACCCGGCATGTAACTCGTTCTTGTTCTCAGTTCTCCACTTGCATGATCCGTAAACTCTTCTTAAGCCTGTTGTTATGTTTTAAATGTCAATTATCATAGTAGTAAATAAGGACAGACCGGACTTGGTTAGCTCTAATGAGAACTTTGTATACAAGGCACACATCTAAAACTTAGCTGAGCTTTGTTCTGGTCTTGATCGTCAGTATAAACTTTAGAATGGTGTTCACTGCCCTTATGAACATGATGCTGTTGCGCATGCATGTCTGTTGCTTCAGTGGTGGCTTTGCTCTAGTTGATTGTTTGACTTGGGAGTTTGGCAGTGCCTTAGATTTCACATTAAAGATTGGCCTTTGCTTTGAGCTTGCTATAGCAAAATTCACGATCTAGGAATTGCTGTAAATGACGCGTCTTCTTGAAAAGATCTCATGTAGTTTTCTCTGTTGTGCCTGCTTCTGGTTGGCTGTCTGGCCACCCTCTGCAGCAGTGGCGGAGCTTGGGCTGAATTTATGGAGGGGCAAGTGGCCTGGAGGGGCAAGAAACATGCTTTTAGGCTGATTTTAACTCGACATATGGGCTGAATACTAGGGATATTTGCTAACTTTCTCATGGGTTGGGGGGGGGGGGGGGGCAATGGCCCAGGTTGCTCTCCACAAAGCTCCGCCACTGCTCTGCAGGATGATTGTTTCTGATCTAAAAATGAAGCTGCACAATAGTTGGAGAGGTTCATAGCAGAGGAAACTTTGCACCATTTCTCCATGGGGGTATTGTTACATTTTCAAGTGCGGAGTACTGAAAAAAAATACATCAAAAAAAGTTCACAAATTTCAAAAGGTTTTAGAATTTGAAAAAATACCTAATTTAAATTATGCATCAAATTTGAAAAAAATTCATGAATTTGTAAAGTTCATGCATTCAAAATATTGTCATGAAATTAAACAAAAGTTTCACGCATTTTGAAAGAGTTCAGGGATTTGAAAAGGTTCACATTCTTTAAAAAAAGATCACACATTTGAAAAAAGAGTTCACAAAAATAGAAAATGTAAATAAAAAAGTGAAATGAAGAAGTGAAAAAAAAATCGACTATCCTGTAGCAGAAGCCGTAGAAAAAAACAACAACCGTATATAAAAATCAGAGAGAAACCAGTTGGGGAGATAAATTGGCCAGCAGCCCACTTGGCAGCGGGCGTTGCGGGTTTGTTTTTTCCTCGCTCGTTGCGCTGTGATGTCCTATTCAGCGACCTACACGCGGGCACGTACTATTCAGCACACCTCCCCGCTTGAAAATTCAAAAAAGGTTATCCGACTCAAAAACATGTTCATGAATTTATCACAACAAATAAAATGTTTGTGAATTTCAAATATTCTTCACAACTTAAAAAAAATATTATTCAAAATATTTATCATCTTTAAAAAACTCATGAGTTTGAGAAAATGTTCATAATTTTAAAAAATATTCGCGAATTTCAAATATTTATAATTTCAAAGAAATGTGGGCGAATTTTAAAAATGTTCATCATGTAATTATTATTTTCTAATATACAAACAAAAATCACGAAGTCAAGAAACAACCACGATATCAAACAATGTTCACCAGTTTGAAAGATGTTCACAAAAGTGAAGAAGAAAAAGAAAAACTAAATATGGAAAAGAAAAAAATGAAAATAAAAAAGGTACAAAAATGCAAAAAGGAAAGAAAAACTGGTTTAAGAAAGGTTCTAGAAGCTTCCAAAACCCAGTGCGGACGAACACCGGCAATGGGTGGGCCCACTAAAGAAGTGCATTTACGCCGGAGGGTACGCGCTACGATGCTATCCGGCGACCCATGCGCCAAATATGATCGCCCGGTTGCGCGTCTCCCACGGGTTGCCTGCTTCTCAGGCGAGATATAGGCCTAGCACAGGCAGATAGCAAACGTAAATTTTTTTCGTTTTCCACATTCCCTTTTTTATCAGGTTAAAAGTTGTGAATTCGAAACAAACCCTCACAAGTATTCAAAAAATATTCGAGACTATGATTTATCTTCGCAAATTCTTAAATGAGTTCATGAAATTCAATTTTTGTTGCAAATTAAGAAAAAGTTCACAAATTCAAAAAATGTTCACATTAATACAAAAATGTATTTATGAATTAAAAAATTTCATGACATTGATAAAATGTTCACAAGTATGTGGAAAATGTTCAAACATTCAAATTTATGCGAATTCTAGAAAAAGTCCATAAAATTTTAAAAAGTTTTTCAAATTCAGGAAAAATTCTTTAATTAAAAAATAGAAATCACATGGATGGAAAAAGTATTTGTGATTAAAAAGGTCCATGGTATTACAAATAATGTGCATGAATTCAAAAAATGTTCGAGAATTCATAAAAACTTCGTGAATTCAGTCAATATTCATGCAGATACAAAAAACGTTCGTCAATTCAAAACTATTCACGAAATTCAGAAAACAGTTACAAATTTAAAAAATGTTCTTTAATGAAAGAAAGTTCAATAATGTGCCCCTGAATAAAAAAAGTTGGGAATTAAAAAATGGTCATCAACTCCAAAGTTTCAACAATTTCAAAAATATCATGAAATTGAAAAATAGTTCACAAATTCAAAAGAAAAAACAAATTTATAGAATATCCAAACGAATATAAAAAGCTGTTCATTATTTTTTTTAATCTCAAACACTTTGAAAATGTGAACAATGTTTGAAAATTGTGTAGATTTCTTGAAGTTGTGAACAAAATTTAAAATTTTTATTTGTGTTTTGTGAAATGTTAAACTTTTTATGAAACTAGTGTAAGTTCAAAAATGTAATAAAATAAAAAAATGAAAATATAAAAAAAATATACATAAAAAAATCATATACTGGAAGCTTCTAGAACTAGTAGGGAACTGGTGGAATGATCCCAAAACCGTCCGCTGCAAGTGCCCCTGTAGCGTGATCGAACGGGTTGTCCGGCTTCAAGCGCGCGTAAGTGATTAGATCCTTAGTGCTCGTAGCTGGTGATGCATATCATTTTTGACCAGTAGGGTAAGTATCTGGTGCACTGGGCCATTTGATGCTACCGGTGCACCCAATTACCATGATACGCTTTAGAAGCATTGATAAAGTATAAAATTTTGTAAATTTTGTGAGCATGCAAGTACGATACATATGTACCATGGTATAACATTTTAGACATAAATTCAAAATACTTATCTATAAACAAAAAAGACAAATCAAGTTGCGTATATAGTAACGAATGCAAACTGGCCCTTCGATTTGGCCCTTTTCTTTATCATCAATGATTGTTTGTTAGTGACATTGTTTTGATATCCGTCCCTGCCGGCCCTCGTCCCGTTTATGATTCGGATGTGATATGTTATCTTTTATAACTACTAGCATATATGTCCGTGCGTTGCAACGGAAGAAACATATCCCTCCAAGTGACCCATCCGTGTTACCACTGTCTTCGCCAACATGGTCCACCTCATGACGAACATGACAATTCAAGGCGATGATCTTGTTATCGCACTGTAGCACGCTAATATGGCAAGCCCCTCCCTCGGCTCTCCATCACGGTAGGCTCACGTCCCTACGAAGCAGCACATGGCCCTCTGGTGGTTTCAATCCACTGCTGGTTGTTTAGTGAGGAAAATATGTTCATGTGGTATGGCCTCCTCGGCTCCCAGGCAGACGTGCACCGTTACAATATTTCGTTCTGCAAAAAACAAGGTAACAAACGCCCGATAGTATTCAGACGTGCACCGTTACAATACATATATACACCGTACGCGTGAATCCTCCAATCGAGATCACGATTTCCCCGGGAAAAAAAAATCGAGATCACGATCGCATCTCATCGCGTCGTCTCAAACGTGCCGCCGATCGACGTAGGCGATGGCCGGCGGTGGCGTGGACCGGCTGTCCTCGCTCCCCAACGACCTCCTCCGCGGCATCCTTCACTTCGCCCCACTCAAGGAGGCAGCCTCCACAACCGCGCTCTCCCGGCGTTGGCAGGAGCCGCTCTGGCTCTCCTCCGGCGCGGTAAACCTCGAGGCAGGGGCGGTCGAGAAAAAGAAACACCGCCGACGACAAGGGCAGAAGCACGACAACGCCAACGCCCATGCCCGCTTCTTCTCCGGGAGCGACGACTTGGTGTCCGCGGCCACAGGGGCGCTCGACGCCGCCATCGTCCCCGTCATGAGGCTCAGTTTAATCACCTGGTTTCCCGACCATTACCAGGTCGTGTCGTCCTACAAAGACATGGTCGAGATGGTGCTCTCCCACCGGGCGGCACGCAATGTCGAGGAGCTCCTGCTCATCGCCAAATATCCTTCCGGCAACCCCTATGATCGGCTGGTATACAACTGCACAGTCACCCTCGATTCACTGCAGCCTGCAGTTGGAGACACTGCGGATCCTAGAGCTCACCAACTGCAGTGGAGTACTAGTCCACCACACGGAGACCGTGCTCCCACGGCTGTCCTCCCTAAGGTTCAGCCATTGCACCCAGCAGCTACGATCCCTCCAACGTGTTATTGATGCGGCGCCGTCGCTTGCTGCCGTACGTCCGACTCGAGTCTGTCTTCATAACACACGAGGAAGCCATAGAAGCCACATGGCGCCACATCCGATGCCCCGCAACCACCGTGCTTGTGCTTGACAATTGCCAGTGGGAGGTGACGATAGGGCCCCATAGACACGGCTGGTTCTTCGAGAAGACCGTCGATCGATTGAAGATCGACGCGATGAGGCTGCGCCGCTTTAGCTACAAGGGGACACTCCGCTCCTACTCATTCAGTCCACAACCTCTCGAGTTTGAACAAGTGAATTTGGAATTTTTCGAGCAAGGCTACAGGGTAAAGGATCCAAACCGTGACTTAGAAACCTTCTGGCAATTCGCTGGGAACTTCACTGGTAGCAAGGAAATGAGGCTGAGTGTGAACCACCTCGAGGATATTGCCGTCGTCAGCAAGGCAAGGCAGGTCGAGCTCCTGCCGGCATTCGGCCGTCTTGAGCATCTCGAGTTTCAAGGAGCGCATTGGACCAAAGACAAGACTGCAGCAGTGACAACCATCTTGAACCTGCTCCATTGCTGTCCTGTGCTCACTACCCTCCGAATCAACCTCACTGCAAAGTATGAGGAGGAGGACGCATCGAAGAAACAAGGGGGACACAAACAGAAAGGAACCACTCGGAAGGAAGTTCTCATGGCTGCCATGGTAGGTCCGCGCTACTTATTCCAATGCTTGCAGAGCTCCTTGAGGAAAGTGGACTTACAGTTCCAGCTAGAGAAGAAGGATTGTCTTGGTGTCAAGCTGATAAAAACTTTCGCCGAGAATGCGATGGTTCTTGAAGAAATACGTATTGACAGTGGAGACGAAAAGTTATGTGAGCACATGAATCCCAGAATTGCAAAGTGGAACTCGAGTAGGAGAGAGTTAGGGGCCACAAGTTTTGTGGTCATACCTCTTAAGATATGACTCTACAAAAGGGGAAATAAGTTATGTATACTCCCATTTTTGTACTGTTTTTTTCTCAGACATTGTTATTTTATTGGAGGGGAACTTCGGGCCAGAATGTGCCAGGACATCTTGTCAGAATGAACATTCACAGTGTCAAAAGAGATTGTAACCGCTTGGCACACTTCTTATACTTGGAAACTGCGTATTTGATAGGAGGTTATATAATTGATGCAATATGTATATTTGTTGTGATATTTTGTTACATGAGGACACGTTAATCATTCATGACAACTGGCATTTCATACTATTATTACAACTACCCGCTTACTAGTAAAATGTTAAGAGATAAAACCAGTGTACATGTTGTACTTTTAAGTAAACAAAGCTGTTCTATCTTTTGCGCAGACCTGAAGATGAATCAACCCATGTCTCTTATCAGATAAATGCCAACATATAATCTTCTCATTTGCAACTTAGAACATCTTTATTTGACATGACCCTCTTACTCCTCTCTAAAATCAAGTCATTCCATATAGATGAGTAGACGGAATCGTCAGATGCTTTCTGAAAAAAAAAAGAGTACGATAGATCGTGAGGCCGGCACAAATGGATACAGCCATACAAGCATTGAGTTGAAATGAAATATTCTTGCTCTGAACCGTGTTCTCTTCTTTCTTTTTTGGACCACAACCTTTTGTTGTATATATAATATATTACTTTTTGATTTGGTTTCTAATGTAACACTAGTTTCACTTATATGAGATCTTGTTTTTGTGCTGGAGAAATGTAGATGGTGGACTGGCTTCACGACTAACTTACTATAACTAGTAGAGTGCACGTGCGTTGCCACGGAACAACAAAATTAGATGTCGCAAATCATCGTTATTAGTCGTCACCGCCGATCCAACCTCATCAATGATCTCGAAATATTGCTTTATACCTTATTCCCCATACAATGTTCTTATCGTCATAAGTCAATAGAAAAAGTCTACCCAATTTTATTCTACACCATTTTCTTGTCAAATTTCGTTTAGCATTGAGGAATATTGGTGCCACAGAAAAAAATGCAACCGAACAATAAGTTTAGGCATAGACTTTTTGTAGTTGTAGGCAGATATATATAGTTATAAAAACATATTGTAATCCACAGTCCGGAAAATGAATCAAGAAATGCTGTGCTTGAATGTTGCTTATTACTGCCATTGTTAGAAAATATTTGAAGTTCTAAGTTTATCATAAGTCAAACTTGTTTAAGTTTGACCAAGTCTAAAAAAGTAACATCTCAAACAACAAATTAGTCTTATGGCATTCCTTATAAAATATGTTTTACTTAATTAGAAACTTCTAGAAGCATGTAAATCCTTAAAACAAAATACATCAAACTCAGAGTATCCATCTTCCAGCACACATGCATCTGACTTCTTTTCATAGTTTTGCTGATCTTTCTCCACCAACCTGGGAAGAAGAGAATGGAGTTGTTTCTTCCATCCATTGTCCCACGAACCGCTCAGCTACCAGCCCACTACAACATCATGTTGATCCAAGCAACAGATCCCATGCGTTGACCACCCCGTTCATAATGAACCACCGCCATGAAAAAATTAAGAGATTGCATGTTCTGCCACCGTGTTCAGAAACAATGGGTCAATGACTTTTAAGATTCAGTTGGCAACGTATTAGCATGTATAGTGTATAAATCATATTGATGTTATGTAATGCACAATAAGAAGCAAATACTCATATTCAACAATCCCTTCACCACTTCAACTATCTGAAACATAGTAAAAAGGGAACATAATAATCTGAAATTCAGTTTAAATTTAGAGACCCATACACTAAAGTATCTCATTTCCGACTCGGGAAATTCAAGGTCGGTTTTGAGCATTCAGAGCCGGGATACACCTTTGAAAGTTCAAGTTTCCACTTTGACATATAAACTGAAAACAATTTAACCATTCAACCTTGAAAATGCATCAAGGTAAGGATATAAAAAAATCAAATGAAAAGTTCCATACCATAAATGTGTGTGTCATATCTAAGATAGATTCTCTTGTTTCCTATTTTTCTATGTTAAGATAATCCTCGTATGACAACAACTCGATGGGTTTGGAAAACCGAGCATCGAACACTTCGTCAATCAACGTTGAATCTAGATATATTATTTTTTGATAATATTCACGATAATGTCAATTAGGAAACTACAACTGGTAAGACTCGCCTACTCCCAAAACCAGATTGATCAACAATTTACATGATTGATGCTTGTCCTAGTCATTACTCTACACTTAGCAGCACTGCAGATTACTACAACACATTGCTGACTAATAACCAAACAACTTGTAAGAACAGTTGATGCATAAACCTTGCCTCCTCAACAGTAGCAGAAACACTCGAGCAAACCCACCCATTAATGATCCCAAAACCAGGCTACAAAGAGGATGATTTGGTTCTCAAGAAAAAGCTTCTTGCCATCTCTTCAGTCACATCGCTACATAAAAATAGATGGGGAAAATAAATGGTTCAAATACGAAATATAAGATAATGTCAACCTAATTTTGTTGTAGATACACACAAGCTCATATACCAGTCAAACGCTTCTTCTTTGCTACCAAGGAAAACATTCTTGGTTGAAATTAAGTTGAAGAGTTTCCACTTTCTTCAATCTTTTGTAAGACGAACGACATATTAGACATAGACAAATTAGCAAACATATTTAAAAGAACCATGCTGAAGTAGAATTACTGTTTTTTTGTGGACGCTGAAGTAGAACTACTCATAATAAAACATGGGAGCTTTGCTACATCTCAGAACTATACGCCTGAAATAAAATAGAAAGTAAAAATAGGCATTGGATGATCAGTTACGTGTATGTGAAAAAAAGAATCGCCAAAAATCAACCATACCGAGTTGTGCAAAAAGAAAAAGGATCCGCCCTCGTTCGTTCCCGTGCTGTTTACTTGTTCCCCACCGACCTCTCTCTCCGAAGCCAAGCGTCGTTGGCCGCCATCGCCGCCCTAATCCAAGGTACCTACTGCTTTCTCTACATTACACCTCATCGCCGACCCCGCCAACCGCAAGAAGCTGCCCCAGGCCCTTGCTGGTTTTCTCTACATGACCGTCCGCGTCGGCATAGGGCACCGCCGCCACTTCGCCAGCATCTCCGGCAACGGCGCAGCCCCGTTCGACACTTCCCTCCCTTACCTGCACCATAACAAGTACGATGCCATCGTCCAGGTGGACGCCTGCAATGGCCTCCTTCTCTTCCACCGCTTCACCAATATGCCGACAGAGGAGGAATTCCCTTTTGTGGTGTGCAATCCCATGACTAGGTGGTGGGTGGAGCTGCCCCCTCTAACACATGTGCCGGCAGACAGATGTAGTCATAGGGCGGGTCTGGCTTTTGATCCGGCGGTCTCATCCCATTTCCATGTTCTTCGTTTCGAGGAGAGGTTTCCGGAAACTGCATCACAGGAGTGAACATCTACTCGTCGAGGACAGGAGCCTGGAGTCATAGGGACAGTGGGATGGATGAGAAAATTGGGATGTTCTTCTATAGTAGATGGGTCTTTGGTCGCGGGATGCTGTACCTGATGGGCAACCTTGCCGACAGCAGTAACTATGTGTTGCTGGGGGTGGACATGGAGGGGAAAGTGTGGAAGACCATCAGTGTGCCGTACAGCCAAAGATATGATACACGCTGAGCATTTGCTACGATTGGGTGGTCGCAGGGGTGCTTACACTATGCTATAGCTTCCCTTGATGATAACAAGCAAATCTCTGAGATAGAACTCTGGTTCCTCCAGGATTGTGATAGTAAAGAATTGATCTTGAAGCATACTGCCAGCTTCAAAAAGCTTATGAGCATGACTGGGCAAAAGTATAACGTTGAAGGGATTCATCCGGATTGCGATACCATTTTCATGTATTCATATGGAGATGGTACCTTTGTATCATACGATATGCGGTATCAGAAAGTTGGCTGCATATTTAATATTGAGAAAGGCTATACGCTACAGTTTCTGCCCTATGTTCCTCTCTTCTCAGAGTCATTCACTGATGCAGACGGGCAGTAGCTTTACCTTCAAGCCATGCCTGTGCTTCCTCCAAGAATTGGCTCTTCTGCTGGCTGAAGTATTTGCCTTTGTACTATGGAATCTACTTGAATCATGCCGCTCAATTTGCCGGTGCTTACAGTCCTGCCTTGCTTGATTTCCAATGCCTGGTAAACCTATAGATTAAGCAAAAGAACATTGTTACTCTTGTTCTTGTTTACTTGGCACTGGCTGTTATTCCGGACATGTTTAGTTCATGGGTTAAATTATATTGTAATTGGCCATCTTGTCCATAACAACTACTCCCTCTGTAAAGAAATATAAGAACGTTTAGATCACTAGAGTAGTGACCTAAACGTTCATATATTTTTTTACAGAGGATGTAGTTAGTTACTCTTGTTCTTGAGCTCTAGTGATCTAAACGTTCACATATTTTTTTACAGAGGATGTAGTTAGTTACTCTTGTTCTTGACGTGTATTAATTTCATGTGGCTAAATTATACTTTAATCAGTCTTCCTTTCCATAACAGTCAGTTATTATGATTATTCTAAATCCTAGTGCAGATTGTGAACCTGCTAGTGCACTAAAATGTTCAGACTGGTTGCTGGTGTGATGTTTAGTTGACCTTATTTATTCAGTATTTTAGTAAACACTGTCTTTGAGGAAGTTTTTTTGTAATGTTTGCTAGTGAATTCAATATAGCTTTGGATCTGTTACTCGTAGAGAAATTGCATCAATGTCAATTATGTAAAATTGAAGTACGTAGTCTTGTATACGTAGCAGCATGCAGGAGAAAGACCAGAGTTTTTACTGACACTGGGCATGCCCAATATTTATCTGTCAACTGAGCTGAATGACCAACAAAAAAGGCCTCTTGGTGTGGTTGATTAATACCCATTGTGTTAATTGATTTTGGCTGTGTTGCTACCCTGTTTGAGTCAGCTCAACCAGCGTTGTTTCTGTATGTGTTCGTGATGTGATGATTCCTGATTTTTGAAAAAAAAATTGACTATGGAATGAGAATTGACAATATGAACTGAAAACAGTCGAGATAAGTTACTCAAGAATACCATTTGTTCCAAGAAAAGCTCTGAGCTGCTCCCGAACTGATAGTTTTATATCCATAAGAACTGACCATTTGTTTGTCAGTGTGATTATTTGCTACAGCGAGCAGACGATTGAATCCCAGCTGTATCATACCTAATCTTGGTCCAGTGGTTTTTGATTTTTCCTGCATGTATATTTTCTTTCTAGTTTCTTGGATCCATAGTGGACTTCTTTATGTCTCCCTTTCCAGATACCAGTTATGGACTAATTAACCGAGAACACAAGGGAATACAGGCATTGTTACCTGACTGTGAGAGCTTGCACGCAGGTGTATTCAGGAGCCCTCCAGACAAGACCTTTCCTACGTGAAATGGCAGCAAGGATTCAACAACGGTAATAACTACAGCAAGGAAGCTGGGAGTACTGCTCATCATACATATATTTGTAACTTGTCGCAGGCGGCAACAAGGCATGCGAGCATACGGACACCTCTTTTCAGGTGCTTGTTCTTGACAGTCTAGCCAAAATTTGCCTAGTTTGTTTATGTACATTTTTACTTAAAGCCTTATAGATAGCCTAGCTGCATCTGTGGTGTGTGTATGGAGTTAATCTAATGCATGTTGTTTTTAACTAGTGGTATGAAGTCTGCTTACTCCTCAGCTACCATGCCATTTACCCGTGACTGCTGAGAACAGTTTATGAGTGGTAAAATCATCCCAAAAATTAAATTTGCTTAGATGCATGAGTTTCTGCTACTCTTTTTTTGTATTGATGCATCTGTTCAACCGTCAGCAGTTCGCACTTTTTAAGCCTGCACAATGGGAGGAGTCGGTTGGCACCGTGGCCCATCTTGGATTACCATGTCTCTGAACATTGCAATTTCGCAAACTTTTGAGCATCTCTTTCATACTTTTCATTTGCTGGAACACCTTTTTGTTTGGTTGGCCATCATCGAGAGCAGGTCGAGGCTCAGAGCGCCTTTGTGGTAGAAGTTCCTTTGAGAATTGAGAGAAGAACTGACATTTTTTCTTTTAGAGAAAATAATTGACATGTTACAGCAGATTAATTGCAGTCCAACCCAATCAAGTCCAAGAGAGTTTTGAACTCGACATAGATTTTAGTATGCCCTTTAGAATTACAAACATGGGGGAAATGATGGAAAAAAAGAAAACAACGAGAGCAGAATCTATTTTCTCGATTCCCTGAATATTTAAGTTCATTGCTCTGTGATCTCTTCTTTTCTTGTCTTTGCTGTGATCTCAACCATTGCTGGGTTCATTTCAAAGATGGCTCAAAAGTCCATCCCCTTTTGTCCATTGAAGGTGACTAACAAAACAGTTGAAGATACCCAGTATTGTACACCATTGTTTTCTGATTGGGGCAGCATGCAGGTGAAGAAGTCAAACACACCAGACTTCTTAATATATACCGAGATAGCCAGCGTGTTGTAGGGTTGGTTGGCGGACATGTGATTTCCTGATCAAACTGCATTGTTAACCCGGTTGAATGGCGCTTTCACAAACTGAAACTTTGCTTTTATGATCTGCATTTGGATTGTAACAAGTGACCAACATCTGCAACTGTTTTCAATCCATAAAGAGCTGGCCATTCTTTTGTCAGTGAATATTTGCCACAACGAGCAGAGGATTAAATCCCAGGAAGTACCTGTTAAACATCATTGTATGTTACGTGACATATGCGGCAGGAGATATTGGTTCGGTGCATAGTAGAGATAAGTCCAGGAGGTAGTTTGCATAGAGATCTTCTTGTAACTATCTTCTCTTTCTTGTTTCTCAAGATGTACTTTAGATCTCTCTTATCTCTTCCCTCTTGACCGCATGTAATCTGCTCCTCTGTTATATATAAACAACACGTCGCCCTCGTCACGGGTAAGACGTTTTCCACTCGCACATGGTAATCAGAGCCCCTCTTCTTCAACTCATCTAGCTACCAGAATCACCTGTGTCGAAGCCGCACCATGTCTTCCTCCTCTGGCGCTTCCTTCCATCCTAGCCTCAACGGCCAGGTCATCAAGAAGCTATCCTGCACGAACTACGTGTTATGGCGCACGCAGATCATACCGCAGCTGCGTGGCGCCGGGGTCTTCGGCTACGTCGACGGCACCCATCCGGAGCCGGCGCCCTCCTCGTCACCATCAAGGAAGGCAAGGAGACTTCAACGCCCAACCCTCTCCACCCCATCTGGGTTCGAGAGGACCAGCAGGTCCTCGGCTACCTGCTGAGCAACCTCACCAAGGAGGTGCTCCTCACGGTGACCACAGTCACCACCGCGGGCGCGCTCTGGACGACGCTGGAGGTCGATTCTGGTGGAGACGGCTTTATTATGAATACGAGGAGATGTGTAGATCAAGCACCGGTGTTACGCATGCATCGTGCCTCTTTGACTACCCCATTTACTATAGAATACTATAGAAGACGGAAAAACAAACAACCGAGATGGCTGATCCTTTCCTCTGCCCCCCTAAACAGAAGTCGTAGTGGAAGAGCAAATGCTTGATGAGTAAATAGAAGTTGTGCCGCACTATTTATTGGTTTTTTCTGATATGAAATGTGTGGGGCATGTGGTGTGACGTGAATAGCTTGCATGTTTAGATAAATTAGGTAGTGGGGATGAACTTTTTAGGCATATATAGGGATCTGCCAGTAAATCAAATATTAGTGGATAGGTTCTTTTTTATACAAGAAAAAAATTGGCATGTCTTCGTACGTAGGCTGCAACATAAGAGTTCGGACTTTAGAGTTGACATACGGGATTAAATAAGGCAAACTAGTCAAATCCAAATGTAGTTCAGAGAGGGCAAAATATCTATCAAACTGTAAAGAAGAGTTAACCCGAAACTGCTCATGGTACGTACTATAAAAGATGACATAATTGATACTACTAAGATCTTAGCAAGAACAAAAGGAAACTAAAAGTGAGTAGAGCAAATACTTTTCTCAATGCATATATACAGATTCACTCCTCTACCTACTTCTTGGAGGCATCGTCATTGAAGCACCTTTCTCACAGTCTGAGTACTGGCATTGGTGGTGGTTGATGTTGACAGTTGTTGTTGCATGTTGTAGTTTGCTTCTAGAGTACTTCTGGAGATCACATTTTTTTTCCTTTTATTTTGTGTATGTGCGTTGAGTTTGGTTGTGTGCATCCTACTTATGCACAGGCCGGGTGTGTTCCCATGTTGTTTTGTATTTTCTTGATGCAACATTATGAGTCAATAAAAGAATGCCCTCGTTTATGTCACATCTAACTATATTTGTCATGTTTTTAATCACATTTCACCTCCCACCTTTGTAGTTGTTTGTTGTCTTGGTCTGGCAACTCCAACTAAAAAAAGGTAAGTGAAAACTGGAACACTTATTCATCCCGTCGGGGATCGAACCTACGCTGGCTGCCTGACCGCTGACAATGCAAGCCACCCAAACTAAGTTTGGTTCTTATATTGTCCTTTTTCGGCGGGAAAACATCTGATCTATTCATCTTCAATCATGATAGTACAACAAATACCAGAAATAATAAAAATTACATCTAGATTTATAGACCACCTAGCGACAACTACAAGCATTGAAGCGAGCCGAGGGCGCGCCGCCGTCATCACCCCTCCCTCACTGGAGCCGGACAAAACTTGTTGTAGTAGACAGACGGGATGTCGTCGTGCTAAGGCCCCATAGGACCAGCGCACCAGAACAACAACCGCCGCCGATGAAGAACGTAGATCGGATGGATCCTACCTGAAGACACAAAAATCTAGACGGACAACGAACAGATCCAGGCAAATCCACGAAGCAAATCCACGAGACACACCTCCACACACCCATCGACGATGCTAGATGCACCACCAGAACGGGGGCTAGGCGGGGAGAACCATATTCCATCTTCAGAGAGCCGTCGATGTCTCGTCTTTCTGAACAAGACACAAATCCTAACAAAACTCGAAAACACATCTAAAATCGGAGCCCTCCGACCATCAAAGGCCGGGATCCAACCCGTCCCCATGGCCCTAAGGCCACCGGAGACAAGGCGGATTGGCGGCGGCCGGCGGGAGGCGGAGGAACCTTAATATTTTTGGGAGGTGGCGGCTGCGTGGAGAAGTTCGAATGCGTGGAAAGGTTCTTTTATCATCCTTAATTTGACATATATAAGTTTGCGGTAATTGCCTTTGGGTCGTAGGTGCATATGCACCCATTGTCGAAATACACATTTCGAAAAGTTAAAAAAAGTGGAACAAAAATCCTGCGTGTATATCCGGATATTTTATGTGCGTGCACAAGGTTTCGGTGAAAAACGAGGTTTTCTGTGGCTTGTGTAGAAAAGACAATTTCTAATGCTTCATTCTAACTATTTACGAGGCATTTCTTTATCTTTTTTACACAAGCCACAAAAAACATCGTTTTTCATCGAAACCTTGTCCACGCACATAAAATGTCCGGATATGCACGCGGGATTTTTGTTTTAAGTTTTTCAATTTTTCGAAATATGTATTTTCATAATGAATGCATATGCATGTGGGAGCCAAAACACCGTTCTCGTAAGTTTGCGCATAATAAGGACGTCTCTTGGTGTATGCATGCACCTTGCAAAGGTAAGAAAAAGGCAGGCCGACACGTATCCTTCACTTTTTTTTCGGTATCCACCAACTTGCCTCTAGTTCCATGCTCTTTAGGTCAGCTTCCCACATTCGCAGACATGAAAAATGTTTGTGAATTTATTTATTTTCACAAATTTGACACTATTCAAGAATTAAAAATAAATATTTGAAAAATATTCATCAATTCAGAAAAATGTTTGTGAATCTAAAAAATGTATATGAATTCTAAGAATGGTCACGAAATTGGCAATAAATAAATATATATAAAATGTTCATGAATTTGAAAAAATGTTCATCGATTCAAAAAATATTCTTGAATTTAATTTTTTGTGATTTCGTAAAATTGCATGAATTTCAAAAAATGGTCATGATTTTTTTTAAATCCATAATTTTCGAAAAATGTTTGTGAATTTTAAAAAATCACATTGGGCAAGAAAAGCATGTCGGGGACTAGTGGGACTGGCAATTGAACAAAAATGGGTTGGGCCTAGTTGCATGTTAAGTGTGGATTTGCAGCTGGGACAAAAAAAGGCGAGCCCCTAGTTGCATCTCGTGTTTGGAGTTGCAACTGTGACAAAAAGGATCGGAGCCCCGGTTGCATTTTGAGGATGAACTTGCAAATATAAATGGGTCGGGCCCTAGTTGCGCATCGAGGATGGGCTTGCATCCGGGGGGAAAGAAGGCCCCCAATCGCATGTCGGAGGTGTAGGTGCAACTAGGGATAAAAATGGGCCGTCCACCTCCCCCTCTTAGTTGCGTGTCTAGGGTGGACTTGCAATCGAGACAAAACAGCTAAGGAAGACTATCTTGAAGACAGCGAGACAACCCCAAAGTCCTGTCTTGGTTTAGTGTTCGAAAGCATTGGCCACTACCGATTGCACAAGCTATTCAAACTCACTGACTGAATCAGTTCGGTTTCTTGAGTCTCAACTACAAGCTGAAAGACATCGATCAGCTGTGCTGCGACAAGAAGCGGAAGGACTGCGGAAGTCTCTGAAGCATTCAGATGTATACTTTCTGGTGCAACATCAAGCGTTGGTGGATACCCAGGATAACATTTGTTGAGATCTTCTGAAGTTGTTTTAGTTATGGACTTGTTTTGCTGTCTTGTTTATTTGCACTGGTGGCCAATTTTGACGGCCAGTGTACGTAATATGCTGCTTTGTTCCCTATATTTGCACTGGTGGCGAACTTTAATGCCCAGTGGATGTAATATATGTAATAGCTGTAATAGGCTAGCGTTAGTTGCTTGCTTATTTATTTCCTTATTGTCTTGTTTAGTTGTTTGCTTGTAGTCACTGCAGTTCTTTTTCCGCGTTTTTTCTAGTGGTCACAATAACCTATTTTGGATAACTAGGCCACAATAATCATGGCAACACACGGACTGTTGTAACCATGGGCCTCCGACGGGCCATAGGATCCGTGGTCCTTCTACGGGCCGTAGGATCCATGGGCCTTCTACAAGCCGTAGGATCCAAGGACTTTCAACGGGTCGTATGATTCATGGGCCTTCTATGGACCGTAGGATCCATTGGTCTTCTATGGGCCGTAGGATCCATGGGCTTTCTACGGGGCGTATAATCATTTCACAAAATATGGGTCATACTATTCGTGGACCATAACATGCCGTTAATAGGCTGCATTTGATAACGCTATGAAAACAGCCAACGGGTTAACGGGCCACAAACGGGCCGAATGTAACCACATGCTGAATTTGGCCCACAAACAGAACAGGCGAGTAACGGACTATGACTAACCGAATTCTAGAAATGAGCCCAAGAATAAATGGGCCCTTAGAAGGCCGAAAGTTAACACGGGCTGGAAACGGCCGACGGAATAATGGACCATTAATGGGTATAAAGCGATACACTGTTCATTATGGGCCAGTTTCATCTTGGGCCTTTAATGGGCCGATAGTTAAAGCGGGCCTCATATGGGCCGAAATACATCATGAGCCATACATGGGCAGAAGTTACAACGGGCGGGAATCATATTGGACGGCCCAGATGAAGGTACTGGGCTTAATTCCGATAGGCCGTAACGGGCCGGGAGTTAGCTGGCCGTAAATGGGCTATATATGAACAGGCCGTTAACATGCCTTCCGTGGGCCAGCCTGTTACCTTTTGACCAACTCAAACGGGCCGGCCTTTTCACGGAATGGGCCTCTGTCGGGCCGTGCCATGTGTCGAAGTATCATAGCCGCCTCATGTCCAATGAGTGGATGACATCGATCCCAATGGTGAGGCAAGACGTGTTTCCTCTGGCCAATGAGAATTTGACACGTGGAAAATCCCCATTGGTCCTAGCTGTTAATGGGTTATCGGATCCAAAACCAGACCCGATAGCTTAACAACGTTCCGTTACGGTGGATGCCACATGTCGGTCACCCTTGACGAAAGCACTTCTGTGACGCGTGATTTATTGTCATGAAAGTGGACACTTCTGTGATGATAATTTTGGTAATGTCATGGAACACTTCTATGACAGCACAGGTATGACTATCTTGATTTTGTCATAAAATTATCATGGATATACATGCATGACAAAAAACGCGACCTACTGTGACAAACACGTATCATCACGGAAGTGTATTTTTTTATAGTGAAAGTTTGGCTACAGTATTGCATGCATGACTTTCCCGGCTATGCCCTATTCTGCGAATGGTGTACAAGTGGGAAGATGCCTTGCCAGTGTGCATGCAGGCCTTGCGTTTCATTTTGCTGAAGAAGGGTGGCAAGGATGTTGCATTTGACCTGCATCGACAGATCCTCCCTCCAAACCATTCTGATAGGGAACACAAGAAGAACTTCACAAAAGGCCTACTCGTCCATGAAGTAAACGAGATTTCAACGTTTTCTGGTACGGATGTACTTGCTCAGCTGAAAGCTCTTAAGCTTGGCGGCGAAGGGAAAGACAAAGTCAAAGCCAAAGCCACAGACGAAGGTGAGGGCAAGGGCGAGGGCAAAGGAAAAGGCAAAAGAAAAAAAGTTTTGAAGGATAATGTTGAGACGCACAACTGGACTCACATTACCCCCTTCACGCAGCATACTAGTAACAGATAGCAGCATTTGTAGCTTCCTTTTTCCGTGGCCTCTAATTATTTCGCCAAACACTGCATGTAACTAAGTAGTACAAATGGTTAACAGTGGCCGATCACAAGCATTACCTGGTTTACATGCTGGCAGTGGCAAGACATCATTAGCTGGCGCGTTAGATTGTTTCAAATTATGTAGTACTCCTGTTCATTGTATGTCGAATGGTTTTTCTTCTAGCTAGGACTTGTTCAGTTGAGGAATTCATGGTCGTGTATTCCAATATTTGTTCATCATGCATGTATATCTTATTTGATATCACTGATTGGAGGGAATACTGGGATGTGAAATGGCATTAGCCTGCCAAACACAACTATGTATGCATAGCTGGTTACATCGCTTGATCTGTCTGTCTCTAGGGAATGCCGGGAACAGAAACATGGTGGTCTCTGAACTGAATTAGTACAATAGTACATACAGATACAGTAATATCCATCATCGACGCTTACCATCTCTGCTAGATTGATATATGCCAGAGGGGTCCTATACCAAATTTAATTATTTTTGCACGTGGAATCCGTTGGGTGTAGGACTAATCTCACGTCCCTGATCCCATGGTTAGCTCTATTGTTTTAGTTGCATTCGATGATGCTTATACTGACAAAAAAGTCGGTGATCCGTTGATTTTTCAGGCCTAAAAGATGCTCAATTCAGATTCAGAGGTCGTAATTGGAGTACTTCTCCTTTCCGGCCTCCCTCTCCCCCTCCCTTCCTCCTCCGCCTCCCTGTCCGCTCGCTCGCCCTCCCGCGGGCGACGGGCGGACCCATGCTTCCTCCTCTCCTTCGGCCCCCTCCCCGTCCTTTTCCCCCGCCACCACCGGCGAGGTCCGTCAAGCCCTGCCCGCGCGGCACCGGCGGCTGCGGGCCGTTCTGTCCCCGCGCGCACATGGGGAGGTGTGGGGGCCTCCCGGTGGTGGCGGTGCAGCTCGGCCAGCGGCGGTGCGGCTCGGCGGCAAGTTCCCCACAGGCTTCGGGGTCTTCGGTGCGGCGGCACGGCCGTTGGTCGCGGGGCGGCATGGCGGTGCTGGTGGTCGGCGGCGCCCGCGGGGCCCAGATCTTGGCCCTTTCGGACTCCATCTGGGCTAGCATTAGTGCGTAACCGGCAATAGCACTGTTCAGAGGTTCTTTAGTGCCGGTTCCATAACCGCACTAAAGTGTGGTCACTAAAGGGCCCCCCCCCCCTTTAGTACCGGTTCAGCATGAACCGGTGCTAAATGGCAACCACGTGGCACGAGCCAGCTCCGGGGGCCTGGAGCCCTTTAGTACCTGTTGGTAAGACCAACCGGTACTATAAGGTTTTGGGGGTTTTTAGTTTTATGATTTCTTTTTCATTTAATTTTGTATTTCCATTTTAATTCTTTTTCGTTTGCTGGTATTTTATGATACTACACATTGTACACGTTATATATATATATATATATATATATATATATATATATATATATATATATATATATAAATAGAATTTCTAGTAGAACCAATCATGCATATATATATTATCAATGTCTCACAAACCATCATATTAATTAATTCACACATACGCACATGTATAGCTATATACAATTTCTCCTACATATGCATGTTGCCTTCGGAGCCAGTGGCATTAGCTTAATTGGTGCCTTCGGAGCACGATGACAATTGGAAGTGGTTTTCATGGGGGGGCGGTAGCGGGTAATAGTATTCTCCCTTCGGATTTATGACCTGGTCGAGCAAAAATCCCGCTATTTCCTCTTGAAGTGCTTCTCTGGCGCTCCGCTTTCTAGGAGCTTCTCCGCACCTCTTTGAACTATTAAGAAGGAGATCAATATGCATGTGTATTAGTTGTGTGACTAGATATCGATAATGGTGTAAAAATTGTGAATAGTGTTACGACAAGCGTATCCATTCCTGTCTTTGAGATCTGCTCCTTTCGGACGCCATCATGCGAATGTTCTCGCAAACGCAGAATGCACACAGATCAGTCCCCTGCGCCTGCTGGAGGGCCTTTACGAGAATGGAATTTGATCAGATAATAATTAATCAAGCATGATAATTAAAGAGATGGCAGCTAGCTAGCTAGCTAGTACTACTTAATTACTTACCTTGGGTCGAAACCATTTAAACTTTTTTTTCCATTCGCCTTCCGTGACGCTGATGAACCTTGCCCAAGCCCTGCCCGCCGACAAAGAAAATGAATAAAGGGGTTATTAAATAGTTCATATCATGAAATGACGAACTAAATAGGCCGAGATCTATAGTTAATAATGATTGAAATTACCTGTTGACTATCCCAAACAAGATGTTATATTCAGTATTCGCTTTGAGTAGTGAGTCCAGTATTTCAACTGTTCCGGCGTCAACTTTAATGATACACAAGATCTAGTGAAATCTGCATGCACACACGTTTGCATGTCTTAATTAAGCGGGCATATGTAAGCAAAAACATGTAGCTAGCTAGTAGGCAAAAACAGAGAATTTGTAATACAAGACAGTGTGACTCACTGGAAGTTGTAAGGAAGTAGTATATCTTCATTGTATTTGAGGCGCTTCAAGAGCTCTAGCATGTTGTCCTCTATGGCCTTTTCATGATGTGGATTTATTAGCCACGTGTATTCACTAACGGTGTTTGGGTCAATGAACCCAATGCCAAAGCGTCCACCTTTTCTCATTTCATGCATCTTCATCCCGCATAATATACCACAAAAAAGAATATTGTGAGGATAATTACAGGTAATGATTGATCAAAATGATCACTACAGCTAGCTTGAGACTTAAATTACAGAAAGAAATCACTTACAGACAATAGCAACTCGATTTATAGATTTGTCGAGTGCGTCTTGATTGTATAACTGAAATAGTTCAGAATACTCAACGGACAGAGCTTTCTCGTGGAAGTAATGCTCCTCCTTGACATTCACCATGAGGGACAATCGATCGGAAATCTTGATAATGTTCATGTACCCTTGATGCAATTCATACATTCTCGTTGGGAGGTTCTTGACCTTATCTGGCTCGACCAAAGGTTGGCCCCGGCCATATTTCCGTTTTATTTCATCCTCTGTAAGCACAGGCATGGGCTCGATCTCGAGGAGTTGTCCAACAGTGATGTTGAGAACTTCAGCCTGCATTATATGGTCCTTGGTTATTACCACATTGCCCACCTCGGGAACGTAAACTGTTTGCCCATAATAATATTGGGCGCGTCTTTATCACGTGTTGTTGGCACAACAAGCGAGGGGATCGATTCGCCGCTGTTCTCCCAGCTGGGGAATGGTTTTCCCGCATTTTTGACAGCTGCTTGTTGTTTGCTCGATCCCGAGCTCGCCTCCTTACGAGGCGTGCTCGATTTAACTTCACGATGTGGCGCTCATAGTCTGTGTCAACAGGCTTGGGAGCTGGTGGTTGAGCCATACGAATGAAGTGGTCAATCCTTTCCTCAGGCACTTTCTCCCTTGGCGGCGGTGGCGGTTTCGGTGCAAAATGGGTTTCCACCTCGGCCTTCGATATGGCTGCGTTTTCCTCCTCGGACTTGTCATAAGGCCTCTGCGGAAGAGGCGTGAGGCTTGGACCATATTTATATCGCTTGCCTTCGCCTGTACTTCCTGTACTACCTCGACTCGTACCGCTACGCACCATAGCTGCGGGGTGTCTCTTATGCGATTGTTGAGGCGGCGGAGACGGCTGACGGGGCTGAGTTGGACGAGGAGGAGTGGCCTGAAGTCAGGCCGGACTTGGAGGAGGAGTGGCCTGAGGTTGTGCCGGACTTGGAGGAGGAGTGGACGTCCGACGCCAGGCCGGAGTTGGAGGAGGAGGAGTGGCCTGACACTTTGCCGGGACTTGGAGGAGGAGTGGCACGACACTTTGCGGACTTGGTGGACTTGCGATGGCGGAGTCTGCTGACTCGGTGGCGGACTTGACGAGGAGTCGGCCGACGCGGTGTCGGTGGCCTTGAAAGATGATGCAATCCTTTTTCCATAGGATGATACGATGTTTGGCCTCTCCGAGAAAGTGCTCGTCGTCACCTCCGGGAATGTCAAGCTGTAGCTCGAATATGGGTCCACCACCTCATCAACCAAGACACGAGCATAGCCCGCTGGAATCGGGTTGCAATGGAAGGTTGCCTCGGGGGGATTTGTAAAAGCAACGGCGTCCGCCACCTTCATGGATATGTTCTTCATTTTGACGTGTAGCTCGCAGTTAGTGTTCTCCGTGATGTCATCCACGGGGTATCTATCCAGCATTGCGTCGTCCGGGGCGGAACCCACGCTGCTTCTCGGCATGGATGGGGCGGTGCTATTTAATGCTGGATCATTCGCTAGCTGCTGCAGCTGCTGAGACCCCCTTTGCTGGGTAAGTGAGTCGATCTGCTCCTGCTGCCGCTGGAATTTGACTGCCAATTCCGCTTGACTTGCTTCTAGGCCTTGAAGGCGTTCATAGTCCCGCTTCCTCTGCTCCTCCTCCATCTTCCTCTTCTTCTCCTCCGCAATCTTCTTTGTCGCACGGGTTGTGTAGTCGGTGTTCCAGTCTGAAAACCCCTCATACCACGGAATAGCGCCCTTGCCTCGTGTTCTTCCCGGGTGTTCAGGATTTCCTAGGGCACGCGTAAGCTCGCTGTTCTCTCTGTTGGGCTGGAACACCCCCGATCGTGCCTCTTCTATTGCAACAAGTATCGCATCGTCGGCTCCCTTCAGACTTGCCCTCGTCGAAGCATTGCCTGTCTTCGGGTCCAACTCCCCCCCATGCGCATAGAACCAAGTCCTGCACCTGGGGGGCCAGCTCTTAGTAACCGGAGTGACACCTGGATCCTCCATCTCTTTCTCAGACTTATCCTACTTAGGCATTGCCACCACATAGCCACCGCCCCGACTTATGGAACTTATCCTTGTTTTCGGCATTCTTCTTGTTTATTCTCGACCGTTCCTTAGCTAATTCCGTATCCTTGAATTTCACGAAATCGTCCCAATGAGCACGTTGGTTCTCTAGTGTTCCCTCGAATACTGGAGTCTTCCTTCCTCCCTTGACGTACTTTTCCCATTCACGATTCTTGTGGTTCTTGAACGCAACCGCCATCTTCCTAAGAGCAGCGTCCTTGACTTTCTGCACATCTGCTTCTGTGAAATGATCTGGTAGGGTGAAATGTTCCATGAGAGTATCCCAAAGCAGATCTTTTTGTCTTTTGTCGACAAAAGTAACATCTGGACGTGGAGCAGCGTCCTTTTTGTCTTTTGTCTTTTGTCTTTTGCTGGCTCTCTCCATTCTTGAAGGGAGATCGGGAGTTGGTCCTTCACAACAACTCCGCACTGACGAACGAACTTGTCCGCAATCTTCTTAGGCGCTAATGGTTCGCCATTAAGTCTGATTGCCTCGATATTGTAATTTACGCCCTCCTTCAACTTTTTGTTCGGGCCTCATTTCGTCCTTTTGCCTGAAGATTTGCTCGATCCGGATGGCTGAAAGAACAAAGATCGATTCGTTAATATATCTTCAAGTCATTTAAAACATGTGATGATCACCAGATGCCTGCTTATATAAATATATATACCTCGGCGGTCTTTGTTGTTTCAAGATCAACATTTTCTTCGTCATCATCATAATCATAGTTCATGACTTCATCAATTCGGTCGTCGCGATCGAATATCATATCACCCTCTCCGGTGTTGTTTAGAAATTGAGCCGTCATAATCTTCTTCATTGATCATCATCGGCCCGTGAGGATGGCGTATCATATCGAACATGGCCTGTTCTCCCTCTCTGCGGTATTGTCCGCCATAGCCTTTATTTAACTAATCCAAAAGAAATATAAAACAATTTAGTATTCAAATTACATCGTCTCGAATAATAGATATAATCTCGAATACATCGTCTCGAATAATAGATATAATCTCGAAAATATCGTCTCGAATAATAGATATAATCTCGAATACCTCGTCTCGAATAATAGATATAATCTCGAATACATCGTCTCGAATAATAGATATAATATCGAATACATCACTGGCTAGGTAGCTAATAAAGATCGAATACTACAGAAGAATCTAGGACACTTGCGGTTCCTGCGCCGCGGGCGGTGGACACCCAAAGAGAAGGAACCCTCACGGGATCATTGCGAAGTGAGATCCTGAAGAAACTGCCAGGTATTGAAGAACCTGCCGCCCTCTAACGCAACCATGTAGCGATGGACGTGCTCGTCCTCCTCCCTGACACGGCGACTTACCACCTCCGGCTGGGCCGGCTCCCTCCGCGTCGAAACTGGCCCACGCGAACGCCACCAAACCAGATCAGGGTCGACGACGGGACCCGGGGCCGGGTTCCTCATCAAGCGGCACGCCCCTCCAGGCAGCACCGCCCAGTGCCAGCCAGCGGAGCCCAGTCCGGACATGGGTCAGCCGGACGTCGTCATGGACGTGTCGGCCAGCGAGGATGCGGGTCGGGCATCGTCGAGAACAAATACTAGCTATATGCCCGTAAAAAGTAACATTTTTTTTAATGATTGGATTTTGATAACTAAAATTTCCAACATTTCTATATAACTAACATTTCTATAACATTTCTAACAATGCTATATATAACTAACATTTCTATAACATTTCTAATATTTCTATAACTAAAAACAGAAAAAAATATAACATTTCTATATATATAACTAACATTTTTATAACTCTTTCTATAACTAAAAAACAGAAAAATTTCTAACAATTCTAACTTTTTATAACTATTTCTATAACTAAAAACAAAAAATTTTCTAACAATTCTAACATTTCTAACTATTCTAACAATTCTAACATTTCTAACTATTCTAACAATTCTAACGTTTCTAACTATTTCTAAAAAACAGAAAAATTTCTAACAATTTCTAAAAACAGAAAAATTTCTAACTATTTGTATAACTAAAAACAAAAATGTATGTGTGTGTGTGTGCGCTCACCGCAGGCGAGGGACGACGGGGCGGCGACGGGGCCAGGCAAGGGCGACGGGACGGCGACGGCCAGACGACGGGATGACGATAACGGGACAGGGACGGGCGGCGACGACGGGACGGGACGGACGGGCAGGGCGGCAACGACGACGGGACGTATAGGGCGGCGCCGACGGGACGGGACGACGCGGACGGGCCGGACGGGCGGCGGTGACGACGGGGACGACGGGGACGGGGCGGCGACGGGGGCGGCGATGAGGGATGGAGACGCGTACAGAGGAGAAGAATTCAGATGAGAAACTGAAATTTTAATAAGTGTTGTTTATATAGGAGGGGCCTTTAGTACCGGTTTGTGCCACCAACCGGTACTAAAGGCCAGTTTTGGCCAGCTCAAGCGGCGGGAAGCGACCCTCTTTAGTACCGGGTGGTGGCACAAACCGGTACTAAAGGCCCCCCCTTTAGTACCGGTTTGTGCCACGACCCGGTACTAAAGGGGGTGCGCTGGGGCAGGTGCGGTGCGGCAAGTTTAGTCCCACCTCGCTAGCCGAGGGGCGACCGCACTGGTTTATAAACCTCCCTGCGGTCGCTCACTCGAGCTCCTCTCCAAAGCAGGCCTACTGGGCCTACGTGTTCTTTGCTGCCCTGTGGGCCCACTTGGCCTTTGCGGGCCTGCACCCTGGCCCAACAACAGGTTGGGTTTCTAGTCGTATGCAGGCCGCTCTGGCCTAGTAGGTGGGCTTTTTTTATTTTTTTGCTTTATTTATTTTTGTGTTGTTTTTTTGTGTATTTAGAGTTTCTTTGTGAATATTTTTGCTTTAGGTACAAAAAATTACAAACTTTCTGTTAGTGCCCGTAGTTTTCAAATTTGAATAGTTTAAATTTTTAATTATTTGAAATTAGTGTGAATCACTAGTTTGTGAATAACTTAACTTTAAAAATCAGTAAAGGCATGAAAGAATTTGTTTGCACATAAAATTTCTTCGCGTTTCAAATGCCAAAACACATAACTACCCTAACTATTACAGAGATTCCTTCCTGGGTGTGAAACACAGAAGAAAGTGATGATAGTGAAGCCGATCACATCTCAGATCTTTGGGTGTGAAACTTTTTCTTCGCGTGTGTCCCTTTGCGCCGTAACCATGGAAAATCTTCATCATTTAATGGGATGCTCGGGTCAATATTCACTGTGAATGGAGCAATTTCATCAAACTTTTCATAATCTTCTGACTTGTCTATCTTGTCATCCACTCCCACGATGTTTCTCTTCCCAGAAAGAACTATGTGCCGCTTTGGCTCATCGTGACGATGCATTCGCTTCCTTATCTTTTCTTTTTCTTGGCTTGGTAGACATGTCCTTCACATAGAAAACCTGTGCCACATCATTGGCTAGGACGAATGGTTCGTCTGCATCACGCAAGATTGTTGAGATCCACTGTTGTTATTCCGCATCGCGGGTCTTCCGTTACCCGCCTCGTTTCATATTGACCCATTTGCACCGAAACAACGGGACCTTTAAACCACGTCGATAGTCAAGTTCCCATATGTCCTGTATATAACCATAATATGTTTCCTTTCCGTCTTGGTTTCTGCATCAAAGCGGACACCACTGTTTTGGTTGGTGCTCTTCTTATCTTGGGCGATCGTGTAAAATGTATTACCATTTATCTCGTACCCTTTGAAAGTCATTATATTCAAGATGGTAACTGGGACAGCAAGTACATGTCATCTTCAATAGAGGTGTCATGCATGGTACGTGTCTGCAACCAGCTGGCGAAACTCCTGGTTTGTTCACGTGTAATCTAGTCATCAGACCGCTCCGGGTGTTTGGAGCGTAGCAAATTCTTGTGTTCATCCATATACGGAGCCACCAAGGCGGAATTCTGTAGAACTGTGTAGTGTGCTTCAGTGAGAGAATGTCCGTCCATACATATTTTTTGTTACCATCCTAGCATGCCTTTTCCATCCAGTCTGCCCTTATGCATGATTCAGGAACACCAATCGGCTTAAGGTCAGGAATAAAGTCAATACAAAACTCAATGACCTCCTCATTTTGATGGCCCTTGGAGATGCTTCCTTCTGGCCTACCACGGTTATGAACATATTTCTTTAAGACTCCCATGAACCTCTCAAAGGGAACATATTGTGTAGAAATACAGGACCCAAAACGTTAATCTCTTCAAGATAGGTGAACTAGGACGTGCGTCATGATGTTGAAGAAGGATGGTGGGAACACCAACTCGAAACTGACAAGACATAGCACCAAATAATTCTCAAACCTTGGTATGATTTCTGGATCGATTACCTTCGGAGATAATGCATTGGGAAATGCACATAGCTTCACAATGGCTAATCGAACGTTTTCCGGTAGAAGCCCCCTCAATGCAACCGGAAGCAGTTGCGTCATAATCACGTGGCAGTCATGAGACTTTAGGTTCTGGAACTTTTTCTCTGCCATGTTTATTATTCCCTTTATATTCAACGAGAAGCCAGACGGTACCTTAATACTGAGCAGGCATTCAAAGAAGATTTCCTTCTCTTCTTTGGTCAAAGCGTAGCTTGCATGACCCTGATGTATGTCGTCTTCTCCGTGCATACGTTGCTGGTCCTCCCGTGCCTCAGGTGTATCTTTTGTCTTCCCATACACGCCCAAGAAGCCAAGCAGGGTCACGCAAAGATTCTTCGTCACGTGCATCACGTCGATTGCGGAGCATACCTCTAGGTCTTTCCAATATGGCAGGTCCCAAAATATAGATTTCTTCTTCCACATGGGTGCGCGTCCGTCAGCGTCCTTCGGAACAGGTTGTCCGCCAGGACCCTTTCCAAATATCACCTTCAAATCCTTGACCATATCATGTACATCAGCACTAGTACGGTGGCGAGGCTTCGTCCGTGATCCGCCTCACCTTTGAAATGCTTGCCTTTCTTTCTTGCGGGATGCCTGCTCGGAAGAAATCGGCGATGTCCTGGTACACATTCTTCTTACAACTATTCAAATATATACTGTCGGTATCATCCAAACAGTGCGTGCATCCGCGGTATCCCTTGTTTGTCTGTCCTGAAAGGTTACTGAGAGCAGGCCAATCATTGATGGTCACGGACAGCAACGCCTTTAGGTCAAATTCTTCCCCCATGTGCTCATCCCACGCACGTACACCTGTTCCATTCCACAGTTGTAAGAGTTCTTCAACTAATGGCCTTAGGTACACATCAATGTCGTTGTTGGGTTGCTTAGGGCCTTGGATGAGCACTGGCATCATAATGAACTTCCGCTTCATGCAAAACCAAGGAGGAAGGTTATACAAACATAGAGTCACAGGCCAGGTGCTATGGTTGCTGCTCTGCTCCCCAAAAGGATTAGTGCCATCTGCGCTTAGACCAAACCGTACGCTCCTTGCGTCATCTGCAAACTCCTTCCCGTACTTTCTTTCGATTTTTCTCCACTGCGACCCGTCAGTGGGTACTCTCAACTTTCCGTCTTTCTTACGGTCTTCTCTATGCCATCGCATCGCCTTGGCATGCTCTTTGTTTTGGAACAAACGTTTCAACCGTGGTATTATAGAAGAATACCACATCACCTTGGCAGGAATCTTCTTCCTGGGCGCCCTCGACATCACCAGGGTCATTGCGGCTGATCTTATAGCGCAATGCACCACATACCGGGCAAGCGTTCAAATCCTCGTACTCACCGCGGTAGAGGATGCAATCATTAGGGCATGCATGTATCTTCTGCGCCTCTAACCCTAGAGGGCAGACAGCCTTCTTTGCTTCGTACGTACTCTCGGGCAATTCGTTGTCCTTTGGAAGCATATCCTTTATCATTACCAGCAACTTTCCAAATCCCTTGTCAGATACACCATTCTCTGCCTTCCATTGCAGCAATTCCAGTGTGGTGCCCAGCTTTTTCTTGTCACCTACGCAATTCGGGTACAACAATTTTTTGTGATCCTCTAACATGCGCTGCAACTTCTTCTTCTCCAAATCACTTGTAGTTTCTCTTTGCATCGGCAATGGCCCGACCTAGATCATCAACGGGCTCATCGATGCCTCTTCTTCAGCTTCTTCCCGCATTGCCGGCTCAGCTTCTTCCCGCATTGCCGGCTCAGCTTCTTCCCGCATTACCGGCTCAGTTTCTTCCCCCATTGTTGTATCATCGTATTCAGGGAACCCATGGCCAGGATAGCTGTCGTCGTCCTCTTCTTCTTCATTGTCTTCCATCATAACCCCTCTTTCTCCGTGCTTGGTCCAAACATTATAGTGGGACATGAAACCGGACTCAAACAGGTGGACGTGAATGGTTCTTGATGTAGAGTAATTGCGACCATTCTTACAGCCAGCACATGGACAAGGCATAAAACCATCCGCCCGCTTGTTTGCCTCAGCCGCAAGCAGAAAAGTATGCACGCCCTCAACGAACTGGGGAGAGCATCGGTCATCGTACATCCATTGTCGGCTCATCTTCATTACACAACACCGAATAGACCAAATTAATACAAGTTCATACAACACTTAAATGCAACAAACAAATAACTCTCTAGCTAAAGCATTTAAATGCAACAACAAATGCGATCAAGATCGCAACTAAGGTAACAATTGATCCAACAGCATAATGATACCAAGCCTCACTATCGATGGCATATTTTCTAATCTTTCTAATCTTCAAGCGCATTTTCTCCATCTTGATCTTGTGATCATCGGCGACATCGGCAACATGCAAATCCAATTCCATCTTCTCCCCTCAATTCTTTTCAATTTTTCTTTCAAGTACTCGTTTTCTCTTTCAACTAAATTTAACCTCTCGACAATAGGGTCGGTTGGAATTTCCGGTTCACATACCTCCTAGATAAAAATATCTATGTCAACTTGATGGGCATAATTTGTCATAAACACAAAATGCAACAAATAGTTTTAAAAAAGAATATACGCATCCGAATCATAACAAGGACGAGGGCCAACGGGACGGATATCAAAACCATGGCACTATGTATAACAAACAACGTCTGGGTAAGATAATTATACGAGTAACTATATATCCAAATCACACAAACATCAATTTTTTATATAAAATTTCATGAACAAGAGGCTCACCACAAGGTGGTGCGGCTGACAGACGGTGCAGGCGATCGACGGTGGTTCTGACGGAGATTTAGAAGGCACTAAGTAAAACACACCTACATATGCAAACTAAGTGTTATTTTGACCTCAAATTGCATATAAATCAAATACTACCACATATAATTCCTCCCAAATTACTAAAACCCACAATTAATCACTATATAAACCAACGCAAGAGCTAATCTAGCAATGAGAGATGAAAGGACAAAGTTGCTAACCTTGGTGATCATTTCAATGGATGGGCCTGCAAATCTTGACAAATTTGGGGCAAATTTTGTGATGAACTCGAGAGGAAGAAGGGAAGAACAGAGGAGAGGGAGAGGGGAAAGGGGGAAGAACAGAGTGCGGGTGGACGAAGGGTTTATATAGGACGACCTTTAGTACCGGTTCGTGCCACGAACCGGTACTAAAGGTGCTGGAAGGGCCCCACTCTGACAACATCCTGCCACCACTTCCTTTAGTACCGGTTCGTGGCACGAACCGGTGCTAAAGGTTCGCCACGAACCGGCACTAAAGAGCTCCTCCCGCCTAGCCGTTGGAACCGGCACTAATGGACACATTAGTGTCGGTTCTGTTACAAACCGGGACTAATGTGTCTCACGTTTGACCCTTTTTCTACTAGTGTAGGGCGGGCCCGCGGCTCGGTGCGTGGCGACGCTGCTTCGTGGTGTTGGTGGCGAGAAGGCGGTGGTCTGCGGGCGATGGTAGCTTCGTCGGCCGGTGAGCTGCAGCGCGACGGCAGGGGCTGTCCAGACCCTTTTAGGTGCGGCTGGGCCTTGGCGCCTGGTAGGCCCCTTGTCCGTGCGTCCGGTTGGCTCAACTGCGGCGATGGTGGATGTCCCCCCACGCCGGTTGTGTTGCGGATGCCCCCGAGCCCACTATCTCCTCTCCCATCCTCTAGGTCTCTTGTCGGTGGCCTCAGGGAGACGGCGAAGTTGGTTCGTCAACCATGGTGGCACATGTTGGTGGGCGGCGTGCTGGGCGGTGCACTATGGATTGTCTGGGGTGGTGGGGGGGGGGGGGTTAGGTCGGGAGAAATCCCTGGCGGCTCGTCCGGCCCCGATGCGGCAATGCCTGCGGGTGCCGCCGAACCTTCCCGAAGGGCGTCGAGTACACCCTCCCCCATTGCCCCCCAGCGTAACCCTAGGACTAGTCCGGGCAACAGAGCATCATCGTTGCCTCCTTCTTGAAGGTGTTGCTTGGTACGCGGCGCTTCGGAGTGCTGGATGCATGGTGGTACTTTTCCGGAGGGTTCAGTGGTTGCCGGCCATCTTCGTTTCGTTTGATCTGCCGTTGTTGGCATTTGTTTCTCTGTCTTTTTCTCTCTTTTTCCTTTGGGCTTGTTTGTGCTGCGGCCCCAGCAAGCTGGTTGTATCGGATGATGTTTTATCTATAAAGCGGGGGGTGGGGGGGGGGGGGGGGGGGGGGGGACCCGTTTTCGTTATTGGAGTACTTCTACAGGCAACAACCATAGCGACGATTTGCCATTGGTTGTTCCCTCTGATAGTTCTTTTGTTTCAGTTGATAGCAAATGTCTTCTCCAAAGCACTATATGGGTCCTCTTGTTTCTAAACTAAACTCAAAAGTTGTTCCACCCTGCCTTTTTTCTAAAACATATGTAGTGTGAAGTTTCGTTCGCTTTCAATGAAACCTCAACTTCGTTCTCTCCAATGCATAACAACGCCATGCACTTACCTGAACTTGCTATAGCTTATAATTTTCCGACGTCATTTGGACAGAACTTGTGTAAGTTGGTGAAAAGTGCATCTTTAGTAATATTGATTATTTGTGAACCCGTCTTGCGATGCTGTCTAGGTATCAACTGAATATTAGATATATTACCTTCTGTCAGAAAGAATTGGCAACTCTCTCAGGACGAAGTTTCTTCGCGAATAGTTTTGTAGTTTTGTTTTCATGTTGAGATATGTGTTTGAATATTTTGACTTTCCCCTCGGGCCGTTCTGATCTAGCTACCTGATGATTACCATAGTTTGCATTAAGAAGCCACTTCTCTGTTGAATCCCATTTGGCCGCTGTGCTTGATGCCCTATATTGGTTTCTTGGTTAGGTTCTCTCATGAGTTAATTAAACCCCGAACATGCACACACACACTAACTAAATGGACTCCATGAATGTACGTATGTGTAGAAACAAAAGTTATGAAGGCTTTGGCAGAATAGATGAATGCCCTCACTAGATTCATGGTACTTGCGTAAGGAGCATTTGGTATTAGTTCGAGGCCTTACACCCATGGTTTACTTCTAGAGGTTTTGCTCTTCAAACCATCTTGGATAGATTTGTTGGAATCTGATCAGTCCTTTCATAAGTAAGGCATGACAATTTCGCAAATTAAAGTACTTTCCATCTTTCGACACGGGCAAGATTAGCAGATGCTGAGAAGCGAGACAGGAATATCTCATTAATCAAATCAGGAACACCGAAGCACGACAAGAATATCTCATTAATGAAATCAGGAACATTGTGTGCTCAGCCAGCCTGATGATTACCTTTGCACTAAGAATGGAGATCGGAATACACTCCTCAGCTCCGTTCAAGCTAGCTGGGCTGTTGTGATGTTTTACTCCCCTCCGTTCCTAAATAGCTAAAGCAATTCCCTCTTGGGAGTAAATTGGTTCATGCATGCATATATTTGTTTGAAGATACAGAAAGTATGAAGTCTTTGGTGAATGCTCAGTTCTGTAGTGCTATTATCCGCTAGTTATCAGTCAATCAGATTGATGATTTCTTGCAAATAGTTGTGATGCTTCCGGTTCATGTTGAGAAATGTTATTTGTGCAACCTTCCCAAATTGCTGGAACTTCATGGGTCTTCTCCTGCAAGTGAATTATATTAGCTCGCCTGTTAAGGACAGTTATTATTTCAGCTAGTATAACCACTACCGCGAAAAAATTGAACAGCTCCCTCAGAAGCAATATCTTCCTGTGAAAACATATAGGTTGTTGGCAAATGTAGGTGCCATGTGTGTTGGATTGTGATATCTTATAATTCAAAAAGGCCGGCTGCCTGCAATAAAACTCAGCTCTCTAAGAAGCTGATTAATAAGTTTACTACACTTTGCCAGGCTAGGATATGGATCGAAATCATTTATGTAAGTAATAATTTGAAATATAGTACTACTAGTAAGTAGTAAAATCATGCAGCCACGAATGATGCTACTCCAACCAAGCATAATATTTTGGAACTGATGAAATATTTGGTACATAATAAATTTCTTAAATTGTCTACAATTACAGCCATGAAGGAAATGCGAATTAATTAGTACCATCGTGCGGCCATGAACGTCATCCACCATTGTGTATATATAAGCATGCTGATCAATTGAGATCAATGCCATGCGGAAGTAACCACCATTGGCCTGTCCTTCCATCCGAGGTAGAGCACACCGTCCCTCTCTTCGAACCGGTAGTAGGGACTGTAGCTCTGTAGCATCGTCTTGATGGTGTCATTTACAAGTGAGCTGAGCGGAGAGGGTGTGAAGCCAGCCTTGATGAGGCGCGCCTTCCACTGGCTGAATAGCTCGTGTCGTTCCACTCTTTCCACGCCCTCGCAGGCAATGAGGTTCACCATCTCCTTTCCCAGGCAATGCTGCTCCATTTTGATCCTCATCCTGTCATCCCTCGGGAGTGCTACGTCAATGGACTCGAAGACGGTGGTGTAGTAGTCAAGCGTCTCTGTGAACCTCTGTGCAAAAGTGGTGGTGTCGTTGGTGTTGAGCTCCTTCTCCACAAGGGTGACCACCCTTGGCGACAAGCTCTTGACCAGCCTCAGGATCCGGTCTCGCTGGCTCAAAGAGGACCCATCATCATCATCATCAGAAATCTTGTGCAGCCCCAGGTTGAAGTTCACTGCAACAGGTTCACCAGGGACTACACACAGGTGGTCCTCTTCCAATTGGCTGGCAGAAATGGAAAGAGCATGGAATTCAAAAGGGAGGTTGATTGCCCCAGCAATATGCGACAGCCTACTCCGAACTAGCTCTAGGTTACTGCTGCCTCGTGCGTAAGCTGGTACTGAATCATCTATGCATGTGATCCTCACAGCTGGTGCACCACCAGGCCGTGCCGCAAGTGCCTGGAGGAGAGTAACCCACTGACACCCATCAGAGATGCAAAAGTCGATAATATGAATCCTTTCTTGTCCCTTCATAGCCTCTGCGATCGCGCCGTTCGCAGACATGCGACCAAACACCAAGTAGGGGCAGGACTTGTACATGAAATTCCTGTAGGAGATGAAGTCTTCAACATTGCACTCCAAGGCTTGGCAGACGGAGTAGCCTGAGGAGTAAATCCTAGCAAGAAGCCCTTCCAACATGTAGGCTCCCAACCTCTGCAGTGGGTCACCACACACGGATACCATTCTTCTCAACTCTGCAACTATCATCTTACCGATGATTGAAAAAGAACTGTTGGTGTACTTGTCGTCCTCCACAGCTGTCGCACAAGCAATCAGTAGCTCCTTCATCCTTAAGTTCCCCGCTGCACAACACAGACACAGACACACACAATCAATCAGTCAGATCGAGAAGTTTTTGAATTTTTGTTAAGGTCTTAGGGAGGGGGGGGGGGCGAAGGAACTCACATGAACATTTTCGTTACCACTAAACAAAATTTGCTAACATTAGCCCATCACCTCAAAAGAAGGGAAAAGTACAACGAGCTGAAACTTGCTGAGCAAATGGGTTGTTGGAACATTTGGTGCTCAGAAATGACAAGATTTTCAAGAATAAGAATCCAGGAGTTAATTCTTGGAGGTTTAAAATGAGGCAGGACCTTTTACTAGTCAAGCATAAAACCAAGGAATGTAGGGCGCCTTGACCATTGGATTGCTTCCTTCATCTGATTCAATTTTGTCTTAGCTCATTCAAATTGCACCCATGTTAGAGAAAACGGGAGTTGATAGGCTTTGTTCCTTGATGCTTTGCATTTTCTATTTCTATGCAAATGTTCTTTGACTTGTAAATGAAAACACGGTAGAAATTGTTAAAACGGTTTGCAATCAACAAACTCAAGTGTCAAAAACATCGGACACGGGAGGAAAAAGACCGAAATGAAAGGGGAGGTTGGAAACCAGAGCCACCCATACCCCTCGTAATCAACAAACTCAAGGAATTTGCACCCTAGAGAATGACAAGGTTAGTTACCAACACCGTCGAAAGACCTGGTTGGTCGAGTCCAAGTTGTCGACATTGGTGTGCTGCAAATGTCTTCGAACCGCAACACAAAGTTGAGACCAAGAAGTTGGTAAAACGCTCTCCGGGCCACAACCCGATGATGATCACAACCGGGGTTTCTATATCTCTACTCCTAATGGAGCAGTTCGTAGCATTGCACGGTTTTTTTCGTCCGGTTATTTTGATTGGGTTTTTTCATCCCCTCCCACCACTCACCGGTTTATTTTTTTCACCACCCTCTCACACAACGAAAGAAATTTGAACGGCTCAGAACTTTCCATGCTGACGCAGTTTATTTAGTAATGTCTTTATGTGAAAGAATCAATCACGATCAATCTCTAAAGATCAAATCTAAATTAATTAACCTTACCTTAAGTCGCTCAATCACATTACTTATGAAACAAATAATCGGTTTTAAAAAAAATTGCCCAATCACATTAATTGGGAAACAAATAATCGATTTTAAGAAAATTAATGTGTAAATCATAACAAAGAAATCTCATTATTAAAGCATTTTATGTACTACTTAATTTGTAATGGAATATCTCTCTACGAGCAGTACATACTCGTTCATTAGTTCGTCTATCCCCAGATTGCTACGGCGAGCACGGTGAGTTTCATTTGAACGGTCATTAGTTACTAGTATTCACATTTGCGTTGCATCATGCTAACGAGACATTGCAAATGATCTTTGGTGCAGCGTGCCTCCTGACAAGCATCGACCGATCCTTCTCCGTCTTCCACTGGCGCGACCTCGACCGGTCCTTCACCTCTATGAGATGGTAAGTTTTCCTAAGTGTTTTGCTTAACAAATGCATACTTAACTTAAGAAATGACCTATTTAGCTCCAAAATGACATATACTTAGCTTACTTTCCGCGAAATGACATAATAACCTTACTTAGCTCCAAAATGACCTATTTTACCTAGGTTAGCTCTAATACGACCAGTACTTCGCATTTTTTTCCTCCAAAATGACTTAGTATGCTTAGTTAGCTAAAAATGGCATAACTACCTTGGATAGCTCAATAATGACCTAAACTTAGCTTAGCTAGTTCATTTATGACATAATTAGCTTACTTAGGGAAAAAATGGCATAATTACCTTGGTTTAGCTCCAAACTGTCATATACTTAGTTTAGTTTTCTCCAAAATGACATAATAACCTTACCTAGCTCAGCTCCAAAATGACCGATTTTACCTAGGATAGCTCTAAAATGACCTACACTTACCATTTGTTCCTCCAAAATGACGTAATATGCTTAGTTAGCTCAAAAATGGCATAACTACCTAGGTTAGCTTAATAATGACCTATACTTAGCTTATTTAGTTCATTTATGACATACTTAGCATACTTAGGTCAAAAATGGCATAATAGTCTTGGTTACCTCCAAAATGGCATAATTACCTAGGTTACCTTAGTTAGAAGAAGAAGAAGATAAAGAAGAGGAGAAAAACAGATAAGCACACAGCTGCAGAGATCGAGGCCCTCCTCCGAGAACGGAGCACTAGGGAGCTAGGACCAAGCTGGCACTGAGGAGAAGGGGATGACCGGCATCACCAGGGAGTGTGGTCACCAAACAACTATGGACCCCGGCACGACACATCCATCCAATTCCATCTCCGAAGAAGGCCACAACCTCCTCGCCTGGCTCGGAAGGCGCCAAACCATCGGAAGATAGAATGTTCCACCTAGAACTAGAATGGATGCCGCCGGAGGATGGCCACATAGAGAGGATCCCCGCACTCCCGACGAGCCGCCAAAGCTTCCCTCAAGCAGAATTGCCCATGGCCCGGCCGCAGAGGAGGGATAGCACCAAGCTTGGACGAAGAGGACACACCACTGACGTCGTTGAATGCACCCGAACATCGCACACCAACCAAAGAGTTCCCAAAGGCGGCGCCTTCAAGAAGGAGAACGACGCGGGAGCGCCGCCGCCGCCCGCCGAGGTTAGGGCTTTCACCCGGGAGGCTAGAGGAAGGTGGGTGGAGGGAGTCAGACCTGACAAACGCCTCCAAGGAGGAAGAACGGTGCCCTCGGGCGCCGCCACCGTCGCGGCCAGCCATGGCCGGCCATGGATTTCTCCTAGTCTGGCTCCACACCATCACCCCACCCGCAACACGGAGACCGAAGAAGAACGCCGACCCAGGCCCGAAGGGGAGGGATCGCACCACGTCGGAGAAAGCAAGGGACGCCAGATCTGGTGCCGCCGGCCACCAGGTCCACGCCCACCGGATCCCCACCGCCCTCACGGCCAGGGACACCGCCACCACGCCCGCGCCACCGCTCGCCGCAGAGCTGGTGGCGCCACTCCGACCGAGGCCGCTGTCCCAGATCCTGTGGCTCCCTGCAAAAAGCAGAGCAGCAGATGCCCCGCGGTCACCTTCCTCGGCGACGGCCTCAGGTGGCGGCGAGGGGTGGGAGACAGGAAGGGGAGGACCCTGCGGCGATCTAGGGTTTCGCCCCCGAGACGCCCTGGAGGGGCGGCACGGGGGTCGGGGGGATTTGTGCTGGCTATATATATGTTGGATATGGACTTTTGATTTGGTATGTATATGTGTGTGTTTGAAATTGATTGAATTTATGAAAAAACAGAATTAACAGGAGCAATATAGGCACTTTGCCGTCCGCGACAGACGGCAAAGAGGTTTGCCGGTTGCTGGCAGATGGCAAAGCTGCCACGTGGCAGCTACCTGTGCAACCTGGGGGCACTGGGCTGGCCTATTTGGACAGTTTGTCGTCTGCTGGCAGACGGCAAGACGACAAAGCAAGCCATGTGGTAGCTACCAGGGGGGCACCTGGGCTGGCCTATTTGGACACTTTATCGTCTGCTGGCAGACGGCAAAGACCTTTGCATCTTTGTCATCTGCCAGCAAACGGCAAAGCACGTCGTTAACCCGACCTAACCCTACCCCTCTACCGTCCATGTCCTTTGCCGTCTGCTTGCCCTGAATGGCTGACAGCAAACTTATTTGCCGTCCGCTTTATAAAAGTAGATAGCAAAGCAGCCCTATGCCATAATTCGTTCAGCCGGACGTGGGGCCGTCTGTTGGCTAACGGCAAAGGCACATTTAAAATTATATATGTATATTTTTAAAATACTTATATATTTAAAACAATATTTATGAATTAAAAAGATGTTGGTACAACTTAAAATAACAAAACTATATGTCAAATTATAATTAAAATATTATTTTAATTCTAAAAACATCTCAATAATTATAGACACATTTGTATATTTCAATGTTCGTATAGTAAAAATTATTCATAATTAAATTTAAAGCTATTGATATGAATATTTAGTCGTGTCTAAACATTTTAAATGTCCACATTAACTAAAATTTAAAAAAAATCTGGATTAACATATTTATATAAAACAAATCCTATACGTTCACATTAACTAAATATTTTTTACATAATACATTGATTTACATCTAAAGGTTTTATTTAATAATAACCGTTTGCATGTATAATATTTTTAGCAGACAAAATTTGAACATAATTTTATTACTCCAAATGATTAAACTTAATTGACGCAGCCTATATACAATATTGTATACAGGTGCGTCAATCAATTTGGATTGAAGGCATAGAGGTTGCATCAATTAATTCATATCGGATGGAGTACGTACGATTTTACAAATATTCTTATTACTTACATCTTACTAAATATTTTTTATGTATACATGCTTATATTTAAATATTTCTTATTTATGGATCATTGTTTGTATGAATAATATTTTTAACACACTAATATTTGAACATAATGTTAGTACCTCTTTCTAGGGGTACATAATTTTAGTACCTACTACCTCCGTCCTGATTTATTCGTCCCCATAGTATTTTGTGTCAAATTTTGACCATAAATTTAATTAACAAAATTAATGCATGTCACAAAAAATAGTATCATTCAAAACTATGTCTAAATATGAATCCAACAATATATTTTTTTATGACATGCATTAAAATTTTGTCAGTTAAATCAAATTTTGACACAAAATACGAAGAGAACCAATAAACCAGGACGAAGGTAATATGTTTTACATATTTCTTAAAACAAAATAGCGTGCAAAATAGCGTGCAGTACCCATTTAAGCTCCGCACGCGTTCTGCTTCGATAGATATTGCTATCCATATTAGTTTCTACATCGTGAAAGGTGTAGTGGTATAGCTACTCGTGTTGTTTTAGTTGGTCGCGGGTTCAAGACCTGCGGACACCCTTATTTTTGTTAATTTGCTCATTCATGAGCAGTGCAGTGATCAACATATTTCACAAATAAAATAGATACAAGGGGGTTTAATAAAAAAAACACAAGGGTGTTTTGTGGCAAAATGCATCACAATGAGTGCCATGACTCACTAACAGGTGAGGCCGTATACATGGATATGTCCGCATGCACATGTTATGACCATATTTGCACGCTTAAGTTAAGTTAGATGACCACAGATCCGTATTTTCAAAGTTCTAGCATCAAACTGAACATCCAGAGAAACTTTATGACTCCCAGTATTATTACCTCTTAGTGAAATGGTTCGGTAGGGACTACTTGGCGGTGTGACACAGTGGCTTGCACGAGCCCACTCGCAGGCACCTCGACATTGCTTTGTTTCTGGAAGTGTGTGCCTATATTACCGTTTTTGTTGCGCCCAAGCCCAAGGAGGCGACCAGTCAAAATTGAACACATCAATCAGAAATTGATAGCCTCAATAGAATGTAAGCCCTTACAAATTAGGGAGCATAGTGATATAGACGATTGACTCTACAAAATTTTGAATTCTAAATTGCTTTGGAAATTTCAGGCAAAATAAACCTAAAAATTCAAAAAAAATTCCCTGAAACCATTTTTTTCTTGGCCCCCTGAACAAAAACTTGCTCTTCCCAGTACCCAATTCACGACAAAAGGGCGCCGCATGTGGCTTAAACCCTGTCTTCAAATCAAAGCAGCAACAAAAGTCAAGATAAGCCGCTAGGAGTAGGTTATCTTATCCTTGCACATAGTAGGATAAGATAGGATAGGATAATAGTCTAAGATAGTAGTCAGATCTGTGCGGCTATGAATTTTGCTTCAATGTTCACACAAGTACTACAAGTTAGTGGTGCAGCTTCATAGTCGGTTGTATGCCCTATAAAAGGGCATGCACCATCACTTGTAAACTCAAGCCATTTATAAGCAAGTCATTTTTACCCACACACACACACACTTAGAAACCCTAATTTTTATCAATAATCAGTTTGATCTTTTTCTTCCTTCAGAAGAATGAAACATAGACAAATATAGAGCCTTCGTTCAAATTTTCTGAAAGGCAGCCCATAAATGGGTTCCTTTTCCCAAAACATCCTTTTAGCAACCCTAATACTTGAAGTGGCCTGTTTCGTGATTAAAACGCGTATAAAAAAAACCATCCTAGTGGATCCATGTGGTAAGGAAAAACTGGAAATCTATTCCCTAAAACAAATCTTGGAAATTATATAATGCTTACTGTCAACTCAAGCCATTTTCAAGCTCCAAAGCCCAGTACTACTTGCACGAGTCTAAGTGTGTGAGTGGTTGAATATAGTCTGCTCCATCCACCCCTAGCACTTACAATGTACCCCTAGCGCTCACAATCTAGGCCCCTGGCACTTACAATGTACCCTAGCACTCACAATTTAGACTCCTGGCACATTAGTTTGGGCAAACAATTGGCACAATATCCTCGTTCCGGTGGTCATGTCAGGCGGCAAAGGAGAGCAACAGCAGCGGACCACAACGGACAGCTCCAAGTCACCACCTCCATGGGTTCAGCGACAACACTCGCAAAGCCACGGGCACAGCGTCTCGCGGAAGGAGCGCATGCAGGCAGTGACGACGCTGATCCGCTCCACTGCCTTGGATATGCACAAGATGCTCACAGGGAAGGCAAGCGCCAAGGAGGCATGGGCATCAATCAAGACCCAGCGCCTCGGCAGCGAACGCGTGCACAGGGCAAACGAGCAACGGCTGCAGGTGGGTTTCAATACCATCGTCTTCAAGGACGGCGAGCAGGTCGACGACTTCAACATGAGGATCCTCGGCCTCGTGACGTCCCTCCGATCGCTCAGCAACACCGTCAACAACACGAGGATAGTCGACAAGTTTCTGCACTTCGTCCCCTCCCGGTTTGCACAGGTAGCAATCTCTATCGAGATTTTGCTTGACATGTGCACGCTGCCACGCTCTCGATCAAGGACCCCGTGGACCAGTTGCGGATGGTCGAGGACCGCATGGACGATGGCCGCGAAAATTCCAGCAGCGGACGACTCCTCACAGAGAATGAGTGGGAGGGCAGCGGCGGTGGTCGTGACCGCAGACGCGGAGGGAACGACAACCGCGGGGACCGCTGGGTAAAGCCAGGGCAACCCCACCGGCAGGCCAGCACGCAGTCCCGGCAACAGGAACGACCAGCTACTGCGGCAAGAAGGTTATTTGGATCCGCTAATGCCTCAAAGAGGCAGCATGATCTGCTTTGTACAGATTGTATTGCATGTTGAATATTTGGAATCTTTACAATAGATCAATTCTTCCTGTCAGACTAGCAAAGAAGTAGTGCATCGAAGTAAATGATTGCAGGTGGAAATTCCTAAAAAAATAACCATCCAATCAGTACCAATTGACAGAAAAGTATACCTGGAACATGCAGCCACGAACAGGACTCTGGTGACTTTGATGATATCCTGATTACAACAACCATTTAGCTTTGTTAGAGCATGGATAATTAAACAATGTTCAATTGCCCTAAATAATCATGTTTAACTGAATAAAGAAAGTCGAATTGGTGTAAGGGGACATTTCTGTCCAATTTCTATACTGAACACTAGAAGGGTTGGTGTTGTTGGTTTCTTAAAAAAAAATATTCGCTCTGTTTCAAAATATAAGGTGTGTTACTTTTTGAAAAGTCAAACCTTTTAATTTTGATTAAATTTGTAGAGACATATATCAAAATTCATAATAATAAATCGGTATGATTAGATTCCTTATAAATGAATTTTCATTTTTTTGTTTAATATTGTGTATGTGGATATTCTTTTGCTCTGAACTTGGTCAAAGTTAAAGAAATTTGACATTTCAAAAAACTATTACCCCTTATATTTTGGAACTGATGAAATATTTGGTTTGGCGGGTGGGGAGATGATGCAGTGTGTTTTATTTTCATTTATAATGTGATGCTTTGATGGGCCTTTTGCGGTGTGGTCCTGTGTTGTCCGCTAACCAACATATATTTATGTGGGGAAATTTCTGCGTCGGTGGCTAGCTACATATACTATATTGGTGCTGCAATATCATATGGCTGACGCTTCTTTTGTCGAGATGGTGGGAAGGTGTGTAGGATTGATATGTTTTTATAGGCCAGTTGTTATTGATTGATTTGAAAAATCATTGGTCCGGTCAACATCATAAACTAAATTCAAAGAGCTTTAAAATGGAAGAGCTTTAAAATGGAAACATAAGAAATTAAAAGAATTGAATGAGAGAGCCCTTGAGAAATTATTGACCAGGTCAAAATCTGCTGACCCAATTCTAAATTGAAGGCCTCAATTAATTGTGAGGCCTTTAAAATTAGGACGCATATTGTATAGTACAAAAGAATTGAATGAGATAACTTTGAGAAATTGTTGACCCGGTCAAAATCGGGTGATCCAATCCCAGTTAGAGACCTCAATTAAATGTGGGCTCTTTAAATCTAGGAAGCATAGTGTTATAGAGGATAGAGGATTATAATACCTTTCATCAGTTGGTATCTCCATTGTGATGTTGTATTCATCTGGTTTTCCCTCCAGAACCTCATCTGGTAGGTGTTTCTGTTTTGCTCTTTTGTCACCATAGGAACTATAATCCACCAATTGCCCATTGATTGTAGGATTGCTCGGATGATTACTAATACCAATCCTTAATGCATACTCTATATCAGCAGCAGCACCCCCAAATTTTGCGGCGATCTCTTTAAGACCTTGCATATGCTCAATGCTTATAAGTGCAGTACCATGTTGATATGCTTCAAATGGGGCTTGATTCGAAGAAATAATAAGATGCTGGTCCATTCGGGGGACGGCATCGAAAACTAGTTTGAGATTCAAGAGATTAGGCATTGCATTCGCCTCAAATTGTAACCAAGCTATACCACTCGTGAACCTCAACTTGAAGTGCTTGAGAACTGAGAACCCGGCCTTGTAAAAAATGATTTTTTCAAGGGGCGCCGTCTCCACGTACAGTGACAAAGCGGTGAGGGCAGGCAATCCTCTAAGGATGTCAACAGAACTTAATGGTAGTTCTCTCACCACAGTCTTCAAAATGCATAGGTTGCCAAGTTTTGTAACCCACTTAGGAATTTGGTGAAACGTGATGTAGCTGTGTGGTGAACATTCAAACCTCTGAAGAAATGTGGGAGGAGCCATCAGATCCCATGGAATAGCTAATCTTGGAGTGCCATGAACCACAGTATTTCTAACCGAGGAACCACAAGCCAATATTATCGTTTTCAGGTTGCCATGTCCTCCGATCAAATTACCCAGAGCCCTCATGCCTAGAAATGGAGGAGTACAGGACATGTTAAGACGAAGATCTTGCAGGTAGTTCAGCTTGCCAAGGCTCCACAGACTGATGACTGAGTCACTCATGCTGCTGCCAAGCCAATCCAGAAGATTTGTGTCAACAGGAAGAGTCAGGTGCAACAAGTGTGGAAGATGTATAATATCCCGTGGAACAGAAATGACTCTTGTTGCCTCCATAATATCCAGTGTTTCCAAACATTGCAGCCCTTGCATACAGTTTGGTAGTTTTATGCAGACTTCACTTACAATCTTCAAATATCTCAGATGATATAGTTCTGAAATCCCAGTGAGGTCTATAGGGTTGTGGTCGCCATTGTGACCAGATAGTTGAATGTATAGGACACGGAGAATCTTGAACTCTCTAATACAAGGCATACATTCAAATAATCCAAAGAATCTAAGTGACCGAAGTTGTGACTTAATGATGTTTGCTGGTGTCTTGGCATATTTGGCGTCACCAAAGGCAAGAGATAGTCGACGAACCTTATGAGAAAGTGCTATATTCTTTCGATTCGAGTCTCCCACCACAATAAAATTCTCTTCCGCAGACTTGTGTGCAATAAGATGGCGTACTACGTCATGAACTGTGCAGGACAACACCTCATTGTTGTAGTTGACATATAAAGCTTGGATGAATCTTCTATCAATAAGTGCATCAAAATAGATACCTGCAGTTTTCTCAATCATTTCCTGATCTTGCTCTTTCCCTTCTCCTGTCACAATAAACCCTTCAGCCACCCATTGCTTGACCAGATCATTCTTCCAGACTATGGAGCCATCTGGATACATATGAAGATACAGCAAACATGTCTTCAGATGATGAGGAAGATTATTGTAGCTGAAGTTCAGGACTTGGCTCGTTCTTTCCAAAGTAGAACTTGACCACAAATGGGACCTCAACGAATCACATATGTACGTCAGTGAATCCAGTGATACTGCTGTTTGCTGGTTTGCCAAATGACTAGCTATGTTGATTGTCGCTAGCGGCAAGCCACCACATATATCAATAATTGCGTTTGAAACTTGCTTGAATTCCACGGGGCAGTCATTTTCAGAACCAAAAAGCCTGTTAAAGAATAGCTTTCTTGAGTGATCATCGTCGAGAGGTTTCATCTCGAAAACATTCCCCAAGTCATCACAGCAACATGTTAACGCAACATCTTCAATCTGTGTAGTTATTATTATCCTGCTGCCATGGTTTCCCTTCGGAAAAGCATATTTAAGAATATCCCATACAGATGCATCCCACAGATCATCAATAATAATTAGATACCTACATGCCATGAATTCAAGCATATCAGATATACAGTGTCAGGCTAATAGTTAAATTGATGTTTGCTGGTTTAACGTAAAACTAAAATAAGGAGCATGAGGGAACTGGGGTAACAGTACCTTTTATCTTGCAGATGTTTGCTGGTATTGTCACTGATGTCAAGCTCATTGCAATTGGCAGGTAGTGGCTGCTTCTTCTGGTGAAGCTGCGAGAACAAGTCGCAGAATAGTGTCTTCATATCAGGCTTTTTGGACGCTCGAATGAAAGCTCTGCAATCGAATTGCACACCAATTCTGTTGTACAACACTTTGGCAAGTGTAGTTTTACCCAGGCATCCAGATCCAATAACAGATACTACCTTGAGCTGCTGCTGTTCTGACGCATCATCAGCCACCAGTGACTGTGAGTTGATAAACTCATTCATCCGGCCATCGATTACTATTTGGGAAGCTTCTTCATAGGGCGCTGGAAGCATAATGCCACTGGACAAGAATGTACGACTCAAGGTGCTTCTGCAACAATGGAGCTTATACCTCTCATGCCGTTCAATAGCCTCCTGGACATATATCCTGAACTCCGGTATTGTTTCTGCAGCCTTGGGCTTACAGGGAAGACGAGGGCCATTAACATGAATGATTTTACTAGTCTTGATACCATGTTTTGACACTTGAGCTGTGAATGCAACCTGTTTGTACCACTTAAGTCTCTTCTTTATCATCATCTTCTTCCTTTTCTTCTTCTTCTTCTTTTTGATGAAACGGAAAGGTGTCACAAATAATAAGCTGTCAATGTAATCCTCCATGTCATAAGACAGGTCGCGTGCCTCATTCATCCAGCACATGGCCATCGGGGGAGGGTCCTCGACCTCTGACAGTTCATCAAGGTAGGAGCTTAGCACTTCAACATCATCTTTGAGAAGATGCATCCCCTCCTTGATCCTCTTGGGCAACCTCCTGTAGTATTCCTGAGCAGGAGCTAGCAGTTTGTCGAGCTTCTTGACAAGGGGTCTCATGGAGCCCAACGAAGAACTCACTGAACCATCTAATTAATCAAAGAGCACACAGGACAGATAAGACAGAGGTGCGGATCATCAATTAATGGATGGATTAGTTACAATGCACATGCATGGGTCGATGCTGTACTGCCATATATACAGACAGAAATCAAGGCAAAGCTGAGATGGATCAAACAACACTCACAAAACAGTGTTGACATATGAGATGATGTGAATAAGCGAGCTTCCTCAAGGAATGGCAGTTGAGCACCAGATTGCTCGACTTCATTTTCGGCACTTGATTCAATAACAGGATAAGAAACTAAAATAGGAAAATCATGCAGGATTAGTTAGTAATTAACTAAGAGTACTGAGAGGAAAAATTAAGGACAAAGGCTTTTCGCACACCCTAACCTGTGGCTGTGGTTGGATTGTCGAGCAAGACATTCTTGTAATCCTCCTCAAGAATCCCGTCATCATTGTTCCTCCTCTTCTTCCCCGCAATCCTGACGGGATCCAGCGCCTGCCTCGTCTCCCTCCTCTTCCTCGTCAGCTCCTCCTTACCCTTCACCTCAATGAGTTCCATCAATCAGAACTCAGTTTCTGGCAACCCAACAAGACGTGAGGGCATGTCGAGCTCGTAAAGGAGACCGAATTGTCTGAGCTCAGCCCTGCAGGTACACCTATCTCTCAGATCGTCCATTTCGCAGCGGTCACCTCAGGATCAGTGCTGCCTCTAGAATGATTGCACTGACTTGTGTTGAAACCATGTCCTGCCTGTAGTCTAACTAATGAGCTACTCTTTCTTCTATAATTGTATTTTGAGATAGTACATCCACGCCACAACTGGAGACATTTGATGGGTCCCATTTAGGCTAAGTGCATCCACAAAGTGGTGTTGATGCATGAATTCACTAAGTTCGAACCTGCTTTCCTGCCTTTATATGATATATTCGCATTATTCTGCAATAAGAGAGCTTTTCTAATCATCATGGGATGCACTAATTCTCTTCTTTCTATAAAAAAAGAAAGGACAGAACCAAGTGGGGCCTGCCACCATGCACTGTCAGATTCTTCTGTGCTTTTCTCAGTGGTCAGGAATTTGCACATGTGCTTTTTGGCAAAAAAAGAGGGAAAGATAGAACCAAAGTGGCCCACCACCACGCGTTGTCGGAATCACCTACGCAGACGGGCACCGATAAAATAGAATTTGCGTGTTGGTAGCTTAGCATCATATGTAATGTCAGTAAATAGCTCCAGCAGATTGGAGGAGTGGATGGGATGACTGACCATGGATGTTAAGATATTCTCTAGGCAGGGACTTGTAGCTGCCTACCTTCATCTTGCCATGGCTGCTCCTGTGTCCCCCTGGTCTCTTTTCTCTATCCACTAAATTCCATGATCTGAGTTCCCACCAGAGATGGAGGCTGCAACGGCCACTGCTTTTGTGGGTAGGATTGCACCGAAGCTCTTGGAGTTCTTAGCTGCAAATCACAAGCTTCGGCAGAACCTGGAGCATGACATCACCTACATCCAAAGAGAGTTTGCGTTGATTTCTGCCGCCATCCAGCAAGACGATGAGTGTCGCTGGAAGAGCGGCGCCGTCAGCGACCATGTGCAGAGGGCTTGGATCCAAATCATACGCGAGTTGGCGCATGCCATCGAAGACTGCATCGACCGCTTCATGCACCGGGTGACCATCTCTGGGACGTCGACGTGGATCCGTCAGGCAGTCCACAAGGTGCAGACGATGACAGTCCGTAAGGAGTTTGCCAAGGCGATTCATGAGCTCAAGAAGATTTCACAGGAGTCATCCAAGTTGAGAGAAGCTTATTACAGCACCAGCATCGGTGCTGGCACCTCCTGTTCCTCAGCGTTGCCGCTATCTGTGGCATGTGAGATGACAACAGAGATGGCGATAGATGACACCCTCTCAGCTGACAGACCCGTGGGTATGGACACGCCTCGGGATGAGCTTCTCGAGCTGATCCAGCAGCAGCAGCAGCAGCTCAAGGTGATCTCCATTGTTGGTTTCGGTGGTATTGGCAAGACTCTCCTTGCCAGGTGTGTGTACAACACAATTGAGAACCAATACGAAGCTCGGGCTTGGGTCTCTGCAGCGGAGCAAGGGGTCCCAACAAATGTTCTCAAGGAGATACTCCACCAGCTTGACATCCCCACAAATGGCGGAGGCAACCTCAGGAAGCTCTGCTCAATTCTCAGATTGTACCTTGGGAACAAGAGGTAATTAATATAAGCTACCTGTTCCTAAACCATATTGGTATTATTTGTCAACTCCATCCCTGTTTGATAATTCAATCTCGATCTACAGCAGCCTGCATCTTTAATAGTTTGCACAATCCAGCATTTCTTCTAGATAGATTCACTATTGTCATCTTTGTGGGTAGACAAAATGAAATTTACTCTGTTTTTATTTCCACTTGGTATCTCTCCATGTCTGATCATGCACTTCTCCTGGTAGGTTCTTCATTGTAATCGATGACATGCGGACAGAATTTTGGCATGACATAAAAAATGCGTTTGTGGGGTTGAGCGGCAGAGTTCTGGTGACAACAGCCATCCATTCAGTAGCAAATACCTGCAGCAGCTCAGCAGCTCATGATCATGTGTACGCAATGAAAACTCTTGCCGATGAACACTCAAGACTGCTATTCTTCAAGGAAGCTTTCCAAGATGACAATCCACCAGTTGATAAAGAGGATCAGCTTGGCTCGGAGGCATTGAAGAAGTGTGATGGTTTACCCCTTGCTCTTGTTACCACAGCCCGGTACTTGCAAAGCACAGGTAATCCGACACATGGAAACTGGGCAACATTATGCCACAACCTGGGAGCACATCTGGAAACAAAAGAGATGTTAGCAAGAATGAAGCGTGTGCTTGTCCATAGCTACACTAGCCTTGTTAAACATGATGTCAAGACGTGCTTGCTATATCTTGGTATCTACCCTAGTGGTCGTACAGTTAGGAGAGGAAGCTTGATAAGGAAATGGTGCGCTGAAGGGTTTATCCAAGGAGATTATATGTGTAATGCTCTGGATGCTGCTACTGGCAAAAACAACGAAGATCAGGTGAAGACATACCATACTCACGGCATGATGCTTGAGTTCATCCTGCACATGTCCAAGTGTGACAACTTCATTACCTTGTTATATGATCAGATAGCTCCGCCACCCACACCAAGAAAAATCCGTTGGCTCTCCCTCCATGACGCAAGTGCCAAAGTAGCCAATGATCTATCTTCGGTCCGGTCACTGACGGTCTTTGGCAAGGCGCATGAATCAGTCCTGGATTTTTGCAAATATGAACTGCTTCGGTTTTGGATCTAGAAGAATGTGCTAACCACTTGGAGGACAAGCATCTTAAGGAGATATGCAGCAACCTGTTGCTACTCAGGTACCTAAGCCTTGGGGCAGCTGTTAAGATTACGGCACTCCCCAAAGAGAGCAAGAAACTTCAACTTTTGGAGACGTTGGATGTAAGAAGAACCAAGATAGAGATTCTGCCCACACAAGTCATGGAGCTTCCGTGCTTGATTCATCTATTTGGAAAGTTCAAGCTCCAAGAAGGTGTAGGAAGCCGGAAAATGCATAAGCTACAAACCTGGTTCTCAGAGAATAGCAAATTGGAAACAGTAGCAGGATTTCTTGTGGACAACAACAAGAGCCAAGGATTTGCCCAGCTCATGGAGCATATGAAGCACTTGACGAAGGTGAAAATATGGTGCGAGCAGTCCACTAATAATAGCACGGATACCACTGCCAGCAGCAGCAACAGCAGCACCAACAACTACACTCATGTCTCAAATGCCATCAAGGGGTTCATCAAGAGAAGCACCGACGTGAAAAAAGCTCATTCACTCTCAATACATTTCAATGATAAGTGGTTCCAAGACTTGCTGGTGAATTTGTCCGTAGAAAAAGAAGAAGCTTCCTCCTGCTATCTTAGCTCGCTCAAGCTACATGGGGGCAACATATGCAGCCTGCCTCCATTTGTTACCATGCTAGGTGGCCTCACTAAGCTGTGCCTTTCATCCCCTCAGCATCAGTTGAGCGGGGGTATTCTTGCTGCCCTGAGCAGAGTGCGCTGCTTGGCATACTTGAAGCTGATTGCATCTCAACTGGACAAACTCGTCATCATAAAAGGTGCACTTGGAAGCCTGCGACGACTATGCATCGTGGTTGAAGTCATGAATGAACTGGAAGTGCAAGAGGGAGCTCTGCCATTCCTCGAGTCGCTCCAGCTGCTATGTAAGGATCTCAATGGCTTTTGCTGCACGACAATCCAGTCCCTGTGGCGTATTAAGGAGGTCACCCTCCATGACGGAGTTAACTATGAAACAAAACAAAAGTGGAAGGAAGCAGCAAAAGAACACCCCAGACGCCCCAAGCTCTTGTTTGTTAAGACAACAGAAGATGTTGATATGGGAAGTGAGCCTGCAGACAATTCTGAGAGCCCTTTGGTACCAACTACTGCTACAACATTATCAGCGATAACACCCCACGATGCCATTTATACTGGACAATCTGGTAATCAAGTGTCATGCATCTTATTTTGCTTAATTGTTGGTACTTTGGTTAATTGGTGTTGAGTTATATATACTGCCTCGTCATGCTTCTATCATCTATGTGACATCTTCTATTGTGCAGCACAAGTTGATTGTGATGATCTGCAACAAGATGATGATGAGAAAGAAGATACAGATAAAATTGATATCCTAGAGGATTTTGCTAGCAAAACTTGTCTGGACCCTCCAGTGGACAAGGAAAGTTTCGAGGATCAGCAGATGGAAGATGTCACTCGGTCTACTGATCAGGCTGATCAAAATGTTGTACTTTCGGTGGTGGGTGAGAACAGAAGAAAGAGGGCAAGGCTGGACATTGGTGAAGACAATTCAATGGACAAGGTTGTTGATAGGGTGAAGCGCAAGAACCGGAGGATGTCCAAGGTAATTTACAAGTTCCGAGTTTCCATCTATCGTAAATTCTTCCAATATTTCTCTTAGTGAGAATAACTAGTAAAACCGGGGTGATGTTTGCAAGTAATATTCTTCAGGTAAATAAATCTATTCAAGTGATAGAGATTTATAAGCTGCTAGATGTGGTGCTTTTATAGCTAACAAGGAGAAGTCTAACAGTGTGCCTCTGAGTTTTGATTCTTTCTATGCCCTGTTTCTAAATATGTGTGAAGTCAGTGCACACTGAATATTCAGGCTATTCCTGCTTCCTTTAACTGTCTGTGCAGTTGGGTTCTGAAGTTCATTGAAAATATTAGAAATTTGATGGCTGTTGGAGATGTTGCTTTAGTTTGGACCATATGGAACTCTAGAAATGCCCTCTTTACTTTAGAATATCCTACTATCTGTTTTTAATTGTCACAATGGTTATAGTCGTTGACTGGTTTGCAGAAACGAGGCCTACAAAACAAACAGTGCCTGGGCTCGCAGTTGCTGTCTCCAATGGAAATTGAGGTTTTCCATCGAAGAAGTGGAAGTGAGTCATTGGTGCATCGGTTGGCAGATTCCTGATTATGGTATTGTTTTCTCTGCAGTGCCCGTGTTTGCAAGCTTGGGTCAATCTTGCACGAGAGTCGGGAAAGTACTTATGTTTGCTTTGAGTATCACGTTGGCATTTGATGTTTCAAGTAGCCGTCGCTTCTGTTGCTTCGGCAATTGGTCTGTCTAGTGATCCCCTGGCATGTTTACATACTAATGGTGAATCCCCATGTGTTGCTGCTTGCTACATGGGCGTGCCAGACTGCTATGGCTTATGGACTCATCTCCTGAAGATGATCAAGTGCTTTCAATAAATTTTCTCTTATCAATTCGTAGTTGTGCTGTATCATGAGTTAACTTTCATGCATGCCAATTCGGTGGCTTTCTGCTGTAACAAAGTTCACCATGTATACTGTTGGATGTATATGTGGTCCCGGTTAACTTCGGCATCTGTTCCGCAAAACATTATAATCATTCTTCATTCAGTTATAAGACCATCTTATTATCATGTTGTTGACAATAATATTTGTTCTTGCATTTTGTGGACAGCTTTTCTTTTTTGCTTTCCTTTTAACAATTTGATTTCCCATGCTAGTATACGATAATTAGCATGGAAACTAAGGCCGAAAAAGGAAAGGGTCCAAGAGAAAACAGCTTGGTTCTAGTTTTGTGCTGACCTGTCGGAACCTACGTGCTGTGGTCAACAGGAATGGGCGAAGTTTCTGACGGGAAGTCGGCTCAAATGCCGGACAGGAGTTACCCCAAGCAGCATCAGAGACATCGATGTTCTTCCCAGACACTGGGTTCTCACACCTCGCTAGCGCGCCCCTCCTTGTGCGCCATCCAGCATTTTCATGCGACTAATCCTTGCTCGGAGCTGTTTCAAGTACTCTGATCGAGGACACAGATTTGAAGCAGTAGCTACCATCAAACAAGCTGTTAGGTATGGAGCTGAGAAGCTCAGACGATAAAACTATGTCGAGCCAGCACACTAATTGGCAATCATAATGAAGTTGAACCATACTTGCAACGCACTATTTGCTCGGGAGTGTGCAGACTTGACATTGAGCACCAATGCTCCCAGGTCTGAATCTATGCCTGCTGAAAATTGCAGTGCAGGGTTATTAATTCCTGAACCAAGCTAGTGGAATTAGAACAACACAAATACAGTAGCAGATTCGTACAAATACCAAAATCATCAGCGTTGAAGACTGCGGTGGAGGCCGCCCATGGTTCGGGCGAGAGGTGGACGGAGCTGGCTGAGGGTATGAGCTCGATCCCGACGGGGAGACATTTCCGGAGAAGGCTGGCGCCGGCGGTACATCGAGCTTGACCCTGCGGAGGCGTCGGCGGCGTACTTGTGGCCATCGCGTCTGCGAAATGCGCCCAAGGAGAGAGGCCGTGGTCAGCCGGGTGGCGCCGCCCGCCAGCAGCGGAGGAGGCCGATGCGGCTTACCTCGCCGGTTCGGGCGAGGGCGAGGGTTGAGCCGAGGATCTTCTCGCTCTCCTCGATGGGCCGCAGAGCAGCGAGGCGGGATCCGCCGGCGGCGACTTGCTACGGTGGTGGTTGGCGGCGACGCCGATGGTTAGCCGCGTCCAATCTGGTCTGGCGAGTGCATCCAAAGGGGGAGGCAAGAGAGGGGGAAGGGGATGACAGGTGGGCCCGTGTCGATCTGCCTGGTTGATGTGGCACAAAACCAAGGTCAAAACCGGGGAGAGGGTTGTATCTTTTTTTTGAGAAGTTTTTCATTCAAATCACGAAAACAGTACTAAGTAGTTGACCTCTACAAGCACACTGAAACACAAACACAAAGGACCATGAATACCTAGAGTACCCTAGGCCAACCATAACACAAGAAGATCTCCGAAGCCCTACGACATCATCTTTAAATCTTGAGAGAAGACCCCTGCAGCAGAAGGATCTGCAACCAGCCGCAAGCAGGTCATCATTTTCGACCACGGTACAATTGCCGCCACGCTACTTCCTCCTTTCTTGACACCAGCGCTGAGAGGGCATGAACATCAATCCAACACACCTGCAAACAGCCGTCGCCATCTTTGCCTTTGAGTACCGCGAAAAATGTCCCTTCCGGAAGGAAGAGAACTCGAGTCATCCGACCGGTCCAGCACCGCGGCCGGGCCATCCGCCCGGGCAAAGCAGAATCTCCCTCCAGCATCAGCGCATAGGAAGGAGAAGAATAGCAGCAGCAAATCATACCGACAAGGAAGAAGAAGGGTCTTCGTCTCCCTGCATCCAACACCCATCTGAGGACCCAAACGGCTAGTGCCGATGGACCTCCAGTCACCATAGCCCGCGACCTCGACGAGATCCAGGATCCCAACCCCGCTGGCTCCTAAATGAAGGCAAAAGCCTCGCCTGACCGCGAACGGAGCCCGGAGAAACTTATTCCGACGCGACACCACCGAACGGCCTCGACAGCATCGCCCTCAACCCTAACCCTACCACGCACCCACCTAGCGGACAGATCCAAGGTTCCCCCTCCCTCCTGTTGCCGGAGCGGCCGACGGAGAGAGAGGGAACCGGCGGCCCCACCGGCGACGCGCAAGGGAACCGACCTCGTCGCCTCCTTTGATTGCCCGTGCGATCCGACTTTCCCGGGAGCGAAACGGTTTGTTGTTCTCGTCCGGCCCTTTTCCTCTTTGGGCGATTCGGAGAGAGTTGTATCTGAGCTTCGGTTTCATATGGACTTCTCGGGAAAATATCATACGTATTCGTTCGAAACGGGGTGTCATTAACTCTACCAAACATTATGATTTTAGTTTTCTATAATGTTGTTTTCGTCGTGTCGAGCCGACCTCCTCCCTTAGTGGTCGCGGCATTGTCAACTCACGGCTGGTATACTTGTCAACGCCATTGCCAAGCGCGCACGGGGCCTGGTCATCACCGAAGGTGTCCTTCTTGGTCTTGGAAGGAAAGACAGAGCCAATACTACTCTTCCCCATGTCCATTCAGGGCTCTAGTGCCAATTGTGCAACCGGGGTGTTTCTTCGAACGAACACACATAAGAGAGAGTTAGCTCGAGGAAGAAGACACAAGTGTTCTGCTCTACTCTAACTTCCACAACTTTTCTGCTTCTTCTCATTCCTAATCTGTAACTAACAAAAACAACCGAGAGGTCAATGATCGTGGGTCTCTCGTGTAAATCATGCCATCCTACGACTTGAGGATCACCCCCATAGCTCACAACGGTGCTAGACTCGGGCGCGCCAACAAACTCGACGCGCCCGCTCTGATATTTCGTGTGAGAAAATAAAAGGGAAATAAACGTGTCAAGGCATGGGGTTTTATGTCAACACTAGTGTACATGATCTTTAAGCTAGACTGCTATCTGCCCTACCCATCCCCTCCCCCCCTAAGATAACTCTAAACTAGACATGCAGTCAAACACTGCGGCAATATATGATGAATGGACTTTAGGACTTCAGTCATGGAGTGGGCAACCGGCAAGCCTGACGAACTACTACAGTAATTGTTGGGTAGGCATGGAGGCAGTGCGTGCTAGCGAGAAACTGCAGCGATGCACAAGAGAAGACCAGACGATGAGTCGATAACAACTCAGCGTTCAAAGGATCGGTTACTCCCGACAATACCTTACACCATGGCCCAAAAAAGTCAAGATGAGGCATCACGTCCCCTCCCTTCAATGTTAGGTACCCAGTACTATATGGACTCCATTAACAAGAGAATCGTTGGTTACAACTCAAATACAAGAGAAAGCTTAGAGGAATTGTGGAGATCAAGGAGGAAGATGAACAATGTAGAGAGACGGGGAAGAGAAGCACAGCTAACACACGCCAACCAAGCCTAGGCCGAAGCCCTTTCAATCAGGGGTCCCTATTCGGCGCGCAGGTCGCCTCCGACGAGCGACCTGGCGCGCACCCCCTTGCGCGCTGGGCGTTCATATGGGCCGCCCCATTTCCTGGTTTTTTATTTCTTTTTTTCTTTTTCTTTATTTTTTCTTGGTTCTTTTTTCTTTTATGTTGTCCTTTTTCTTCTCTCTTTTTTTCTTATTTACCTTTTCACTTTTTTGCGAATTTTATTATTTCAAATTCCAAACAATTTTTTGTTCCTCGAATTCAAAAGATGTTGATCAATGTAAATGTTTTTCAAAAATTCATAAATGTTCATTGAATTCAAATTTTTTTGTCCATCGGATTTTAAAAATGTAGATCATAGTTCAAAATTTGTTCATACAATAAAAAAAATCATCATCTTCAAAAACATTTCATCATTTAAAAAAAAAGTTCATCAAACTCAAATTGTTTCATAAATTTTTCAAAAACAAGTGTTCTTGAATACAATTTTTTCATAAAGTTCAAAAAATGTTCATTTAATTCAAAATTTCTTCATGAAATAAAAACATGTTCATCATTATTAAAAATTCTCATAATTTTTTTTTCATGAAAATAAAAAACATCAAATTCAAAAAAATCATCCATTTTTTAAAATGTTCTTGAATAAAAATTTAGTTCATCAAGTTCACAAAATGTTCATCGAATTCAAATTTTGTTCTTGAAATACAAAAAGAGTTCATCATTATTCAAAAATTGTTCATCAAAATAAAAATGATTATTAAAATTCAAAAAATATTCATTCCTTTGAAATCAATTTTTTTTTCAATTCAAGAACCATTTTTGACAATTCACAATTCATTTTTTGCAATTTAGAACTTTTTTGTAATGCCCAATTATTTTAATATAGAATAAAAGAATAACACGGGGGCGTCCTGTCCCCGTGCATGGGTTGGCCCAACAGGGTGTGCGCATTCACGCGTCCTGGGGCGTATAGGTTGCCAAATAGGACCTCCCTGTCCATCCAACCACGCTCCTCCTCTACCGTCTTCTCCCATTAATAGTGGATTCCCCTTTTCTTCCATAGCTTCTTTGCATCTAAAACCCATGAGCAGGTCCTTATGTCCGGCCCGACCCATTGCAAGGAGGCGGGTCGCTGACATTTAGCAATGAACGTCAATAGCACTGTCTGTATTGATTTTATTCCAGTCCAAATCAAGTGCCTCCAACACTGTCTGATTGGGAGCTTACACAAGCTTGCGGCAAGTCCAACAGGGATAAGATCTGATGCACCCACTTAATAGATCCCACCGGATCATACAACTCCCGACCATGTGTCAATCTATTGATTGCTTAAATAGCACATGCCATAAGTCCTTTTTGATGCTATGACTGATTATAAGAAACATTTGACTTGTTGCCATGCGCTTGGTCCAAGTCCTACCACGGACATGTCAGCGCCGCCACTTGCCTGGAAGCTCGGAAGAGACTGGATGATATTGTGCGTTATAGGTTCTATAGAAACTACTAAAGATAAATCTAAAGCACATGTGTTTTTGTTCATATTTGAAAAACAATAAAACATACGCAGCATATGATTTGGGAGAAAGAGGAGGAAACAGATTGGGCTTAAAGTGAAGAAGGGTCAGTTAGTATGGATGGGCCAATGATTGCCTTATTTAGGAGGGGCCCAAAGCATAGACACAGTGCTGCTGGAGCGCGCGCGCTTATTTCTGTCGGCTGGCGCGAAACCTCGTCACTTTTTTCAGAGCCCCCGCCAACTCCTCTCCTCTCCTCTCCTCTGCCGCCGCCGCTCCTTTCTCTCCACCTATCCTATCCCCATTCCCCAGCGACCTTCATCCATTTCACCCGCTGTTCCTGCAAACAGAAACAGAAACCGAATCCAATCCCAAGGTATGCTCTCCGCAAGCTAGAAAAGTTTCTCCCTCCCATCCGTCGGGATTCTTTTCAGTGCATTTCCTCTCTATTTATTTGATTGAAGAAACATGGGGCACCTATCGTCAAGTGTGTCTAGATCCTTTCCCATCCATCGGTTGGGATGCTAATGGGGCAGCTATCAGTAGTACGATTTTGGTTTTAATTTAGCCCTTCTTCTAACATGCGGTGTGGGGATTGGCGAATGCGGTCTGGGTTAGGGTTCTTCTAACCTGGATTCGGCTTCATCGGTTCGTTTGTTTGATCTAGACTGGTGGTCGTTCAAGCTGCTCTGCTTGCTCCTCCTGGCTGCCCAACGGATGGGGGTGAGTTAAGTGCCAGATCCGGAAAGGGGATCGACCTAGTCACGAGATTCAACACGGGGATCGCACTGAAATCTGGCTATGAACCATGAGCCATTGTGCCTATTGGGGTAGAGCATAGGTATGTGTCTCTAGGGTTTGCTTAAGCAAAGGGAAGGAGTTCCATGCCAACGCCGCAGCAGAGGCGAAGATCTTCTTGTAGAAGGACAAGATGTGGGCTGTGCAATCGCGATGTATTGATCGGTGCACCAGACACGTATATATGAGTACAGAGGGGGGCCACAAACTCAACTATACAGAGGAAACAGAAGGTGAGCCCTATACACAAATATACACATACATAATATACTCAACACCCCCCGCAGTCGAAGCGGCGCCAGTGACGCAACGACTGGAAGAAAACTCCTCGAAGGTGGAAATCGTCAGTCCCTTCGTCATCACATCGATGAACTGTTGTGTAGTCGGAATGTGGAGAACCCGAATACATCCAAGGGCCAACTGATCGTGCACAAAGTGAATGTCCAGCTCAATGTGTTTAGTCCGGCGATGATGAACGGGGTTGGCGGAGAGGTACACAACAGAAATGTTGTCGCAGTAGACAACCGTAGCCCGGGAGACGTCGTGATGCAGCTCCTGAAGTAACTGTCGTAGCCAGGTGCACTCAGCAATAACGTTAGCCACAACTCGGTACTCAGCCTCTGCGCTGGAGCGCGAAACCGTGGGTTGTCGCTTGGACGACCACGAGACGAGTGAAGGACCGAGGTAGACGCAGTAGCCAGAGGTGGACCGACGAGTGTCTGGGCAGCCAGCCCAGTCCGCGTCGGAGTAGGCCATCATCTGCAGAGAAGTGGACGCCGTGAGGGTGAGCCCGAGGGTCATCGTGCCGCGAATGTAACAGAGGATCCGCTTCACGAGAGTCCAATGGGAGTCACGAGGGGCGTGCATGTGGAGACACACCTGCTGAACAGCATACTGAAGATCCGGTCTGGTGAGAGTCAGATACTGAAGAGCACCGACGATAGACCGGTAGAAAGGAGCATCCGACGCTGGCGAGCCCTTAAGAGCAGATACATTGGCCTTCGTGTCAACATGAGTAGCAACAGGGTGACAGTTGAGCATGCCAGCACGCTCAAGAAGCTTGTGCGCATACTTCTGCTGATGAAGAAAGAAACCGTCTTGTCGCCGAACAACCTCAATGCCAAGGAAAAAATGTAGAGCACCCAAGTCCTTGATGGCAAACTCGTCACGCAGCCGAAGAGTAATCTGCAGAAGTAGAGCTGCGGAGGAGGCCGTCAGGATGATGTCGTTGACGTAGAGGAGAAAATATGCAGTCGTGTCACCGTGGCGATAGACAAACAATGAGGCATCCAAGCGAGTGACGCTAAAACCCAGTGTCTGAAGAAACCCGGCGATCCGCTGGTACCAGGCGCGGGGTGCTTGCTTGAGCCCGTAGCGAGACCGGGACAACAGACACACATGACCAGGAAGAGATGCATCGACAAAACCGGTGGGCTGCTCACAATAAACATGCTCCTCAAGATGGCCGTGGAGGAAGGCGTTGGATACATCCATCTGATGAACTGGGAAGCCTCGGGACACCGCAAGCTGGAGGACGGTGCGGATCGTGCTCGGTTTGACAATCAGGGCAAACGTCTCAGTGAAGTCAACTCCAGCGCGCTATCGGAAACCACGAACCACCCAACGAGCCTTGTAGCGCTCAAGTGTACTGCTACGTCTCGAGCTTGCGTTGGATTTCCCCGAAGACGAGAGAATGATACAGCACAGTAGCGTAAGTATTTCCCTCAGTTTTTGAGAACCAAGGTATCAATCCAGTAGGAGACTACGCGCAAGTCCCTTGTACCTGAACAAAACAATAGCTACTCGCAACCAACGCTTAGGGGTTGTCAATCCCTTCACGGTCACTTACGAGGGTGAGATCTGATAGAGATAATATTTTTGGTATTTTTGGTATAAAGATGCAAAGTAAAAAGTAAAAGCAAAAGCAAGTAAATAAAGTGATGGAGATTGATATGATGAGAATAGACCCGGGGGCCATAGGTTTCACTAGTGGCTTCTCTCAAGAGCATAAGTATTCTACGGTGGGTGAACAAATTACTGTTGAGCAATTGATGTAATTGAGCATAGTTATGAGGTTCTCCAGGCAATGATCATGTATATAGGCATCACGTCCGAGACAAGTAGACCGAAACGATTCTGCATCCACTACTATTACTCCACTCATCGGCCGCTATCCAGCATGCATCTAGAGTATTAAGTTAAAAACAGAGTAACGCCTTAAGCAAGACACTAGTAGAAAAAGGGCCTATTGTCCCGGTTGGTGAGGGCCTTTAGTCCCGGTTCATGAACCGGGACTAAAGGGTACCGACCCTTTAGTCCCGGTTCAATCCAGAACCGGGACAGATGGGCCTCCACGTGGCCTGTCCGCTGAGCTCAGGCAGAGGGTTTTGGTCCCGGTTGGTGGCACCAACCGGGACCAATAGGCATCCACGCCACAAGATTTACGTGGCTGGGGTTTTTGTTTTTTTGAAAGGGGGGGTTGGGGTTTTGGGGGTTAATTTATGTGTTCCATATATTGTGTTAGCTAGCTAATTAATAGAGAGAAGTGTCCTCTCTTTTGTCCGTGCTTGGTCGACGCTACGTACTATACATACGTATAGAGAGGACTAGCTAGACACGCTAGCTATCTAGTAAGCAAACGAAGGAAACATAAGATCCGCATAAACATATATGCATACAGAGAGAAGTGATATCGACCACCTCTCCTTCTCCGAGAGATTGGTCGAACAACAAGTTCTCGTATATCTATCCGACACTACCGGCTACATATATACAATAATTATCTTTTACAAATATAATCTCCTAACATACGGACGCGTGGTTCACATAGTATTCTCCGTCTTCAGCGATCACTTGGTCAAGAAAGAATGCCGCCAATTCCTCTTGAATTGCTCGCATGCGATCTGGTGCTAGGAGTTCATCCCGCGTCCAAACATCTAATTTTAAGAAGGGGTCAATACATACATATATATATATATATATATATATATTTATATATATATGAATGAATGAAACTCAACACAAATGATGGTAATAAAATAAAATTGTGAATATTGTTATTTACGCACTTCATATTGTTTGTCAGAGTAGCCCCGCTCACAGGTCGTGTGGCGGATAGACTCGCAAATGTAGTATCCACAGAAATCATTCCCTTGTTCCTGCCACAACCACTTTACAAGAAATAGAGGTCAATCAAACTGATAATTAGCAAGCATTCTAAATGGTATTGATGAAACTAGCGCTTGAATCACTAGGAGATGCGTGGAATATGCTACTATAGTACTTACTTTCGGGTGTCTAAATTACAGCTTCTTCGGCTGTCCCAGAGCTTTTTTGGTGAATTTTCTCCAAGCCCTGCCATACAAAGAAAACAATTACTTGATATCAGAAATGAACAAAGTTGCTGATATGGTGGATAATGATCGATTTAACTTACTTCTCGAGCATTTCAGTCATGTCCGCATACTCCTTGGGATCATTTCGTTTGGAGTCTAAGACAGTTACTACTCCCTTCTCAAGCTTAATCTCTAGGAGAATATAGTGGTAGCTGCGCACACATGCATAACTCATCAATATTACATTACTATAACCTGGACTAATAAGGGAAACTGAATATGCCACAAGACAGTAACACTCACTTGAAGTTGTAAGGAAAGAGTATTATATCTTTGTGTTCATTTATTACCAACGATTGTAGCAAGTTGGCCTCGGTATTTTCGGCATGAAATTCAACCTCAGTTTTATCTATGAGATATGTGTTAATGAACCCAATATCACCCTCTTGTCTTTTCTTCAATTCGGCGATCTTCAATCTGCATAATATAGTGAGGATAATTATAAATACATGCAATGAAAGAGCTGAGTTATATAGAGAGACTTAATGACAGAAGTAGTACTACTTACAGACAGTAGCAGGTGACCGTTGCTTTATCGAGGGCCAATTGATTGAAAAACTGATAGAACTCCTCAAATGGAATAGGCAACAGTTCAATTCCAAGGAGGTCATGCTCCTTTTTAACTCTCACATACAAAGTACTCCTCCCCTCAAACTCTCTGCAGGTTTTCATGTACCAATCATGCAATCTTCGCATCATCGTTTATAGAGAACTTTCATCTTTGACGAGAGACTTCCCGTACTCGTATCTTTGTATCTGCACCTCCAAGAAATCATAATGTACATCGTCGGGCAGGTAATCTGCAGGATTGCCATAACCGGGCACCATCCTCGGATCGACGATGTCGCTATGAGCACCTTGAGGGGGGCACGACAGCTTGCTTGTTCGCCGAGCTGGGCAATTTGTTTCCCAGCTCGTCGTTTCTTCTTCCTTTGATCACTTTTAGTACTTCCCGACCTCTCCCTTCGCAAATGCCTTTCCAATAATGCGCTCATAGTTGCCTCTCGGCGGAGACTTGGGTGGTTTTGTCGGGCAGCCAGAGTGCGCTTCACTTTCACCGGATCTACCTTCTCCTCCGGAGGTGGATGTCTCTTTGCTTTCAACCCTTGAAACCAGTCATCCACTTCGGTCTGCGCGATCTTCGCGTTTTCCTCCTCGGACCTCTCATACGGTAACTTCTCTGGAGTCTTCAGAGAAGGACCGAATCTGTATCTCATCCCGCCTTTGGCTGTACTGCTAGACGCCGGCAGAGCAGACGGAGCGGATGTCTTCTTTCCTTGCTTACGAGGCGGAGGAGAAGGACTACGACGGGCCGGAGCAGCTGGAGCGGCGGCGGGTCTCTTCCGCCCTTGCTGACGAGGCGGAGAAGGAGGAGGCTGGCTGCTCGGGCGCCGGGCGCAGCGGAGAAGGAGGCGGAGTGCCGCCACGCGCCGGAGAAGGAGCCGGCCGAGTGCCCTGATCGTCACTCGCCGGAGGAGGAGGCGGTGGAGGAGGCGGAGTGCCCTGACTCGCCGGAGGAGGAGGAGGAGGCGCAGGCGTCCAGTTCGGAAGGTTGACGAGATCCTTCCGCCATAGGCATGGAGTCTTCAGAGCAGAACCCAGCCGATACTCCCCTTCATCGGTAGTGTCGTGGAATTGTCACGGCAGATGTCCTCTTGCAAGGACTTAGTCATGGAGCCATCGCAACTAGGAAGCTTAAAGGGGTTAATCGGGACAAAGGACACGAGAGGTTTATACTAGTTCGGCCCCTTACGGTGAAGGTAAAGCCTACGTCTAGTTGGGTTGTATTGCTTGAGGTTTCGATGACCAGGGAGCGAGATACGCTATCCCCGGTTCTCGATTGGTTGTCTCTTGCCCTAAATCGCCCGCAGGTCGTCCCTTATATACACGGGTTGACGCCCTGCGGCTTACAGAGTCCCGGCCGGCTTATACACAATGTCCGGCTCGGTGACTAGTTAAGTCTACCTTATGATACAAGTAGATTACTATGGCGGTTTACTACAACGGGCCTTAAGTCGCCTGTGGGCCTTAAGCTCTTTATGAACTGCCATCTTCATACTTTAGTCTTGGGCTTCTCTCTGATGAATCTTCTTTGCGTAACCCGGCCCCTCTTGGGCGACTTACACAAATAGTTATATCCCCATCATTAGGCCCCAGATTGATTTGAACCTGTTCATATATATCTTAAAATACCTTATATACTATCCTGCAGTCTTTTGTTTTGCACGAAGAATTTTAACCCGCCGTGACGTCATCATCTGGATCCGGGTTAAATCACCGTGACGTCATCTTCAATGAAACTTATTTTTATTCCTTCATATCTTCAACGGATCTTTGTCTTTACTGACCATCCCGAAAATCGAGGCGCCAGAGCCGCTGGATAATAAATGTTATCTCCTCGTTTTCCGCGCCCTCTCGGTCAGTCCTCTCCTATAAATAGGGCGATCTAGGTCTTTCCCCCAGTCGTCTTCTCCCTCTTGCCTCCTCCCGAGCTCTGCCGCCGCCACCGTCGAACCCCTCGTCTTCACCAACTCAGGCCGCTGCATCAACCTGACTCTGACCAGAGATCGACGGCGAACCTCTGCAGCTCGTCCGCATCCGTGAGTTCCTCTCATTCCCTTTTCTCAGATCTGCATTAGGTCCTTCCTGAGTTCGTCGGTGTTCATCACTGCCCGACGCCAAACCCTCGCTAGTTCGTTCCAACGCCTTGTTTAGATTGTAGAAACTACATAGAACTGCTGCGGTGCTTGCTTGTGTTGATCTTGCATAAAAATAGATCTCATTTCTCTTGTTCAGAAACCCTCTTCGAGTGCATGAACTTCTCTGCCCTGTTTTAGGTCTAGAAATTTTTTCTTTTCAGAGCAATATTTTGATCCAGAATAATAACTGCTAGCTGTGAAACTTGCTTTTACCACCCGGAAAAAACCTCTTCTGGTAAATGCCCTGAAACACAACTGTCGAGATGTCCGGCTTAAATAAATGACACAGAACCTTAATTGCTCCTCATGACCCAGAAATTTTTTGAATTGCACTTGATACTTGTAGCGGCTTAAATATTGTTGCACAGTCATCCTTATATCATTAGGCCCCTCATTAAGCCGCCACTTTACATACTTAAGATTTTTCTCCCGGGTTAAAAGTGAACCGGATCTTCTTGTTTTCCATAGGCCAATTGCTGTGATGGCTCCTAAAGCTACCAAGGCCCTGTAACTTGCAATTGGGTTCCATCCATAATTACCAATAGCAAACTAGCTGAGTTTGTAAAGTCCGGGCATCTACCAAAAAGGATGTCATGTCTTACCGTGCCTGACCCATCCGAAGAAAAGCCTCACCCCAAAGCAGGGAAATAATAATTTTTACGGATCATATGAGGCGTGGATTTGCTCCTCCCGGTTCAAAATTCTTCAGAGAGGTTTTAAATTTCTTTGACCTTAGACCTCAAGACATCGGACCCAATTCCGTGTCAAATATTTGCTTTTCCAAGTCTTCTGCGAGGTGTACCTGGGAGAGGAGCCAAGTCTGCTTTTGTTCAGGGAACTTTTTTACATGAACCGGCAAAATGAACGTGCCAACGGGCCCAGTCTTGAGCTTGGCGGCATCTCAATCCAGCAACGGAGAGACTGTCTTTTCCCTTATGCTGAGTTGCCAAGCCACCCAAAATCTTGGAACCAGACATGGTTCTACTGCCAGGACACTTCTCCGGCTGATGAAAAACCTCTGCCCGGCTTTCGCGCCCTGCGCCTTGAGTCTAATCATCCGCTACCAGACAAGCTGACAACCCTTGAACGCGTGCCTCTCAATTCCACCATCAAGAAGATTAAAGCTCTCTTGGGAAATGGTTTAAACGGCATCGACCTGGTCCGAGTCTGGGTCACCTGGCGAATACTTCCATTAAGCCGCCGTCCCGGCTTAATGTGTACTTATACAGGCGAAAAGAATGATCTGTTACGCCATAGCCCGGACGACCTACCAGATGACGTAGTGAAAGCTATGACCCAGTCACTGCTGAAGGAAGGCACTGTGACGAGCAACGCCTTCGGCTTACTTCCATTTTGCAAGAATAACCCGGCCCCCACAGTAAGTTATCAATCGTAACAAATACTTATTGCTATACTATACCTTTTTTGATACTCATAATTCCTTCACCTTTTCCACAGGCCGATGATAACTTCTGGAAAGCCAAATATGATCATGAAGCCGCCAAACAAGCCAGGACAACCAAGAAGGCTGAAAGAAAAGCCGCCAAGGTAGGAACCTCAAAGAAGAAGAAACCCAGCGCCTCCGACTTACTCAGATTGGAGGATAGCTCTTCGGATGAGGAAGAGGTAATCTTTAAATTTTCTTAAGTCCCTTCTTATCACCTGTCTGACATTTTATCCCTTCAGGAGGATACGGGGAACAGTCGAGCAGCCAATGAAGAGGTAACTATAATCTCCTCCGACTCAGAGCCTTTGCCAAAGCAAAAGATCCGAAGGGTGACCCGGAAAGTAAGATTTTCACATGCACTTGCTTATCAAGATCCTCAATTTCTTTTGAAGCAACAACAGCTTGAGAGCCGGAGGCAGACCCGGAACAACAAGGATGCAGAACTCTCCTCCGGCTTACCTGACGTAACCAGGAAGCGTCGGACTGAGGTTATCTCCGACGACGCCTGCTTTTTTACCTTTAGCGGGTTTAATTCGTCATCCTCTTAATTCGTCCGACTCCAATTATCAGGATACTTCTCCTTCTTCCGGTGAATCCATGCAGTCAAACATGCCGACTTTCAAAACCACTCCCGGGTAATGTAACCTTATGCCCTTTTACTTTACCTATGCTTGCGTATTCATCCTTCTGCTTTTGTTAACAGCATGCAAGTGAAGCCCAGTAAACGGGCAAAGAAGAATAAGCCATCCGAAGAACCGGTCGTAGCTGAACCGGTGATTAATGCATCTACTCCAGACAGCTCTGCCCATCAGCCACCGCCAGACCCGGCTTCTGATATTCTAATGCCAACTTCTGATCCACCTGCCGAAGATACTCTCCACACAAGTGACCCGGAACCTCTTAGCCCGGTCAAACCAAATGAACCAAAAGTTGAGATTGTGAAATCTCAGTTTGTTGAACCAGGACAGCCTACCGTCCTTGCCAAATGTACCGCCAAGGAAGAATTTTCCCAACGCCGATAGGCCAAGCAGGACATTACTGATTATACTCACTTGAGCATTGGTGATATAGTCTCGGGCTATCTGAACCAAGTGCATAATAGCCGTGACCTGGAAATTGACATGGTGAAACAAATACAGCACAAATCTGAGGTATTACTTATACTATTTACCTGCTTCTCACATATTGTACCAGCCCCAAATCTATTGCTTATTGAACAAATATGTTGTAGACTTTAGAAATCTGCTGTACCTGTAACTCATCCGGCTCAAGAAGAATTTACTTAACCCGGTTATAACATAAGGCTTTTAAATTTGCAACATACATTGCCCCCAAGTGTCAAGTATCTTTACTTGTAAGGTGCTTGAGACTTTAATATATGTGACCCGGTAAGATAAGGTAAAAATTCTTCAGCATACATTAGCCCCCAAGTGTCAAGTATCTTTACTTGTAAGGTGCTTGAGACTTTAATGTTACCTTATAATTCTTACCATAACCTGGTGTTAATGCAGGCTGCCATAAGTCAGTTTGAATCAGAGCTTGCGGTACTGAAGAGTCTTCTGAAAACTCAAGAACTTGAGACACAGAAGGCTAACTCCAAATTTGAATTCAGTGTCTCTGAAAATGAGAAACTAAAAAAGAAATTTGAGTCGGAGAAGAAAACTTGGGCTGAAGAGAAGGCTTCCCTGGTGACTCGGGCCGAAACAGCCGAAGCATCTCTTGCAGAAGCAACAACCGAGCTGACCAACTTAAAATAGCAGATATCTCAAATGGTCTCAGCCATCTTCGGTAAGTTATCGTGGACCAGATTTAAACATTGTAGCCTCATAATGACTATTGCATTAATTACCTCCGGCTGACGATTATGCTTATGCCCATGCTGGTAAAGAAAACACATACACCTTGTAGGATGGAAAAGAAAGAGGTCCTGCTTTATGCTTTATATAATATATACATTGTTAAAAAAGAAAAACAAATATACTTTGAGAGCCGGTGGCTCAAGTATAGTAGGGCCGGAGATGCGCTATGTTCCACGGCCGGCGGGTCTCTTCCTCCGACTTACGTGAGTCTTTGTGCTCTCGAACATCGATGAGGTAAAATGACCCGTTGTTGATATTCTTGCTGACCACAAAAGGTCCTTCCCAAGGAGGGGACAGCCTGTGCATATCAGATTGATCCTGGATGAGCCGGAGCACTAAATCGCCTTCCTGGAAAGTTCTGCTTCTGACCCGGCGGCTATGATAACGGCGCAGGTCTTGCTGATAAATCGCCGAGCGGGCTATTGCCAAGTCTCGCTCTTCATCCAACAAGTCAACTGCATCCTGACGAGCTTTTTCATTATCAGCCTCAACGTAAGCCGCCACCCGAGATGAATCATGCCGGATATCACTAGGCAGAATCGCCTCCCCTCCGTACACCATGAAGAAAGGTGTATAACCAGTAGACCTGTTAGGCATTGTGTTGATGCTCCATAGCACAGAGGGTAACTCCTCCACCCAACAACCCAGAGTTCGCTGCAAGGGAACTAAGAGCCAGGGTTTGATACCTTTCAAGATCTCTTGATTAGCTCTTTCTGCTTGACCATTAGACTGGGCGTGAGCAACAGCCGAAACATCAAGCCGGATGTGCTCTTGTCGACAGAACTCTTCCATGGCACCCTTGGAGAGATTTGTACCATTATCAGTTATAATGTTGTGCGGAAAACCAAAACGAAAGATCACCTTTTTGCTGAACTGAACCGCCGTGGCTGCATCACACTTCTCGACCGGCTCGCTTCAACCCACTTGGTGAATTTATCCACTGCCACCAACAGGTGTGTCTTCTTATCTTTAGACCTTTTGAAAGGTCCAACCATATCAAGCCCCCAGACTGCAAATGGCCAAGTAATCAGAATCATCCTCAATTCTTGAGCCGGCACATGAGCTCGTCGTGAGAATTTTTGACATCCGTCACATTTGCTGACCAGATCCTCCGCATCAGCATGAGCCGCCAGGCAATAAAAACCATGACGAAGAGTCTTGGCTACCAGAGATTTTGAACCGGCATGATGACCGCAATCACCTTCATGAATCTCACGAAGTATCTCCTGACCCTCTGTAGGTGATACACAACATTGAAACGCCCCAGTGACGCTGCGGTGATGCAACTCGCCATGAACAATCGTCATGGATTTGGACCGCCTGATGATTTGTCTTGCCAAGGTCTCGTCCTCAGGCAACTCTCCCCGGGTCATATAGGCCAAATATGGGACCGTCCAATCCGGGATGGCATGGAGAGCCACCACCAGCTGCGCCTCCGGGTCTGGCACTGCAAGCTCTTCCTCTGTAGGCACTCTGACAGAAGGGTTATGCAAAATGTCAAGGAAAGTATTAGGCGGCACCGACTTACGTTGAGACCCTAGCCGGCTTAAAGCATCAGCCGCCTCATTCTTCCTTCGATCAATGTGCTCTACTTGATAACCCTTGAAGTGCCCAGCCACCGCATCAACTTCGCGACGATAAGCCGCCATAAGGGGATCCTTAGAATCCCACGTTCCTAACACCTGTTGAGCGATGATGTCTGAATCGCCCAAGCATCTTACCCGGCTCAAATTCATCTCTTTGGCCATCCGAAGGCCATGGAGTAAAGCCTCGTATTCAGCTGCATTGTTAGTACAGGGGAACATAAGCCAGAGCACATAACAAAATTTGTCACCTCGGGGGGAAGTTAAAACGACTCCAGGCCCCGAGCCTTCCAACTGCCTGGACCCATCGAAATGAATAGTCCAATATGTCTTATCCGGCTTCTCCTCTGGTGCTCGCAATTCCGTCCAATCATTGATAAAGTCCACTAGGGCTTGAGACTTGATAGCTGTGTGCGGCATATACTTCAAACCGTGAGGCCCAAGCTCGAAGGCCCACTTGGCAACCCGTCTTGTGGCTTCCCTGTTCTGGATGATGTCTCCCAAGGGGGCTTAACTTACCACATTTATAGGATGACCCAAGAAGTACTGCTTTAGCTTCCGGCTTGCCATGAACAAACCATAAACAACTTTCTGCCAATGCAGATACCTTTGCTTGGATTCTATGAGCACCTCACTGATGTAATATACCGTCATTGAACTGGATGCTCCTTGCCAGTCTCCTTATGTTCCACTACAATGGCCACACTAACAGCACGTGAATTAGCAGCAACATACAATAGCAATGGCTCTTTATCAATTGGAGCCGCGAGAACCGGCGGCTCAGACAATTGTCTCTTTAAATCTTCAAAGGCAGCATCAAGAGCCTCACCTGCATAAAAGTGTCTGCTTTCTTCATCATCTGATACAGCGGTAAAGCCTTCTCTCGTAGCCGGCTTATGAATCGGCTTAAAGCAGCAACGCGACCCGCCAGTCGCTGAACATCATTGATGCACACCGGTTTAGCCAGAGAGGTAATCGCCTTGATCTTCTCCGGGTTAGCTTCAATGCCCCTGTTTGAGACCAGGAATCCCAAAAGTTTGCCTGCAGGTACACCAAATACACACTTGTCCAGGTTAAGCATCATCTTGTAGACCCGGAGATTATCAAAGGTTTCCTTTAAGTCGGAGATCAAGGTTTCCTTCTCTCTGGACTTCACCACAATGTCATCCACATAAGCATGAACATTGCGCCCAATCTGATTGTGGAGACAATTCTGCACACACCGCTGATAAGTCGCCTGGGCACTCTTGAGCCCAAACGGCATAGACACATAGCAGAAGGCTCCAAATGGAGTAATGAACGTCGTCTTCTCCTGGTCCTTAACTGCCATCTTGATCTGATGATAACCAGAGTAAGCATCCAAAAAACTCAACCGCTCGCAACCCGCTGTAGCATCGATGATTTGATCAATGCGGGGCAGAGCAAAGGGATCAGCTGGACAAGCTTTATTTAAGTCCGTGTAGTCCACACACATCCGCCAGGTGCCGTTCTTCTTGAGCACAAGCACCGAGTTAGCCAACCACTCCGGGTGAATGACTTCCACGATGAACCCGGCCGCTAAGAGCCGAGCGACCTCCTCCCCTATAGCCTTTCGCCTCCTCATTGAATCGCCGGAGAAACTGCCTGACCGGCTTATATTTTGGATCAATATTAAGAGTGTGCTCAGCGAGTTCTCTCGGGACACCCGGCATGTCAGAAGGTTTCCATGCAAAGATGTCCCGGTTCTCACGGATGAACTCGATGAGCGCGCTTTCCTATTTGGGATCCAAATTGGTACTAATGCTGAACTGCTTGGAAGAGTCGCCTGGAGTGAAGTCAACCAGTTTTGTCTCGGCGGCCGACTTAAATTTCAACACCGAGTCTTGCTCTGTGGTTGGCTTCTTAAAAGAGGTCATATCTGCCGGGTCAACATTAGTTTGATAAAACTTCAGCTCCTCTTTAGCACAAACAGATTCAGCATAAGCCGCATCACCTTCCTCGCACTCCAAAGCCACCTTTCGACTCCCATGCACAGTGATGGTGCCCTTATAACCCGGCATCTTGAGCTGCAGATAACCATAACACGGCCGTGCCATAAACATGGCATAAGCCGGCCGTCCAAACAGAGCGTGATATGGGCTCCTGATTTTGACTACCTCAAAAGTCAGCTTCTCAGCCCTGGATTCATATTCGTCTCCAAAAGCCACTTCCAGCTCGATCTTTCCAACTGGATATGTCGACTTACCAGGTACCACCCCATGAAAAACAGTGTTAGACATCCTCAAGTCCTTATCAGTCAGACCCATGCGGCGAAAGGTCTCATAATAGAGAATATTGATGCTGCTTCCTCCGTCCATGAGCACCTTAGTGAATTTATATCCACCAACCTGAGGTGCTACCACCAAGGCTAACTGACCCGGATTATCAATGCGTGGAGGGTGACCCTCTCTGCTCCAAATGATGGGTTGCTCTGACCATCTCAAATAACGAGGAACTGCCGGCTCAACCGAATTTACAGCCCTCTTACGAACCTTCTGGTCACGTTTGCATAAGCTAGTGGTAAACACATGGTACTGCCCACCGCTCAACTGTTTCGGTTGGCTCGGTAACTGATCGCTGCTGCTGCTGTCCTCCCCGACCAGATTGTCGCTGATTATAGCCACCTTGACCACCTTGAAAACCAGAACTTGAGCCGCCACCCGGGCCATGGAAACCACCTGCTCCTGAACCGCCGCCTGATCCGTAATTGCCATCAAACATGTTTGAATTCTTGAAAGCCTTCATGATCGCGCAGTCCTTCCATAAGTGGGTGGCAGGATTTTCCCGAGTACCGTGTCTTGGACAAGGCTCATTGATATGCTGCTCAAGAGATGGACCTGAGCCACCAGATCGAGGGGGTGCTCTCCCCTTACGCTTCTTGTTATTACCTTGGGCATTAGCATTGGCCACAAACGCCGGGTTACCCTCCGGCTTACGCTTGTTGCCACCTTGATTTACCGGGTGATGCTGCTGACCCTTTCCATTGCCGTTCTTCTTTCCTTTCCCTGTCTTTTCCTCCTCAGACGCGGGATCATCGGTAGTATCAGAATCGGCATATTTAACCAAAGCCGCCATCAGCGTACCCATGTCATTGCAATCACGCTTAAGGCGCCCGGCTTCGCTTCTGCTCAAAACGACAATTCTGATGGAGCATAAGTACCGTAGAGCCGGCGTCCATCTTATCAGATGAGTGTATTATTTCCTTGACCCGGCGCACCCAATGAGTTGTGGACTCACCCTCCTCCTGCTTGCAATTGGTCAAGTCCACAATGGACATAGATTGCTTGCAAGTATCCTTAAAGTTCTGGATAAACTGGGCTTTTAGCTATGCCCATGAACTGATGGAATTGGGAGGCAAACTTTTCAACCAAGACCGGGCCGTTCCATCTAACATCATGGTAAAATACTTAGCTATTGCCGCGTCGCTAACTTTCAATAACTCCATGGACATCTCGTAACTTTCAATCCATGCCCCCGGCTGTAAGTCGGCCGTGTAATTCGGCACCTTTCGAGGTCCCTTGAAATCCTTGGGCAGACGCACATCTCGCAGAGCCGGCACCAGACAAGGGACACCACCGGTTCTAGTGGCCACTCCTGCTCCAACAGAAGTCGTTGGATACTCTGGGAGACCATCATATGCCGTCTGCTGAGCCGCTAATTGAGTCGCCCGTTCATCCTCCTGACGCAATCGATCCTGCACCGGGTTGGTTACGACGCTGGGCATTGCTTGATAAAGCTTCTGACTCCATGTGCCTGCTGTAACTCGGACTCCGGTTTGGACGAGGTGCTATCCAAGGCTGAGGAGTGGAATGAATCCTGTCCCTGCTGTAAGAATAGGTCTCTTGCTATGCCAAGGCCGTCTGAAGAAGATCCCTAACCCTCCGGGTTTCCACCGCCGTCGGGTCATCACCATCCACTGGAAGAGCCGCCAGACACGTCGATGCTGCTATCAAGTTCTCCATGGGGTTGGAGAAGTGACCCTCCGGTATCGGTATGTATCGGGGCGGGGCCATGCTCCCGTGAAGAGGTGCCATCTCTCGAGGCTGAACCGGCCCTCCAGCTCCGGGTGTCATAAATTGATTGGCTTCGGGCGGATTGCTAGGACCAGCTCCGGGTGACGTGAAGAGATTCCGAGGATCGTAAACCGGAGGTAGACGGGACTGGGTCTTCTGATGTCTCCTTCTCATCACCTCATTGGACGCATTTAAACTCATCGTGAGCTGGTAAGCCTCTGACTGCAACCGCTGTGCCCGGGCGTCGAGAGCCGCCCGCTCTGTAGCTAGTCTAGTATCCTCAGCTGCTAAGTCCTCCTTGGCCTGAGCTATCTCCTCACGTACCTGTGCTACCTCCGCGTCATGCTCATCTTTATTCGCAGGGATAACCGTGGCAGTTAACAGGGTCGTAAGCTTGTCCATGAGGTCTATCAGCACTTGAGCCGGCGGGCGCACAGGGCCTCCTGCCCCAGCCGCTCCTAACCCGGCAGTAATTGCAGCCGCAGCTGTAGAGTTTTGTCCGGGTTGAGTCCCACCACAAAGACTCCTGCCCAATTTGGCGACTCATAGGGGTCCGGAATACTGAAGCCATCGGAACAGCCCCCGAGCACCCCTCTTGAACTTGATACAGAGAATCTGTTGAACCGGCGGACGAATCACCATCAGAGTGGACGGCCGTCTCACCACCATCTTCGGGTTCTCCAGAAAGCTCTTCTCCGTGGACGCAGCCCACAAAGACACGCTTCATGCCAGGTTGAGCTCGGGCGGGTCTCGCACGCTGAGCCGTCTCAATGAGGTCGGTGCAGCTGTCCGGCTCTGGGCCCGGCTCACCAATCCGGCTGTTGAAAACGTGGATTCCGCCAAAGGGGACCCGGTACCCGTACTCAATTGAGTCGGCCTCGGGGCCCCAGCCTTCGTTGTCGATGTAGATCTTGCTGCGACGACTCTTGATCATCCGGCCCACTGTGTATCCCTTGAGCCCTTCGAAGCTGCCCTTCAAGAACTCAAATCCACCATGCGCTAGCTCCACGGTGGGCGCCAACTGTCGTGGAATTGTCACGACAGATGTCCTCTTGCAAGGACTTAGTCGTGGAGCCATCGCAACTAGGAAGCTTAAAGGGGTTAATCGGGACAAAGGACACGAGAGGTTTATACTAGTTCGGCCCCTTACGGTGAAGGTAAAGCCTACGTCTAGTTGGGTTGTATTGCTTGAGGTTTCGATGACCAGGGAGCGAGATACGCTATGCCCGGTTCTCGATTGGTTGTTTCTTGCCCTAAATCGCCCGCAGGTCGTCCCCTTATATACACGGGTTGACGCCCTGCGGCTTACAGAGTCCCGGCCGGCTTATACACAATGTCCGGCTCGGTGACTAGTTAAGTCTACCTTATGATACAAGTATATTACTATGGCGGTTTACTACAACGGGCCTTAAGTCGCCTGTGGGCCTTAAGCTCTTTATGAACCGCCACCTTCATACTTTAGTCTTGGGCTTCTCTCTGATGAATCTTCTTTGCGTAACCCGGCCCCTCTTGGGCGGCTTACACAAATAGTTATATCCCCATCAGGTAGGGTGGTCAAGCCGGAGGTCCTCAAATCCCTCAGTTATTTCATCCACCATCACCTTAGGATATGCTTCTGGAATCGGCCGGGAGTGAAAAGTTGAGTCGGGTTTAGTAGGATAAACAGAGCCAACAGCCGCCTTGACCTTCAAATTGCTCCATTCAGCCATAAGGTCGCAATTTTGAGGTTCCGTGATAGCATCCATGGGATAGCTGGCAGGAGCCGTCAAGGCATGCTCCGGCTGAAGCAGCTCGGTGGAAGCCACGCTGCTTCTCCGCTGAGATGGCGGGTAGCCGGGGAAGCTTCGTGTCGTTTGCTGCGATCTGCTTCTCGTTCCTCTAGCCCCATTACCCTTTCGTGCAGCGCCTGCAGTTGGCTCGGCTCCAGTTTCTTCCTCCTATCCTGGGTTTTGTAACCCCCTGCGTCCGGAAATACAGCCTTCCACGAAACGGAGCCTGGCGTGCCTCGTGTCCGTCCAGGGTGCTCAGGATTCCCGGGGGCCATTGTGAGCTCGTCCTTCTCCCTGTCTGGAACGAACGTCCCTTGCTGTGCTGCTTTGATATATTGCTGAAGCCTCTTGAATGGTATGTCCAATTGTTCGTCCGTCCAAATGCACTTCCCTGTTACAGGGTCCAAGGTTCCGCCAGCCCCGAAGAACCAAGTCCGGCAACGGTCTGGCCAGTTCATTGTCTTTGGTTCGATCCCTTTATCAAGCAGATCATTCTCAGCCTTGGCCCACTTAGGCCGGGCTACGAGGTAGCCACCTGACCCCGTGCGATGGTGAAGCTTCTTCTTTGCAGCATTTTGCTTGTTTGTCGCCGACATCTTTTTACTCTTTTCCGATGTCTTGTGGGCCACAAATGCGGGCCAGTCATCTCTGATCTTCTCATATTTGCCCTTGAATTCTGGTCTCTCATTTTTTTCGACATACCTATTCAGGTCTTTCTTCCAATTCCTGAATAGGTCTGCCATCTTCTTAAGAGCAAAATACTTGATTAATGGCTCTATAACTGGCTTCTCCGGATCATCCTCTGGCGGTACGGTGAAATTTGACTTCAGCTCAGTCCAAAGATCATTTTTCTGCATATCATTGACATAAGACACCTCACGGTCTTCGTTCTTAGGCTTATACCATTGGTGGATGCTGATCGGGATCTTGTCCCTAACCGTAACCCCTTGACCGAGCAACAAATGCCTTCTTTGTCCAGTAGGGTTCAATCGGTTGGCCGTCAAGGCGATTTCTATGATCTCAAACTTTTCATCCGAGCTCAACTTTTTCTTCGGCCTCGTCTCTTTACCGGGTTGTGCTCGATCCGGAGGTCTAGAAAAAAGAAACAAAGACGAGAGTTAATTAATATGTGTACATACCAAACCAATGAATGCATTAATTAGCTAGTCAGCACAGGCTTAACTAATATATGTACCTGGCCGGACTCATTTCGGTGATCACCGGAGCCGTCCTCACGGTCTACTTCTTCACCCTCTCCTTCTTGCGCCGGCATTGGGTCATCGGAGCAATGTAAATCATAGCCAGCCGCTTCTTCACCCTCTCCTTCCAGACCATCGCTATCGTTGAGAAACACCAACGAGCAGACGGCATCACTTCCTTCTGCGATTATGTCCCTCAACAACGCTTCTTGTGCTTCGTCTCGGGGCGGGGTGTCCATAGTTTCTACAAATATGTACAACATGGCAATTATTATTCAAACATGACAGATATGGATATATTAGTGGCAAACGTAGAACTAGCTAGCTAATCACAATATGGAATCATATTAATTAGTGGCCTCGACGCTGCTTCTCTAGGGTTTCGGGTTGCCTCGACAACGCTTCAAGGGTTAGGGGTGGCCTCGAGAACGCTTCAAGGAGGGGGTGTAATATCGACCCCCCCATGTGTTGAAGCTATCGGGAGGGGGTATATCAACAACAACAATGACAACACTACATCTATGTCAAGTGACGTGGGCATCGACGCCCGCGTCACTTGTGGGACGTGGATGTAGTGTCCGACACCGACGGCCACATGTATCTCAAACCGACGATACTTGCTATTTAATTAGGGTTTCCTCTACCGCTCGGCGACCCTCGACGACCCTCGTTCCCGATAAAAAAAGAGGAAGAAGAAGAAAAAAATTAGGAGAAGAATGAATAGAGGAGATTTCTCCATTCTTTCTTCTCTTTTTTTCTTCTTCCTCTTTTTTTTTTAATCAAGGGTCGAGGATCGCGAGGTCGAGGTCAAGGTCGAGGATCGCGGTCGAGGTCACGGGGTCGAGGATCCCGTGTCGAGGTCAAGGGTCGGGAGGTTGCCTAGTGTCAAAGGATTCAACAAAACCATGTCTTCATCATTAGGCGAAAGTAACAGGTGCATGATGGTACGAAGCTCTCCAAAGTTATTTTGGAACGGAGTCCCAGATAGGATAATTTGCTTTTTGGTAGAAAGTTCAGCAAGAACCTTCCGAATATCTTTATTTGGAAGGCCTTTGCTGAAATTCGTACAAAAAGGCAAATTATCCTATCCGACTCCATTCCGTAATAACTTTGGAGGACTTCACCATCATGCCCTGGTTACTCCGCCAATGATGAAGCCATGGATTTCTTCAATACTTTGACACTAGGAAACCACTCGACCCTCGAACCTCGGCGACCACCTCGAACCTCGACCCCTAGACGACCTCGAACCCTCGACCCTCGATCCTCGACCCTATAGAACCCTCGAACCCACGACCTTGAAACCCTCGACCCTTGACCCCTTAACGACCCTCGACCCTCTACCCTAGTTCCCGACCCTCGACCCCTCGGCGATCCTCGACACCCTCGTTCCCGATAAAAATTAAGAAGAAGAAGAAGAAGAAGAAGAAGAAAGAGGAGAAGAAGAAAGGAATAGCTAGAGGAGAAGATCGAAGAAAAAAAAGAAGAAAAAAAAGAGGAGAAGAAGAAAGGAATAGTGGAGAAAATAGAATATTCTATTTTCTCTTCCTCTCCACTATTCCTTTCTTCGTCTCCTCTCTTTTTCTTCTTTTTTCTTCTTCTTACTTATTTCTCCTCTTCTTTTCCTCTCCTCTTCTTCTTTCTTTCCTCTTCTTATTTTCTTTTTTCCTATCCTTCTTTTTCTAAAATTGTAACTTTTGCATATATAAAACTTTTCTAGAATTGTAACTTTCTATATATGAACAAAAAACTTTCTGTGAACCAAAAAAACATTTTTAACATATATATTTAGCAAACTCTAGCCACATACATCACATACACATATACATTATAGCCACATACATATATACATCACATATGAACAAAAAAATAAACTAATTAAAAAAAACATATTGCAACATATGAACAAAAACATATAGCCACATACATACACATACATTATATATATATATATATATATGAAAAAAAAATTAAACTAAAAAAAACAGGGGCGTGGCGGCAGCGGTGGCGCCGGCGGGGCAGGGCAGGGCAGGGCAGGGGCGCGACAGGGCAGGGCAGGTGTGCTGTGGGGCGGCGGGGCACGGCGGGCGGCTTCGGGGCGCGGGGAGCGGCGCCGGCGTCGGGGCAGATGGCGTCGAGGGCTGCGACGGCGTCGGGGCGTGGCGCAGGGGCGCGGCCGGCGACGGAGTGGGCTCGAGGGCGGCGGACGGTGTCGGCGTGGGCTCGGGGGCACGGGCGACGGCAACAGCGGCGGGGCAGCTTGCCGGCGTCGAGGAGGCCGGTGTCGTCGGGCGGCAACTGGCGATGAAATCTGAAAAAATGCTAAGTGTTGGCTTATATAGAAAAGGCTTTAGTCGGTTCAGGGTACGAACCGACTAATGCCCCCTTTAGTCGGTTGCTGCCACCAACCGGGACCAAAGGCCAATTTTCAGCAGCCCAAAGGGCGGGAAGCGGCGTGTTTGGTCGGTTGGTGGCACAAACCGGGACTAAAGGGGGGCATTGGTCACGGTTGGTGCCACGAACCGGGACCAATGCCCCCTTTAGTCCCGGTTGGTGCCACCAACCGGGACCAAAGGCCTTGTGCTGCCCTGCGCCCAAAGTTTAGTCCCACCTCGCTAGTTGAGAGGGAACCGCACCTGTTTATAAGGTGTGGTGCGGCTTCCCTCTCGAGCTCCTCTCTAAAGCAGGCTTTCGGGCCTAATTCTGCAATTGTGCCTGTGGGCCTACTGGGCCTTCCGCGGGCCTGAATCCTGGCCCATGGTAGGGCTTCTAGTCGTATTCAGGCCGTGGGGGCCCAGTAGGTGGCACTTTTTTTGCTTTATTTTTTATTTCTTTTTTGCTTTTAGTATTAGAAAAATTATAAACTTTTTGTTAGTGCCATTAGTTTTCAAATTTGAAAACACTTTTTTTGTTTTCTTTGTTGCTTTATTTATTTTATTTTGTTTCTACTTATCACAAAATACTTATTGTTGCTATTTTAAATTTTTTCAAGTTTTTTTTGTTTTGTTTTCTGCATTATTTATTTTCTTTTGGTTTTTTGCTTTATTTTTTAATTCTTTTTGCTTTTAGGTCAGCAAAATTATAAACTTTCTGTTAGTGCTTTTAGTTTTAGATAAAATATAAACTTTCTTTTAGTGCCATTAGTTTTAAAATTTGAAAACACTTTTTTGGTTTTCTTTGTTGCTTTATTTATTTTATGTTGTTTCTACTTACAACAAAATACTTATTGTTGCTATTTTTATTTTTTCAAGTTTTTGTTTTGTTTTCTGCATTATTTATTTTCTTTTGGTTTTTTGCTTTATTCTTTAATTCTTTTTGCTTTTAGGTCAGCAAAATTATAAACTTTCTGTTAGTGCTTTTAGTTTTAGAAAAAATATAAACTTTCTTTTAGTGCCATTAGTTTCAAAATTTGAAAACACTTTTTTTGTTTTCTTTGTTGCTTTATTTATTTTATTTTGTTTCTACTTACAACAAAATACTTATTGTTGCTATTTTTATTTTTTTCAAGTTTTTTTGTTTTGTTTTCTGCATTATTTATTTTCTTTGTTTTTTTGTTTTATTTTTTAATTCTTTTTGCTTTTAGGTAAGCAAAATTATAAACTTTCTGTTAGTGCCATTTGTTTTAGAACAATTATAACCTTTCTGTTTCTGCCATTAGTTTTCAAATTTGAATAGTTAACATTTGAATTCTTTGAAATTTGTGTGAATCACAAGTTTGTGAGCTCAACAAGGCGTAGAGGGACGGGCTTATAAACCGGTGTGAGCGCCCTTCGGTTGGCGAGGTTTTCAAATTCATAGTTTTCAAATGAACTCTGAAAAAGTTGGCATAGCATGTGCATGTACAAAACGGACAATGGTATCATACTCGTCCGTTACAAAGTTGGCATGGTATCATCATAATAGTTGCGGGAGAAAGTCTTCACTTTTTCTTCGCTTGTGTCGTTTGCTTATTGCGCCGTAACCATGGATAATCTTCATCGTTTATCAGGATGCTTGGGTCAGCCTTGACTTTGAAGGGGGAATTTCATGAAACTTTTCATACTCTTGAGACATGTCTCTCTTGCCCTCCACTCCCGTGGATGTCCCTTTTTCCTGAAAGAACTATGTGGCGCTTTGGCTCATCGTATGATGTATTCGCTTCCTTATCTTTTCTTTTCCTCGGTCTGGTAGACATGTCCTTCACATAGATAACCTGTGCCACATCATTCGCTAGGACGAACAGTTCGTCAGTGTACCCAAGATTTTTCAGATCCACTGTTGTCATTCCGTACTGTGGGTCTACCTGCACTCCGCCTCCCCGACAGATTGACCCACTTGCACTTAAACAAAGGGACCTTAAAATCTACTCCATAGTCAAGTTCCCATATGTCTACTATGTAACCATAATATGTGTCCTTTCCCCTGTCGATTGCTGCATCAAAGCGGACACCGCTGTTTTGGTTGGTGCTCTTTTCATCTTGGTCAATCGTGTAAAATGTATTCCCATTTATCTCGTATCCTTTCCAAATCATTACAGTCGAAGATGGTCCTCGGACAACAAGTACAGCTCATCACAAACAGTGCTGTCACCTCGGGGCGTGTTTCCAACCAACTGCTGAAAGTCCTGATGTGTTCACATGTAATCCGATCGCCGCCTTGCTCCGGGTGTTTGGAGCGCAGACTGTTCTTGTGTTCATCGACATACGGGTCACCAAGGTAGAGTTCTGTAGAACTGTGTAGTGTGCTTGAGACCAAGAATATCCGTCCCTGCATATTATTGAGTCCCTTCCAAGCGTGCCTTTTCCAGTCAGTCTCCCCTCATGGCGCGATTTAGGGAGACCTATCTTCTTAAGGCCAGGAATGAAGTCAACACAAAACCCGATGACATCCCCTGTTTGATGGCCCATGGAGATGCTTCCTTCTGGCCTAGCGCGGTTATGAACATATTTCTTTAGGACTCCCATGAACCTCTCAAAGGGGTACATATTGTGTAGAAATACGGGCCTAGAATGACAATCTCGTCGACTAGATGAACTAGGACGTGCGTCATGATATTGAAGAAGGATGGTGGGAACACCAGCTCGAAACTGACAAGACATTGCGCCACATCACTCCTTAGCGTTGGTACGATTTCTGGATCGATCACCTTCTGAGATATTGCATTGAGGAATGCACATAGTTTCACAATGGCTAATCGGACGTTTTCCGGTAGAAGCCCCTTCAATGCAACAGGAAGCAGTTGCGTCATAATCACGTGGCAGTCATGAGACTTTAGGTTCTGGAACTTTTTCTCTGGCATATTTATTATTCCCTTTATATTCGACGAGAAGCCAGTCGGGACCTTCATACTGAGCAGGCATTGAAAGAAGATTTCTTTCTCTTCTTTCGTAAGAGCGTAGCTGGCAGGACCTTCATACTGCTTCGGAGGCATGCCCTCTTTTTCGTGCAAGCGTTGCAGGTCCTCCCGTGCCTCAGGTGTATCTTTTGTCTTCCCATACACGCCCAAGAAGCCTAGCAGGTTCACGCAAAGGTTCTTCGTCACGTGCATCACGTCGATCGAAGAGCGGACCTGTAGAGGACTTTCCAAAGAGGGTAGGTCCCAAAATATAGATTTCTTCTTCCACATGGAGTGCGTGATTCTCGGCGTCATTCGGAACAGCTAGTCCGCTGGGACCCTTTCCAAAGATTACGTGTAAATCATTGACCATAGCAAGAAATGCGTGATCACCGGTACGCATGGCGGGCTTCTTCCGGTGATCTGCCTCGCCTTTGAAATGCTTCCCTTTCTTTCGACATTGATGGTTGGTCGGAAGAAATCAACGATGGCCCAGGTACACATTCTTCCTGCAGCTTCCCAGGTATATACTATCGGTGTCAAGTAAACAGTGCGTGCATGCGTGGTATCCCTTGTTTGTCTGTCCTGAAAGGTTACTGAGAGCGGGCCAATAGTTGATGGTCACGAACAGCAACGCCTTTAGGTCAAGTTCCTCCTTTTTGTGCTCATCCCACGTACGTACACCGTTTTCATTCCACAGCTGTAAAAGTTCTTCAACTAATGGCCTTAGGTACACATCAATGTCGTTGCCAGGTTGCTTAGGGCCATGGATGAGAACTGGAATCATAATGAACTTCCGCTTCATGCACATCCAAGGAGGAAGGTTATACATACATAGAGTCACGGGCCAGGTGCTGTGATTGCTGCTCTGCTCCCCGAAAGGATTAATGCCATCCGCGCTTATTCCAAACCATACGTTCCTTGGGTCCTTTGCAAACTCATCCTAGTACTTTCTCTCGATTTTTTCTCCGCTGCGACCCGTCGGCCGGGTGCTCTCAACTTCCCATCTTTCTTACGGTCCTCACTGTGCCATCGCATCAACTTGGCATGCTCTCCGTTTACGAACAGACGTTTCAACGGTGGTATTATAGGAGCATACCACATCACCTTCGCAGGAACCCTCTTCACGGAGGTTCGCCGTCAACATCACCAGGTCATCTCGTCGATCTTATACCGCAATGCACCGCATACCGGGCATGCGTTCAGATCCTTGTAGGCACCGCGGTAGAGGATGCAGTCATTAGGGCATGCATGTATCTTCTCGACCTCCAATCCTAGAGGGCATACGACCTTCTTTCCTGCGTATGTACTGTCGGGCAATTCGTTATCCTTTGGAAGCTTCTTCTTCATTATTTTCAGTAGCTTCTCAAATCCTTTATCAGGCACAGCATTCTCTGCCTTCCACTGCAGCAATTCCAGTGCGGTACCGAGCTTTGTGTTGCCATCTTCGCAATTGGGGTACAACCCTTTTTTGTGATCCTCTAACATGCGATCGAACTTCAGCTTCTCCTTTTGACTTTCGCATTGCGTCCTTGCATCGACAATGACCCGGAGGAGATCATCATCATCGGGCACATCGTTTGGTTCCTCTTGATCTTCAGCAGCTTCACCCGTTGCAGCACCATCGTGCACATCGTCACAGTGCATCTTGATGTTCGATAGCATCACCGTATTCAGGGGGCACATAGTTGTCATCGTACTCTTCTTCCTCACCGTCTTCCATCATAACCCCTATTTCTCCGTGCCTCGTCCAAACATTATAGTGTGGCATGAAACCCTTGTAAAGCAGGTGGGTGTGAAGGATTTTCCGGTCGAGTAAGACTTCGTATTCCCACATATAGGGCATGGACAACACATAAACCCATTCTGCTTGTTTGCCTCAGCCACTTGAGAAAATCATGCACGCCCTTAATGTACTCGGAGGTGTATGCATCACTTTGTACATCCATTGCGGTTCATCTGCGTGCATTATATATAATTAAGTGTGTCAAAAATCATTACAGAACATCATGAATAGATAATTAAGTGACCAAATTAATAGAAGTTCATCTTCACATAAAAACCAAAGTACATACACAGTTCTCATCTAACAACATAAATCTCTGCAGAGCATCTAAATTAATTAGACCATACATTGAAACTATGTAAAACATTTCAATGCGAAAACAAATGCGATCATAATCGCAACCAAGGTAACAACTGATCCAACGGCATAATGATACCAAGCCTCGGTATGAATGGCATATTTTCTAATCTTTCTCATCTTCAAGCGCATTGCATCCATCTTGATCTTGTGATCATCGGCGACATCCGCAACATGCAACTCCAATATCATCTTCTCCTCCTCAAGTTTTTTATTTTTTCCTTCAAGAAATTGTTTTCTTCTTCAACTAAATTTAACCTCTCGACAATAGTGTCGGTTGGAATTTCCGGTTCAACAATCTCCTAGATAACTAAAATCTATGTCACGTTGGTCGGCATAATTTTCATAAACAATAAATGAACCAATAGTTATGAAAAGATAATATATACCACATCCGAATCATAGACCGGACGAGGGCCGACGGGGGCGGATACCAAAACCATCGCACTATATAAGATGCAATAATAAAAGTAATAAAATAATACAAGTATCTATATAAACATACAAGTAAGAATATTTTTCCTTTCAGAAAGAAGATAAGAACAAGAGGCTCACCACGGTGGTGCCGGCGATGAGATCGGCGCGGGTGATCGACGACGTTGAAGACGGGGACGGGGTGTGACGGACCGCTAAACCTAGATAAATATTGAGGAAAATGGATCTTGGCGGTCGATCTTGGAGAGGAGAAACCTTAAGTAGTGTGGCTCGGGCATTCCATCGAACACCTTGTGTGCATAGGAGGTGAGCTAGAGCACCACCAAGCCCTCTCCCCTCGGCGGAAAAAAGCAGAGCAGTGTGCTCTGCTCTTGCGTGAGGGGGTATATATAGGCACCACCATTAGTCCCGGTTGGTGGCATGAACCGGGGCTAAAGGGAAGCCTTTGGTCCCGGTTCATGCCACCAACCAGGACCAATAGTGGTGGGCCAGGAGCCAGGCCCATTGGTCCCGGTTCGTCCCACCAACCGGGACCAAAAGGTCTGGACGAACCGGGACCAATGGCCCACGTGGCCCGGCCGGCCCCCTGGGCTCACGAACCGGGACAAATACCTCCATTTGTCCCGGTTCGTGGCAGAACCGGGACTAATGGGCTAAACCTGCCTGGGCCATTGCCCCCTTTTCTACTAGTGAGATGACATGATGTAGAGGAATAAATTCATGCAATATGATAAATACCCCATCTTGTTATCCTCGAGGGCAACAATACAATACGTGCCTTGCAACCCTTTCTGTCACTGGGTAAGGTCACCGCAAAATTGAACCCAAAGCTAAGCACTTCTTTCATTGCAAGAACTACCAATCTAGTTGGCCAAACCAAACGGATAATTCGAAGAGACTTGCAAAGATAACTCAATCATACATAAAAGAATTCAGAGAAGAATCAAATATTTTCCATAGATAAGTTGGATCATAAACCCACAATTCATCGATCTCAACAAACACACCGCAAAAAGAAGATTACATTGAATAGATCTCCACGAGAGAGGGGGAAAACATTGTATTGAGATCCAAAAAGAGAGAAGAAGCCATCTAGCTACTAACTATGGACCCGATGGTCTGAAGTAAACTACTCACACTTCATCGGAGGGGCTATGGTGATGATGTAGAAGCCCTCCGTGGTGGATGCCCCCTCCGTGAGCTCGAACAGGCCCCAAGATGGGATCTCGTGGATCTGAGGAGATTCTGGCGGTGGAATTAGGTTTTTTGGCTCCGTCCCCGATCTGTTGGGGGTACGTAGGTACATATAGGAGGAGGGAGTACGTCGATGGAGCGTCAGGGGGCCCACGAGGTAGGTGGGCCCGCCCAGGGGGGAGGGCACGCCCCCCACCCTCGTGACCGCCTCTGGCACTCCATGGAGTAGGGTCCAAGTCTCTTGGATCACGTTCGGTGAGAAGATCACGTTTCCGATGGTTTCATTCCGTTTGGACTCCGTTTGATATTTCGTTTCTTCGAAACACAGAAATAGGCAAAAAACAGCAATTCTGGGCTGGGCCTCCAAGGTGTCGAGTGCAGTTCGCTGAAGAAGCGTCAAACTCTTCTGCATCGCCGCAAGCCGGTGAGGATCACGGAGGGCTGCGCGGGCGGACGCGGGAAGAGGAGATGGCTCCACGATGGAGGCGGAGAGGAGGTACTCATCGCCCGAGTACCGTAGGCTCGGACGGTGAATGCCGGTTCTAGCCCGTGTAACAAGGCCAGTCGGCAACACCTGAGCGGCCGGCGAGGCGGGCAGCGAAGCCACCGGCGAGGCGGCCGGGCGACGGGCCGACGAGGCGGCGACGAAGATGCCGGGCGAGGCGGCGGCCGAGCCGGCGGCGCCGAGCCCACGACGCCCAAGTCGGGGGCGGCGGGTGAAGGGGGGCGCCGGCCGAGGCATTGTGGTCGGCCGAGGAGGCCGAGAGGGCAGGCGCCGGCGTGGGGGCGCGAGACGCAGCTCGTCCCACGGCGCGAGGACCGCCAAAGCCCGGAGGCGGTCCGAGGGCCCGACGGGGCCGTCCACCTGACAGAGTCACCGAAGGGCCGCCGGTGGCCGGCGGTGACGAGGCGACAAGGGGTACCTACTTCTGAAACGGAAACACCATCTCATCAAAGTAAGCGTGTCGGGAGGTGAAAACACGATGGGAGACGGGATCATAGCAGCGGTAGCCCTTAGTGTTAGGTAGGTAGCCGAGAAAGATGCAGGCGATAGAGCGGGGTGCATGCTTATGAGGCGCAGTAGCGGCGATGCTAGGGTAGCAAAGGCAGCTGAAGATGCAAAGCTCATCATAAGAGGGTGGTGCACCGAAGAGAAGGTGATGAGGTGCAAAGTTCCCGCGAGTGCGACATGGACGAATGTTAATGAGGAGTGAAGTAGTGGCTAGAGCGTCAGGCCCAAAAGCGCGGAGGCACATTGGCGTGAAATAGGAGAGTCCAAACATAGTCATTAAGAGTGCAAAGGATACGCTCAGCGCGACCGTTCTGCTGCGAGGTGTACGGGCAGGTGAGACGAAAAGTCTTGCCATGTGTGGTGAGGAGAGTACTGATACGTCTCCAACGTATCTATAATTTATGAAGTATTCATGCTATTATATTATTTGTTTTAGATGTTTAATGGGCTTTATTATACACTTTTATATTATTTTTGGGACTAACCTATTAACCGGAGGCCCATCCCATATTGCTAATTTTTTTGCCTATTTCAGTGTTTCGAAGAAAAGGAATGTCAAACAGAGTCCAAACGGAATGAAACCTTCGGGAGAGTTATTTTTGGAACGGAAGCAATCCAGGAGACTTGGAGTTGAAGTCAGGGAAGCTTCAAGGTGGCCACGAGGAAGGAAGGTGCTCCCTACCCCCTGGGCGCGCCCCCACCCTCGTGGTCCCCTCGTGGCTCCCCTGACCGATTTATTTTGCCTATATATCTCCATATACCCAGAAAACATCCAGGAGCAGAATAGATCGGGAGTTCCGCCGCCGCAAGCCTCTGTAGCCACAAAAAACCAATCGGGACCCCGTTCCGGCACCCTGCCGGAGGGGGGATCCCTCACCGGTGGCCATCTTCATCATCCCGGCGATCTCCATGACGAGGAGGGAGTAGTTCACCCTCGGGGTTGAGGGTATGTACCAGTAGCTATGTGTTTGATCTCTCTCTCTCGGGTTCTTGATTTGGCATGATCTTGATGTATCGCGAGCTTTGCTATTATAGTTGGATCTTATGATGTTTCTCCCCCTCTACTCTCTTGTAATGGATTGAGTTTTCCCTTTGAAGTTATCTTATCGGATTGAGTCTTTAAGGATTTGAGAACAATTGATGTATGTCTTGCCGTGCTTATCTGTGGTGACAATGGAATATTCATGTGATCTACTTGATGTATGTTTTGGTGATCAACTTGCGGGTTCTATGAACTTATGCATAGGGGTTGGCACACGTTTTCGTCTTGACTCTCCGGTAGAAACTTTGGGGTACTCTTTGAAGTACTTTGTGTTGGTTGAATAGATGAATCTGAGATTGTGTGATGCATATCGTATAATCATGCGCACAGATACTTGAGGTGACAATGGAGTATCTAGGTGACATCAGGGTTTTGGTTGATTTGTGTCTTAAGGTGTTATTCTAGTACGAACTCTATGATAGATCGAACGGAAAGAATAGCTTTGTGTTATTTTACTACGGACTCTTGAATAGATCGATCAGAAAGGATAACTTTGAGGTGGTTTCGTAGCCTATAATAATCTCTTCGTTTGTTCTCCGCTATTAGTGACTTTGGAGTGACTCTTTGTTGCATGTTGAGGGATAGTTATATGATCTAATTATGTTATTATTGTTGAGAGAACTTGCACTAGTGATAGTATGAACCTTAGGCCTTGTTTCCTAGCATTGCAATACCGTTTACGCTCACTTTTACCACTTGTTATCTTGCTGTTTGATAATTTCAGATTACAAATACTCATATCTACCATCCATATTGCACTTGTATCAACATCTCTTCGCCGACCTAGTGCACCTATACAATTTACCATTGTATTGGGTGTGTTGGGGACACAAGAGACTCTTTGTTATTTGGTTGCAGGGTTATTTGAGAGAGATCATCTTCATCCTACACCTCCCACGGATTGATAAACCTTAGGTCATCCACTTGAGGGAAATTTGCTACTGTCCTACAAACATCTGCACTTGGAGGCCCAACAACGTCTACAAGAAGAAGGTTGCATAGTAGACATCAAGCTCTTTTCTGGCGCCGTTGCCGGGGAGGTGAGTGCTTGAAGGTATATCTTTAGATCTTGCAATCAAATCTTTTTGTTTCTTGTTTTAACTAGTTTATTCTATAAAAGAAAACTACAAAAAATGGAATTAAGGTTGCCACATATGCTTCATCTTTTAATTGTCTTTCGTGAAAATGATACGAAGGAAAATTGTGCTCAAGTGCTAGAAGAAGAATTACATAGAATGCTTGGCATTAAATATGTGAATGATGAGCATGATTGCAACGTTGTTATTATGAATTCTTTGAATACCCATGATACTAATGATATGCAAAGCCACAAGCTTGGGGATGCTATGTTTGATGAATATGATATTTTTTGTCCCGCAAGTTTTGATGAGAATATTTATTATGATGAAAGCATGCCTCCTATTTATGATGATTACATTAATGAAAGTGGATTTGGAGAGGTCATGACTTTATTTGGTGATGAATCCACTATTTTGGAAGAGGTTCCAATTGATTATGAGAACAAAATTGCTATCTATGATGATTATTGTGATGACTTGTATGCTATTAAGAATAATGATAACCATGAAACTTGTCATCATGATTTTAGTTTTCAATTGGATTACGCTTCACATGATACTTATTTTGTTGAGTTTTCTCCCACTACTATTGATGAGAAGAAATTTGCTTATGTGGTGAGTAGTAAAATTTCTATGCAAGTAGATAATGAAAAAATGCTTTATGTTCTGGTTATATTGTTGAATTCATTCATGATGCTACTGAAAATTATTATGAGGGATGAACACATGCTTGTAGGAATTGCAATAATATCAAGTTTCTCCCTATGTTTTTAAAATCTTGAAGTTATGCTTGTTTTGCCCTCCTATGCTAGTTGATTATTGTTCCCATAAGTTGTTTGCTCACAAAATCCCTATGCATAGGAAGTGGGTTAGACTTAAATGTGCTAGTCGTATTCTTCATGATGCTCTCTTTATGTTTCAATTCATATCTTTTATGTGAGCATCATTGAAATCATCATGCCTAGCTAGGGGCGTTAAACGATATCGCTTGTTGGGATGCAACCCAATTTTATCCTCTGCTATTGCTCCTGTTTAGTAATAAATAATTCATCTAGCCTCTCATTGGATGTCATTTTATGTTTTAATCAGTGCTTGTGCCAAGTAGAACCTTTGGGAAGACTTGGGTGAAGTCTATATGATCTTGCTGTAAAAAACAGAAACTTTGCGCTCACGAGATTAGCTGCCATTTTTTCTACTAGAGAGTGCTTTTAGGTTGATTCTTTCTGCATATGATTAATAGACAAATTCCTCAGGTCCACCAATTTATTTCAGAATTTTTGGAGTTTCAGAAGTATATGTTTGATACAGATTACTACAGAATGTTCTGTTTTTCACAGATTTTGTTTTCATTGTGTTGTTTGCTTATTTTGATGAACCATAGAGAAGTTGGAATACAGTAGGTTTAACACCAATATAAATAAATAATGAGTTCATTACAGTACCTTAAAGTGGCGGTTTGTCTTCTTATACTAACGGAGCTTACACGTTTTGTGTTGAGTTTTGTGTTGTGAAGTTTTCAAGTTTTGGGTAAAGATTCGATGGACTATGGAATAAGGAGTGGCGAGAGCCTAAGATTGGGGATGCCCAAGGCAGCCCAAGGTAATATTCAAGTACAACCAACAGCCCAATCTTGGGGATGCCCCGGAAGGCACCCCCTCTTTCGTCTTCGTTCATCGGTAACTTTACTTGGAGCTATATTGTTATTTACCATATGATATGTGTTTTGCTTGGAGCGTCATTTTATTTTGTTAGATTTGCTTGCTGTTATTTATAATAATGTTTTGCATTTATATTTTCAATAAAAATGTCAAGGATAGCCTTTACCATGCTTATTTTGCAAGTATACATGTTGCTGTTTCAAAACAGAAAGTTTACGCCGTTGCAAAAATTCCCTAGAAAAGTCAGAGAATGATATAGTATTGAAACGTTTGGAATATTGAGCTCTCATAAATCTTCTAAAGTGTAGTATTTTTCTGATAATCTTTGGAGTTAGGGAAGTATGATGAATTTTGCATTCTATACAGACTATATTGTTTTGGCATATTGCCGTTATGTTTTCATTGTTTGCATATATTTGCTTGTTTAATTATTCTATTTGAGGATAGGAGTATTAAATATGCAGGGCCATTTAGTATGAAATGTTGAATAATAATGTTAGTAATTTGTTACAGTTTAAAATGATAAGGTTTTTGCATTGGTTTATACTAACTTATCTCACGAGTTCTTGTTGAGTTTTGTGTGGATGAAGTTTTTGAGATTTAGGGAAACCGTGATATAAAAGGAATTAACGAGACACAAAAGCTCAAGATTGGGGATGACCAAGGCACCCCAAGATAATATTTCAAGAAGTCTCAAGCATTTAAGCTTGGGGATGCCCCGGTAGGCATCCCGCCTTTCTTCTTCAACAATTAACGGTTAGTATCGGTTGAGCCTAAGTTTTTGCTTCTTCACATGAGTTGTGCTATCCTTGAAATGCCATTTTATTTTGTTTTGCTTGATGTTTGAATAAACTACTTCAGATCTGAAATACTTAAATGAGAGATAGTCCGCACATAGCTAAATAATTATTTGTCTACTCATTGGTCTTCACTTATATGTTTTTGGAGTAGTTTGTCATTTACTCGTGTGCTTCACTTATATATTATGAGTAAATGGTTGAATGATTTGAATGTCATAAATCTGAAATTATATATGTTTCATATGATTATCCCATGGGGAGTAATGACTTCGCATATAAGAAATAGAGGTTGTAAATTTATTGAAGGTTAGGAAACATTTTATTGGTCATTTGAACAATTCATGAAAGAATATTGAAGGAAGCACTACTAGAAAAACGGCTATAGCTAATATGGACATTAATGGCACACCATGTATGTGGTGCGCCACTGCTATATAGCGATGGCGCACAGATATAGGTGCACCATTAATGGCCATATTACTAATTGCGCACCTGGTGTGTGGTGCGCCATTACTAGTTTTATCCTGGCCCCACACCCTTCCCAGACTTAGCAGTGGCACACCAGGGGAAAGTGCGCCATTACTAGTTAGAACTAGTAAAGGCGCACCACACCCTGATGCGCGCCACTACTAATAAAAATTTCATTTTTTGAAAACTAGTAATGGCGCACCACACACCAGGTGCGCCATTATAACTCCTGAGTTACCAATGGCGCATTCCTAGGAGATGCGCCATTGGTAACTGAGAGCAACTAGATATTTTTGATAGCCACCTACCGCACTCACTTTCCGCACTTCATTCTCTCCACCTCTACCAAGCTTGGTCTCGGCTGCCTCCTCCTCCTCACCTAATTTGCACCATAGATTCACCCAAATTAAGTGGTTAAATTTCCTTTTTTTGATAGGTAAGTAAGGGGAAAGCTTTCTTTATGTTCTAGATCTACTTTTTTCTCCTCCAACGTACACACTTTTTATGGCCTAGATCTATGTATGTTTGTGGTGTTGCATATGTTTGTGTTTGCAGGTACCGGTATTTGAAATGCGATAGTTGCCAATATTTTGCCGGAATGTTGATTCATTTCTGTTTCGGCGAGAATTTGGCACCATGCATTCTTTTTGGTCCTATTTTTAGGCAAAGTCATGCCAAATTATTTTTGGTTCTAATCGTTTTGCTCTACCCCGCAGGCGACCATGGTCCGCACGATGACCGAAGGCATCGTGAATAGGTTTTTGAGCTCCTCAAAAGCCGAGATGCTTCAAAAGAACGAGACGGAGATAAGATGTCCGTGTCGAAGATGCAAGTTGAAGAGCCTTATGGACCCGGATTCCAGACAGGTGCGGGACCACCTTCTCGTGCGTGGTTTCATGGATGGCTATCAGTGGCAAGGTGATGAAGATGATTATGAAGTCGTCCATGGGGGCCGGGCAAGAAATAAGGAAGGGCAGCAAGAAAATAGCGGCGAGGGCGGGTGAGAAGATGAAGAATCTCCAGGACATGATCACGAAGTAGATGCAGGACACAGTCATCATGTAGAAGATGTCGGACATGATGATGAGGAAGATCAAGACGAAGGGCATGATCATGAAGATGAAGATGCCGGAGCAGACGACGATGGACCATCGATGGGCTGGGTGCAGGACCCTCATATTCAAGAGCTGCTTCTCAAGATGACGGAGTAGCATAAGAGCTGCCGCCCTAGAGAAAGCCAAGCAGGATCAATCAAGATAGACGCGGTTACTCCATTGTATGAAGGATGCAGGCCGAGGATACCCTTTGAAAGTAACGTTTATGGCTCGGAGATGAAGGTAAAACACAAAATGACCGGCGATGCTTCGGCGAGAACATGCCATTCGCACGAACGTATTCCCAAGGGGAACAAGTGCCCGACCAGTTTCGAGGAGGAGAAAAAAATCGTGTGTCCTCTGGATTTACCGCACGTGAAATACCATGTGTGCATGAACGATTGCATCATTTATCGGGATGAGCACGCATAGTCTACCATATGTCCGGTGTGCGGCGTCACTTGATACAAGAAGAGGAAGAAAGCTCCTCCACTACAAGAAATATGTCAACTTGTGACCTTCTCTTAGTGACCCCAGCTGAATTGGTCATAAATCCACGGCCATTTCACTTTGAAGGGCTCAAACCCTGAAATTGCTTACACCAAATGGTCACAAAGTAGACAAGAGTGGCCAATGACCTTATTTCTACCTGATTACGACCAATATAAATGGTCATGAGGTTGTGAACGTAGATGCATTGGTACTTATTGCTATGACTAGGCACCACCTCATCAGTTTTGCCTATGTGTCAAGTCCATGTAGCAGTTTTCGCCCTAGGTTGTGAAGCAACCTATATTTCTGTCATTCCTAAAATTCCCAAAAAAATCTCATAAATTCTTTGGGTCATATCTTCATCAAATATGTAAAAAACCTTCCTTGCCTAGTTCAAAAATAATTCAAAAATATTCATTTTCCTATTCTGTTCAGAAAAACACTTTGTGAAGGAAGTACCACTTTGGCATGTGCAAATAGTATCCATTTTCTACAGTGTTTTCCTATGCCCAAATAACCGTCCTCCACCAAATGCCAGCTCAGTCCATTAATTATTTTGAGCCCAGCTTCAACATTCGTATTTATGTCCAGTGTGGTACTTTGCAAAGCAAGTACCGCCTAGGCTCCTCCGTTTGAACTAAAAATTTGTGAAGACGGTCTTCTTAGTAACTGATCATCCTCAGCCAAAACTCACGCCCATTAGCCATGTGCATTTCCCGTACCGCTAATCAAACACTTGGCTGCTTATTCATGTTTGAGCATCGATCGGTCTCCTCGTGAGAATCTTATGTTGTGATTTTCTTCCTAGCACCTACCCGGAGTGCCCAACCCACTAGACATGCTTAGGCTGCCCAGAACACATGGCAACGCCACGGTCACGTGATGACCTCTCGACGGGCATCTTGAGTTCTGGCTCTAGAGTTAGGGCCCTCGACCCTTTGTCCAAACCTCAACGTATCGCCACCAAACCATGTATTTCTCATTAAATAGGTACTTATGTAACTAGAAATTATTTTGGAAAAAATAAATAGCAAACTATGAGGCAGTTGCAGTTCAAATTCCCGCTTCCCTCTTGAATCGTGCGGAATTTGTCTTTTTCACCAGAGGTGGATCAAAACTTTTGACACCCAACCATTTTGTTAATCGTGCATTAAATATGTCCTAGTATTTTAGAAAATTGATTTGGTCCAATTTTGCAACAAATATATGGTAGGTCCTTCACAAAAAAAAACTCATTTCAGGCACTCGGAAAATGGAAAATGAATTTTCCGTGCAAAGAAAATGAAAACTCCCTTAGGAAACATTGTTTGTAATTCCATGATGCACCCTTGTGCACAATATGAGATCATTTGAACAAACTATGCCATGAATGTGGCCATAAGATTGATCATTTGGCTTGAAAGCCATGAATCTTCACGCATGATACCTCATTTCTGAGAACACTTTTTCTAAAGTAATTTCCGTATTACAAGTTTATTATTTTTCCTGGAAACTTGGCCACATATAATGACACAATGCGAAAGTTTTCCAATTTTTTTTTTAATTTTTTATGCCCATTTCAAAATGCGGTCAAAACGGCGGGAATGACCGTTCCTAGCTAGTGGTTGAATCTTGAATTTTTTTGGTGTTTCTCTGATTAAATAGATACTTATGTACCTAGAAATGATTTTTGGAAAAAATAAAGAGCAAACTACAAGGCAACTACAGTTCAAATTTGACCCGCTTCCTACTGAATCGGCGGGAATTTGTCTTTTTCACGAGAGGTGGATCAAAACTTTTGACACCCAACCATTTGGTCAATTGTGCATTAAATATGTCCTAGTATTTTAGAAAATTTATTTGTTCCAATTTTGCAACAAATATATGGTAGGTCCTTCACAAAAAAACCTCATTTCGGGCACTCGAAAAATGGAAAATGAATTTTTCGTCCAAAGAAAATGAAAACTCCCTTAGGCAACATTGTTTGTAATTCCGAGATGCACCCTTGTGCACAATATGACATCATTTGAACAAACTATGCCATGAATGTGGCCATAAGATTGATCATTTGGCTTGAAAGCCATGAATCTTCACGCATGATAGCTCGTTTCTGAGAACACTTTTTAAGTTTATTATTTTTCCTGGAAACTTGGCCACATATAATGACACAATGCAAAGGTATTCCAATTTTTTATTTTTTTGAATTTTTTATGCCCGTTCCAAAATGCGGTCAAAACGGCGGGAATGACCGTTCCTAGCTAGTGGTTGAATCTTGAATTTTTTTGGTGTTTCTCTGATTAAATAGATACTTATGTACCTATAAATGATTTTTTGGAAAAAATAAAGAGCAAACTACGAGGCAGCTACAGTTCAAATTTGACCCGCTTCCTACTGAATCGACAGGAATTTGTTTTTTTCACGAGAGGTGGATCAAAACTTTTTACACCCAACCATTTGGTCATTTGTGCATTAAATATGGCCTGGTATTTTATAAAATTGTTTTGTTCCAATTTTGCAACAATTATTTGGTAGGTTCTTCACAAAAAACCTCATTTTGGGCACTCAAAAAATGGAAAATGATTTTTTCGTCCAAAGAAGATGAAAACTTCCTTAGACAACATTTTTTGCCATTCCAATATGCACCCTTGTGCACAATATGAGATCATTTGAACAAACTATGCCATGAATGTGGCCATAAGATTGATCATTTGGCTTGAAAGCCATTGATCTCCACACATGATAGCTCATTTCTGAGAAGAATTTTTTTAAATAATTATAGTATTACAAGTTTATTATTTTCCCTGGTAACTTGGCCACATATAATGACACAATGCGAAGGTTTTCCAATTTTTTGATTTTTTTTTGAATTTTTCATGCCCATTTCAAAATGCGGTCAAAACGACGGGCATGACCGTTCCTAGCTAGTGGTTGAATCCTGGAAAACTTTTGGTGTTTCTCTGATTAAATAGATACTTTTGTACATAAAAATGATTTTTGGGAAAAATAAAGAGCAAGATATGATGTAGGTGTAGTTCAAATTTGACCCGCTTCCAACTGATTCGGAAGGAACCCGTTTAAATGGCCAAAAATAGATAGAAAGATTGGAAATGCATTAAAGTTGGTGATCATTTATAAAATGTGGTATAATTTGATTGCAAATTTTAGAGGTGCCATTTTGCAAAATAATACTGGCAGTTGCTTCACATTTTACTATGTTTTTAGCACTTAAACTATTTTAAATGACAAAAGTATCGAACCAATCAGGATCTCTCTCCCGGATCGCCCCACTCTATGCAATCTGAACCGTCCACGGCGTATGGATCCAACGTCCACCCTCTCACCCATCCACACCCACCCACTCTCCCCTGCACACCACTCTTCCCCATACGACTCTCCTCTCTCTCCCAGATCCATACGCCACCGCCGCCATCCTCACGGATCCATCCGGGCCTCGCCCGCCGCCACGAACCAAGGCTGGCAACGTCTACCACGCGCAGGATCTGACAGCAGCCCTCACCCCCTCAGCCCCCATTCACCCACGGCTGCCACCCCCAACCCTCTCCCTCCCTCTCTGATCTCGATCTGCTCTGCTCTCCACCGCCCGCCTCGGCCTCGCCGGAGATAGAGGCGTCGCCAACCAGCAACCACGGCTGGCTTGCTCGCCGGCGTGCACGACGCTCCATCAAGCTGGCCAGACCGCGGCGCGTGCGTGGCCTGGCTGGGCTCTCTGGCCACCAGGACGGGACGGCGCCAACGGCTCCCTCGGCTCCGGCGACTGCGACCGCGACCGGCGACTAGCGGCGGGCGTCTCTCCCACGTGATAGATGAGATCCATCTCCCTCCCGCCTTTATCCTTGGTTTGTTCTCGCTTGCAGCGTCAGATCTGTTCGCTTCCGGGTTGGTAGGTTGGTAGTCGGATCGAGATTGATTCCATGCTGCCCACGATTCTCCATAGCGACGCTCCTTCAACCCGGAGCCCAGTAAAAGTATCCCCCCGCCCTGTTTTTGGGTCAATAGTGGAGTAGGAGTAGGAGTAGCCCTCGCTAGCTGTGTTCACGTAGCAATTTTTTACCTTTTAATCAAATTTGCATCACATATTTGTTATATATATATCAGAATGATTAAGAATCTTAATATTTGACTATTTTCAGTCATCTTGTAGTTTCTGGGACGAGCGGGAGCACAAAATGCTTTGGCTGTTCGGCAACTCGAGTGACCACGGTAAAGGGCTGGTGCCATGGTGGCAGGTACTTATGTGGTGTGAAGCAACCTCCGGCTGATCATCAGGGTCATGGCGCCCCCTCACCTAGTGCATGTGTGCCACTGAACCACTCCTGTAGCTCAAGGGACGCTACAAATTTTCAGTTATAAGTGTCTTTCCTTCATACTACTATGCTCCTGCATATGCTTCTTTGGCTGATACATTTGCTTTCGACAACAGGTTATTAGCCAATACGAACTCTAGGTCTTCTGATAACATGACAGGCCCATATTTTCTCTTATGAAAATGAACAACCACTCATTTTGGCCATGTTGCAGTCACTTGGAAGCATTATCGTAGCCTCAATGCATAGTCAGATAACGCAAAATATCTGCGGTCTTTCAATATTGTAAGAATCTTGGGGCTTACAATCTTTAGAATAACACCTAGCTCCAGAATGATTAAGATTTTGAAGGTAGAACTGTTTTTCACTCATCTTGCACTCTGTTTGCCCAAAATGAACCCAACTGCCACTACCAAGTCAGGTGTTTCTTTTCTGCCTCAGTGTTTAGGCTGTTTGTAGACAACGCACTTGCTTCAGGCCTTGTTTTACGATTTATGTTCTGCGGCAGTTCATTCACATTGCGGCACCCCGCACGACATCCCCTTCTAGTCCGCTTGATTTCTCTTTTGGTCTTGTCATGTGTTGAAATTAAGTGGTAGCATCAGATGCAAATTTATCAGTGATGATCCATAGCTGTCAACCATTGGTTTTATTATGCAAACAACAACAGTGTTAGAGATGCTGCAATATATTTAATGTATACTTTGTTGTAAGTTCTTGCTTACATTAATGTCTTTCATGTTTGTCCTAATTAATGTGTAACTGAGAATGAATATATTTCTCTCTTTTTAGACTGCTAGACTATACAAGTTGAATGATCTGCTCTAGCTTAAACAAGTTGGGATCCATAAATACAAAAGGACTAATTTTGTGTTTCACCTAGCTTGCAACTAATATCCTTACTGCTAATTTACCTCAAATTTATCTGAACATGGCTGAAATGAGCGCTGCAAAGTCCTTGAGTAATTATTTTCATTACATCATAGTTAGCTGAGAATATTGACTTGAATATTTTATGTATGCCCTTATGCATGTACACACATGGTTGAGCAAATACCGAGCTGCAGCGGAACAACCTGGAGTTAGAGAACTTCAAGGAAAAGATCAATGAGGTGATCGGCGTTATGGTGGATGTGTACGGCGGCGCCCAGAAGTTCTCCTGTGAGTTGGCTCCATCTCCTACCCTTAGCTTCCTCTTTTCTGCTCCTATAGCATGCTCTGTTGGTTTAGAACACTAGCAGCAGGATTCTACCATGTATATGTACTAAGCAGCAGGAGCTCAAGCACCCCGTGTACACTAGCAGCTTGAGTTTTTGTGTTTGTGAAGGATGCCATGTTCACTACATGCTAAATCTTTCACTCCTGGATATTCCATGTTCACCGAATGTTTATTTTGTCATGTGCCAACTTAAATGCTCTAAACAATTTACATGTTAATAACGAGTGTCGAGTTATGCGCTTCCTGTCAATTACATGTACCTTTTATTGGTTATTAATTATGATCCTTATAGATTTAGAGCTGTTAATTATGCTTCTATTTCATTGTTGACCCTGCAATAAAAGACTGTTAATGTGGTCAGTACTATGATTTTCATGTCCGGCCAAATGGTATTTTGGGCTTTCCAAAGTGATGTGTACCCAACTGCTTGCTTGTATACTTGTTCTGTATTTTGTTCTTAATTGTTTTTATTGTTAGCAGTACTAACAATGTGGATTTCCTTTGACAGGGAGCTCTATGCAAAAGAAGCTCCATGCAAAAGCAGATTGGAAGGAGGTCCATGTTGAAGAAGATTGATAGGAGCAGTAGAGCTTGTAATACTGTATTACTGTGATTGCCATTATATTTGTGTTGTATGATGTATCTGTGTTTACCTATAAAAAAATGTATCTGCGTTGTAATATTGTGATTGCATTCAAGTTATTATTTCAAACATTGTTTTTTGTCAGTGCTGATTTAAATATTGGTTACTTATTTCCTGTCAGATTGAAATATTAAGAACTGACCTTGGGAACCATTACTAGAAACTGACAATTAGGACCCGTCTTATGAGAAAAAACTGAAACTCTTGGGCCAAGAAGGCCACGGTCCAAAAATTAAAAATGCTGAATTATTGGGCTTGACCCATATAGCCGAATAGAATTTGTAGGAAAATAATAATAGGTAGACCGAATTGTTGGGCTTGGCCCAAGTAAAGCACTGACCGAATTGTTGGGCTAGGCCCATGTAAAACACCGAATTGGACCAGGCTGATTCCTATCCACGTCAGCTTGCCACGCTGGATACCTACGTGGCCTGGGGAGGTTGCTAGTGACCAAAAATTTGGTCGTGGAACCAACGACCTTTTACATATCACAAAGAAGGTCAAGAATGTCAGTTTACGACGGTCAGCTTTTGACCTTCTGTTTTTGGTCACAAAAATGTCACAAATGGAAAACAATGACCATTCAGTGACCAATAGTGGTGGTCACAAGTTGACATATTTCTTGTAGTGCTCGAAAATTGGTGTGGTACTTTCCGATCACTCCTCGTCTGCAGCGGTATTTCGCGGACCCTAAGCTAGCAAAGCTCCTGCGTTGGCACGCGGATAGGGAGGAGAAGAAGCGAGAAGATGATGAAATGATCCGAGATAAATAAAAAGACAAGATCTTTGAGTCACCCTAAGGATGCGAGCGATTGGCAAGCGTTGAACTTGAACACCCGGAATTTGGGGACGATCCAAGGAACATCATCTTTGGGCGCGAGCACCGATGGAGTTAATCCGTTTGGCAACCAGAGAAGCACACATAGCACCTGGCCTGTGTTTGTGTGGATGTACAACCTCCCCCCTGGATATGCATGAAGAGGAAGTACATTCACATGAGTATGCTAATTGAAGGGCCGAAACAACCAGGGAACGACATCAATCTGTATCTGGGGCTGCTGAAAGAGGAGCTAGACACGCTATGGAAAACGCCAGCCAATACGTGGGACGCCGCGGCGAAACAATATTTCCCTATGAGAGCCACACTGCTCACGACGGTGCACGACTATCTCGGTTACGGATATGTCGCGGGGCAGGTGGTCCACAGATTTTGTGCATGCGTCAGGTGCATGGATGACACAATGTATCGCCAGCTAGATAGAGATCCCGGGTCTTCGAAAACCGTGTTCATGGGACATTGAAGGTGGCTTCGCGACGATGACGCATGGAGAAAACGCAAGGATCTGTTCGATGGTGAAACCAAACCCTGAAGACCCCCACGTACGAGGAGCGACGAGGAAATAAACGAGCTATTGAAAAATTGTAAAGAGTGCCCACCGCCGGCAAAGAAGCGAAAGGCGCCAGAGCCGCTGCTGAAGATATGGAAAACGAGGTTTGTTTTCTGGGACTTGCCATACTGGAAGATCCTCCGTGTGTCTCACAGCCTTGATGTCATGCATATCACGAATAACGTGTGTGAGAGTCTACTTGGTACCCTACTCAACATGCCAAAGAGGACCAAAGATGGGCTGAAAGCAAGGGCAGACTTGCAATCAATGGGCATCAGGGAGGACCTCGGCAGCAAGCGGCCCCTCCGTCACCTGCACGCCCACCGTTGGCGGTGCCTTGACATTAGCCGAGCTCGACGCCATCACGGTAACTAAGCCTCGGCCGATGACTTCATCTTCTTGCCTTTGACTAGGCATCCCTGACGCCCTACATGTTTTTGCAGGGCGCCGCTAACGTTTCATGCACTCTCCTGCACTTCGTGGATGGCGAGTTGATCGATGTCGCCAAGGGCAAAATTGTTGAACCGGGCAATCGCGTATTCCACGGTAATCCGATGCCACCGACTGTGTATAGGGTTCAACTGGTTCGGATGTTGTGGGGCTGCGACGACTTGTTACCTCCGTATCGACCCCCTGGTACCGACGAAGATGATGTGATGACCCTCAGCGCCTGCTTAAACTGGTCCATGCTTTGGCCGAAGAGCCACATTCATTTGGGGGCGGGGGACACCACCCCACAGACAACACCGCCAGTCGTGCCGGCGCCAAGCCATGGCAAGACCGCCGCAACGCTACCGCCGTCAGCTGATCCGGACATGCATATGGCACACGATCCAGACAACGACAACGGTACATTTTCCAACATCGATAAGTACATCAACGAACATAGGTACGGTGACGAATTCTTGGGGCCTCCTTCTCAAGAACCCAACCCTGCAAAAGACGATCGCGATCTAGCTGGTACCGCGGAGAAACCCAATTGCAACAGGCGTCATCCGGCGTTCAGTTCTCAGGAGACGGCTCCAGCTGCCACCTTCACCGAGACTAAAATAGCCGAGGTGCAAAATATTATCAGCCCCAACACACTCAAGAAGGTGGTCTCTGAGCAGAACTCGATCCCATTACAACAGAAGAAGCAGAAGGGACGGAAAAGAAAAAATAACAAGGGTGCGAGCCAGCCGGCACCGAGTACGATCCGTGCTCAGGACGGGCCACCAATACCTAAGGATATCTCAAGGAGGGTGCATGTGGCAGGTAGGCCAATGCTACGGACTAATCTGCTCAATGCTGCAACCGGTGCTATGCGGAGTCTGCATGACTGTGTTCTTTCTATGGAGAAGTGGCGTCTCTCTGAGAATGATGTGGCATACCTGGTTTTCATGGCCAAGGTGCCAGAGGGCAAGGGCTTTGTCGATAGCACCATTGGGCGTATGATCGTCATGTGGTTTGATGACATCTTCGCTATGTTTAACCTTTATCCGCTGCACTACACCTTCATTCGGCTATTTTCGCTTAGTATGGAGATGCGGATCATTAGAGACAAGACCCCGGACATCGTGATAGTCGACCCCTTCTACATGCGTGCCAAGATCTTGGGCAGCGCTGGGGACCGGCAAGTCGCGAGTTCGTACCTCGAAGGCGTCATTCTGGCGAACCCAGATAAGGATAACTTCCTCGTGCCTTACTTCTCCGAGTAAGTAATCCCCTCACCGCCCCGTAACATATGATTTCTTAGATTTCGATCATTCTTTTTTTTCTAACATTCCGTGTTTTGTGCAGTGACACACATTGCACACTCATCCTCTTAAGCCCGAAATATTCCATGGCCACGTATTTCGACTCGGACCGTCAGTCGAAGAAATACTACACAAATATCAAGAAAATTCTTGATGATGCTCTCCCGGCTCGCCAAATCTGGAGGCACCTTCGGAGGCCAATTTGTAGGTACGGCAAGCACGTGTTCACCCACGTAACGACGTTCCCCTACGTCAAGCAGCCGCCTGGCAGTCAGAAGGATGCCTACACTACAAAAAAATACACTCCCGTGATGATACGTGTTTGTCACAGTAGTTCGCGTTTTCTGTCATGCATGTACATCCATGACACATTTATGACAGAATCAAGATAGTCATACGTGTTGTCGTAGAAGTGTTTCATGGCGTTACCAAAATTATCATCACGGAAGTGTTCACTTCCATGACGATAAATCGCGCGTCCGCGAAGTGCTCTCGTCAAGGGTGACCGACACGCGTGGCATCCACCGTGAACGAACGCCGTTAAGCTATCGGGTCGGATTTTGGATCCGATAACCCGTTAACGACCACGACCAATGCCGATTTTCCACGTGTAAAATTCTCATTGGCTGGCGGATCCACGCGTCAGCTCCGCGTTGGCACATGTGTCACTCATCCAACGGTCGAGATGGCCTATGATATGTTGACACATGGACCGGCCCAAAAGTGGCCCACAAAGTTTAAATGGGCCGGCCCAACCGAAGGCCCATAAGATTTAGCGGGCCATAATGGGCCGGCCCAGCTAAAGACCCATAAAATTTAGCGGACCATAATGGGCCGGCCCAGCTAAAGGCCCACACGAATTTGCAGACCATAATGGGCCGGCCCAGCTAAAGGCCCACAAGATTTTGCGGGCCATAATTGGGCTGAATTACAGCCCGGTGTATCTCTGGCCTGTTAAAGGTCTGACTTCATTTGGGCCCATTTACAGGCCATCAAAACTTTCGGCCCATAAACGAACGTAAAGGATTTGGGTCATATTTGGCCATGTCTGACATTCGGCCTGTTAGAGGCCCACTATAGATTTGGGCCACTTTCGGCTTGTTAACGCCGGACGTAAACCATGGGCCATATGTGGCCCAACGTCATATCGGGCCCATTAACAGCCCATATAAAAATGACGATAATCTAGCCCGACCGAAGTTCCGGCCCGTTAAAGGCCCGTGTATTAGGTTGGCGCATTTACGGCCCGTCCGAATTTCGGCCTATCAAAGATCCGAATCGTAAATGGGCCACCATGTCGGCCTGCTAAGTCCAGTGGGTTATTTGGCACAATGAGGGCCCAATCTCACTTTCGGTCTATTAAAGGCCCTTTTTTTATGGGCTCGAGATATTTACACCTGTAAAAAGCCTAATTTTACTGAGGCCCAAATTATGTTTAGGCCTGTTAAAGGCCCACTATGGGCACAGGCTTACCAGAAAAATATGAAAGCTTATGCTGATTTGGGCCTAGATATTTTTAGTGGACTACATGCCAATTTCGGCCAGTAATCATTTTTAGCCCAATTGGAATGGGCCCGACGAATGTTGGCATGTTGGGCTCCTACGAAGCTTTCGGCCGAATACATTACTAAGATAAACCTACACTATACAAAAATAGCATCGTAATTATTGCAGCCTGTGGCAGCATCATAAATGTTGTATCACAACAAAATAAATTCCAACCATACAACAAAAGGCCTGTTGGCATAAAGTTTACAGTCCTTCCAGATAAAAGCACCATCAGATGTATAGAAGCACGGATCATTTGACCTGAGTGCTAATGTTTCAGTTGTATAGAATCTGATGGAGCAGCACGATATCCACCTTTTTCCACCATTGCTCTTGAACAACGAAGCGAATGTCTGATAGTCTGGTTTCAAAACCATTCATATCTTGACGACATTTCTCAACCACTATTCTTGTTTCCGAAACAACATCCATTAGGGATTGGACTTGTGTCTGGAGCACAGATATATCACTCTGTCTAGCAGGAAGATTTTGTTCAGAAGGCGATTTGGACGAGGTTACCTTGACAACCAACCCAGAATTACACAGGAAGGTGCTTTTTGCCTTTCGTTAGTGGAGAGATCTTGACGACCGCAGCAAGAGGTGACATTGTGCTGTCGTAGCCTCGTCACCTTCAGGTGGATGTGGCTGTTCAATCATTTGTTCCATAGCTTCCTGAAAGTTTGAACTTGTAGATTAGTGTACGGATAATTTACTAATGAGACAAAAACAAACAAAAGTAGGTTAAACGTTTATACATAACTTATTTTGGTGAACTACTGTAATACATTAGCATGTATTGTAGTGCCAACTACATAATAAAATCACTTTCGGAACATATGTCCATGTAGCATGCCTACTGTATTGTCTATTTCCTCACATTCGTTGACATCTAAGGATAAAGAGACATGGTTTAAAGTAGGATGAACATAGTATGACATCATTCATATCATGGGCAAACAGATATAAAACAAAAAGGCTATTTTATCATTGTGTGCGCACATGAACATAACAACTAGATTATAGATCAAGACCAAAAGAATATCCTTCATCTCTTTTAAACCATGTAAGGTGAAATGATACGTTAAGATAACTGTGTATAAAAGTGAACAGAGTAACTGACATTGGCTCCAAACCAAGTAGTTAAATGAACACATCGCAGTACCAATCAGTTCAAGGCAGGAGGAGTAAGGACTTACAACAGCAGCTTGAACTGGTGTGCTCATGCCCTTCATCTTGCTGGTGTGGCAATCCTTGAAGATTTGCACTGCATTCGGTTCAGGTTCTTTTTGGTCCGCACGGGCTTTCCTCTATATTTGGAACAAGTCAATATAGATACGATAATATGGCACACAAAAAAGAAGGAAGTAGCAGCTATTTACAAGAGCCTCACAGTGTGCAATATATCTACGAGATCACGTTGTCTGTTGGAATTTCACTTTAGAACGGTTGGTTTTGTTCTTCAAACAGTTAGCCTAGAACAAGATACACTTGTAAGGCACATACATAAATACAAGTTCAATATGTGGTCTGATCAAATACATATAGCCTACCTGATACTTTGGATCAGACCAGTGTTTAACGAGGCTGTCCAGTCTTCATCTGTAATATATTCCACTGGAGATGTTTGGGTGATTTCATTGTTAGCCTTGCCTTCAAAGTGAGATTTTCTAAGGTGGTACCGATACTGTCGCAGATCAGCCTGAAAAACATGAGTGCATGCTTGTTTAGTTGCATCATCTTTCGGATCCAACTTGAACCTCAACTTGAAGCTCATCTGTTGAAAAAAGAATGTGAGTCTTATTAGGAGGAAGCTAGAAAGTATGGGACAGAGCAAGATAATATTACTAATTGCGATGAATAACATTACTTACGAATAAATGGTCAAGGAAGGTGTTAAACTGGGTATTGTCTTTCTCATTCCTGTACTGGATCCACGTTGGGAGGATACGTGCATGACACCTAACGGCAACGGCTGCCTCTGATACTAACTTGGCTGACTCTGTAGCATCACGTGGCCTTTTTAAACCTGCCTCAAAATGGATCTCCATTCTTCCTCCTTTAGATTTTGTTAATCTGTCAAGCATTATCCACGATGTCTGTTTCGCTTGCGCCGTGGTGCTAGTTCAACAACGAATATGGAAAGTGTTAGTGTACATCAAACTGCGAGAGTACATATAAAGGAGCATGCAACTGCAACTTGACTCGGTCAGGTACCGTCTTGGTGTTGATGCTCATGAGGTTCATCTGATCTTGCCAAGTCCTGTTATGTCAGCAGTGCTTCAGAAGTAGTGTTAGGTGTGAAGGCAGCTTGGGAACTGGCCAGTTCCGGAGCAAACGAACGAGTAACTGGTTGAGATGCTGGTACAATTGAAGCGGATGCTGCAGCTGGTGGAGCAGGTGATACTGTGTTTGTAGATTTAGCCGATGGACTTGGACCTTCTACTGCACTATAAGTACCAGCAGAATCTTGACGGCAGATCCTTTTCTGTTTCACCCGACGAGTAACAACACTCCCTACTATATTATTTTCCTTGCTCTTTTTTGACTTTTCCATGTCAAGCTGTACCCGCAACACAAAAGAATAAAATCACTCTTCAGAACTCATTGATGCATGATATGCATAAGCAACACTTTGATGTAAGACAACCATATGAGGATGGAATATGTAAGAAAAACAGGACGACATGACATATTCACAGCTACGATGTGCAAACTAAGCAGAAGGATTTTCAAGAAAATAGAAGTAATGCAAGCTAGACACCATATGAAAGATGCAACCAATATTTCTCTGCCAAGTTAAAAGTGTCTTGTCATAAGTGGCAATTCCAAAAATTAGAAGCAGTACAATGTAGAAATCAATGCAAGATGCAACCACTATCAAACTGCCATGTTAAAAGCGTCCAATCATGAGTGACTGATGCGGGATACACAACAGCAGTACTTTGATGTAAGAACATGGTATGATAGATAGATGCAGTGTATTCTAGACACGGAAAGCCATGTCATATGCACATGTATAACGTATAAACTTCGGTAGGTGCAATTTAATCAAAATAGAAGAAATACAGGCTAGACAACATAGGCAACATGAAACCAATTATCACACTTGTCAACTTAGAGCAAGCACCTGCGATGGTGGAGTCTGGAGATGAACTCATCATGTAGACTTGGGACTTCAACTTCATTAGCGATGGCGATGGCAAATCTAGAGAGTCTCTGTTTGCGTCGGTGCGGAGGACCACCAACATCCCCTAACTTACTCTTTTCCTTCCTATTTTTCGATATTGCCTTATGAAGTCAAAACCACAAGAAGATGAATAAAATTAGCTCTGCATAACTGGTTGATGCATGATACAGACGAACACTACTTTGATGTAAGGCAAGCGCAGGATAGGAGGATGGAATATATACAAAAAAGATAGCGTTTCATATTCACACATACGATAGGAGGATGGAATATGTATGAAAAAACAGTAAGCTGAAGGCATTTCAACAAAATTAGAAGAAATGAAAGCTAGGCACCATATGAACACGCAACCAATATCACTCTATCAGGTAAAAAGTGTCTCGTTGTAAGTGCCATTTCAAGAAATTAGAAGCAGTACAAGCTAAAAGACAATGCAATATGCAACCTACATCACAGTCGCAAGTTAAATGTGTCTTATGGGTAAGTGATCGTTGCAGGTATAAGTTTTAAGCTACGTAGATGCAATTCAACATAATCAGAAGCAATACAAACTAGACATCATACGGAAAACGTAACCACATATAACAGTTCCAAGTAAGAGCAAGCACCTATGATGGTGGAGTAGGAGAGATGTGCTCATCATGTACACGTATGTTCTAGAAACAGGAACACGTGTCATATTCACAGGCATTATGTGTAAAGTAAGCAGATGCAATTCAAGTTAGAAGCAATACAAGCTAGACATCATACGCAACATGCAACCACATATAATAGTGCCAAGTTAGAGCAAGCACCTGTGATGGTGGAGTAGGGAGATGTGATCATCATCTACACAGCTACGTTGGTATCTAGCCTTGCGTTGTCTTGCGAATCTTGTTGGGAGGATGGCGGAGTAGAATCTGTAGATAACCTCCGTTTCAGTTGCTCGGAAGGACCACCATCATCCAATGCCTTGCCAATTTCCTTCAGCTTTATTGATTTTGCATTGTGAGGTCATACCGACAAGAAAAAGGAATATCATTTGCTCTTCAGAACTCATTCATGCATGATACTGACAAACACTACTCTGATGAAAGGCAAAGTGATGATACGAGGATGGAATATATACGAAAAAATGGATGGCTTGACATATTCACACCTATGATGTGGTAACTAAGCAGAAGGCACTTCAACAAATTAGAAACACTGCAAGACACCATATGGAAGGTGCAATCTATATCACTCTGCCAAGTTAAAATTGTCTCGTCATATGTGGCGTTCATCAAACTAGAAGCAATACATGCTAGAAATCATATTCAAGACGCAAACCAATATCACACTGCCAACTTAAAGGTGTCGCATCATAAGTGACTGATGCAGGATACATAAGAAGAGTAGTTTCATGTAAGAACATGGTGCGATAGACAGATATAGTATGTACCAAAAACAGGAAAGCGTGTCATATTCACATGTATCATGTGTAAGCTAAGCAGATGCAGTTTACACTAACTAGGAGCAATACGAGCTAGACACCATATGCAACATGCAACTAGATATCACACTGCCAAGTTAGAGCAAGCACCTTGGATGGTGGAGTAGGGGAGCGGAGACTTGGACCTTGTAATGCACTATCAATACAAGGAGAATCAGTACATATGCTTTGTTTACGTTGCTGCAGAGGACCACCATCATCGCCTTCCTTACTCTTTTCCTTCCTCTTTCTTGATTTTGCCTTGTCAAGTCAAACCCATAAGAAAAAGGAATAAAATTTGCTCTTCAGAACTCATTGGTGCATGATCTTGTGAACACTACTTTCATGTAAGGCAGCCGCATGATAGGAGGATGGAATATGTATGAAAAACAGGACGGCGTGACATATTGACATGTATGATGTATAAAGTGTAAACTAAGCACAAGGTGCTTGAACTTGTTAGAAACGATGCAAGCTAGAAACCATATGAAAGATGAAACCAATATCACTCTGCCAAATTAAAAGGGTGCCCTAAAAAATGTATTTGACCAAATTAGAAGCAATACATGGCAACATGCTAGAAATAATATGCAATATGCAATGAATAAAGGTGACACATCGTAAGTGATTGATGCAGGATACAGAAGAGAGGTAGTTTCATGTAAGAACAAGGTTAACACATAGATGCAGTTGTGTTCCAAAAATAGGAAGGCATGTCATATTCACAGGTATAGTGTGCAAACTAAGCAGATGCAATTTACCCTAATTAGAAGCATTACAAGCTAGACACCGTATGCAACATGCAACCACATATCACACTGCGAAGTTAGAGCAAGCACCTGTGATGGTGGTGTAGGGGAAGTGCGGTCTTCAGGTACAGAGCTACGTTCAATATCTTCATTTAGGCTTGCTGTTTCTTGAGAATCATGTGGAGAGGATGAAATTGCATTCTTTATAAGAGTATTGCGTCTCATATTAACCCACGCCCGTGACTGTCTCATCATAAGCGATAGATGCAGGATACACACTAAAAGTAGTTTGATGTAAGAACATGGTGTGATAGGCAGATGTAGTATGTACCAAAAACAGGAAGGCATGTCATATTCACATGTATAATGTGTAAGTTAAGGATATGCAATTTAACAAATTAGGAACATTGATGAGGGATACACAAGAAAAGTAGTTTGATGTAAGAACATGGTTAATAGAAAGACATAGTATGTACCAATAACAGGAAGGCATGTCATATTCACAGGTATAATGTGTTAACTAAGCAGATGCAATTTACCCTAATTAGAAGCATTACAAGGTAGACACCATATGCAACATGCAACCACATATCACACTGCCAAGTAAGAGTAAGCACCTGCAATGGTGGTGTGGGGGAATTGCGGTGATCAACTAGAGAGCTACATTGACTATCTTCATTTAGCCTTGTTGTTTCTTGAGAATCATGTGGGGAGGATGACACTCTTTAAACGAGTAGGGCGTCTCACAGTAACCCACCTGGGTGACTGTCTCATCATAAGTGATTGACGAGGGATACAAAAGAGCATTAGTTTGATGTACGAATATGGTTAATAGACATATGTAGTATGTATCAAAAACAGGAAGGCAATACAAGCTAGACACCATATGCAACATGCAACCACATTTGACAGCGTGAAGTTAAAGCAAGCACCTGGGATGGTTGTGTGTGGCAATTGAGATCATCAACTGCAGAGCTACGCCATCTGTCTCCAATCGACATTTGCACCTATTAGAGCGCTAAAACGCTTAGTGCTTATCTTCGAATTACACTGGAGTGACTTCTGTCTTTTATTTTCTGCATTCATCAACACTGCGTCAGAGTCTGAAATACCCATGCATAAAAAACAATAGTGTGAGTATGGGTGAAGTGTGTGCACAATTAATAAAGTGTAAAGGTAGCAGATAGCAGGTCGGTGAGAAATAAATGACAGGAGACATATGATAGCTCTACAACATGCACGGCACACTAAATTACTACAGGATTCTATGAAAATAACAGTCGACTGAAAGCAAATAGGTCAGTCCATTTTTTCTGCACCATCCGATGTACAAAGAACGGGCAGATCGCCTTCATCTACCTCCAGCCAGTCAGTGTTGACGATCTTCCTCGAAACGCCAGCGACCACCGGCCCAGTATTCCTCCCCTGCCCGCGCCCTCCCCTCGACCTCACTGCACCGCCGTGCTTGGCACCGCCCCCCGGCTATCCATTCAAGCCCCGCCGACCTCCAGATCGGGCGCAAGCAGCTCCTGCGCCCCCACACCCCTATGATAGACACCGATGCCCGCTTCCCCGGGGAACAGGCGGACTAGGTGCTCTGCGCGCCTAAGCGGGTGCTGCTTCTTTTAATTGCGGTTCGACTGACCCTGAATTGAAATCCAGGCGGGCTACTGACCTCTAGCAAAGGTGAAATAGTAAAAGGGAGGAAACCTTGTGCATTTAGTATCACGAAGAATATGCAGTAAGAAGCGCTCAACTAGTTTCTTTCGTTGGATGAATACGGTGTGAGCAGAGATGTAAGATTTGCACGAATAAGGGAAGAGGAGTACCTCTTTTTGCTGGCAGTGCTGTGTCCTCCTTCTGTTTTTCCGACGATCTTCTTGTTGTTCGCCAGAAACCAGAAGTTCTGGAGGACGGTGCAGCCTTGGACGAACCCATGGCCAAGTTGTTGAGTGTGGTGCGGTGGCCGTCTATCGGCGGCAGGGAAGCAGATCCTAGGTGGCGAACGACGGCGTAGCGGGAACAGCTCCGGTGCGGTGGACGGTTGCAACAGTGCAGCCGCAACAGTGAGGCGCTGGATGGCGTCGTCGGAGTGGTTCTGGTATGGCGCACGTCGGCGTCGGCGTCGTGGAGGCAGCTCTGCCTCGGCTTCAGCTGCTAAGTCCTTGGGGGCGTTGCGGTTGCAGTTGCGTTGGACGACGACGTCGGGGTACCAGCTCCGGCGTGATGGAGGAGGGCGGCGGTGGATTGGCCGCTATGGGGTGGAGGACGGAGGAGGCTGGGGTTTCGCGACTGATGGAGAGGGCGTTTTCGCGCCCACGGAGTATGAATGGGGAAACGGAGGGAGGCGGGGAACTAAGGGGAACAATGTTTCGGTTTGAGAGGCGCTTGTTTGAAATTTGGGGAAAGTTACAAACTTTGCCCCCATCTAAAATTTCGGACATATTGCGGGTTGAGGGTAGGACACTCATGTCAGGTGTCCCAAATGTGGGCGGGATAGATTTCGGCTGAGCGCATGGGTGTTTAGGCGCCCACGGCGTATGAATGCATCTCGGAGGCAGCTGAGACTAGCGTCTTGGTGAAGTTACAAACCTACCCCGGTTTAGACCTTTGGACATCGGGCCGATAGGCTACACGGGCCAGAGTCAGGACAGTAATTTCCTACCACCAAACATTAGTCTCGCGCGGTTTCGGGTGACCAGAGGCCTATTTGGCGCTTTGTTCAATATTTGGGAGCAGAAGCATTAACGTTTTCGGTTCTCTTGAATTGAACTTTCAGGATTTGTCAAACTTCACAAATCTTTACTCTTGAAAATCCTAAAGCTACGATTATTTTGGAATGGAGGGGGTACATTTGAATATACATTGTACACGAGTATATATTAAAAAATATGCAACTTACCTCAGTTCATGCATGGTTCCAGATATAATCTCCTTGGATGCAAAAAATAAGAAGTCAGATATGCGTATGAATATATATAGCATGTTCAAACTCACAACAAAGATTGATGCCCCCTTTTACATCTGATTTACAAATGCCATTATCTCCGGTCCAAATAGATGAATGCACTTCCTATGAATTCGAATCTTCAAAACCCCCTTTATGTTGAATTCGACATGTATTCTATTTCGTAGCTAGTAATTTGGAATGTATCCATGCAAGTGACAAATGTATAAAGTACTTCACACTAACAACATGGAGTGCGCTAATTAATGTTTATATATGAATTGCAAAAGCATCCATGGCGTGTATTTCAAACCGCTCTCACTCTATGGATCGATAATATGAAATAAACACATGCACATGCTAGAATTCAATAGAGTATGGGTGTCTGATAGACCGATTTTTGTCCATACGCAATTTGCAAAATTCATGATCTCATCCAATAATAATAATACCATTTATATTTTAATTTAATGCGTAGAACCGCCTTTTACACGTAGATGCAATATGCCTCGCCCCGTTCTCACAAACGCGTTATATATCTCTCTATCTAACGCATAAGTGCACACACTTTATATGCATCGGCATTTCTCTTTCACACATGATCACAATCTCTCTCAGGGTGTCGAGGTGTCTCACGCACATGCTCTCTCTCTCTCTCTCTCTCTCTCTCTCTCTCTTTCTGACTACTACGTACCACTCTTTTCACTAATCTCAGTTGGAAAACACTATTTCTCTTGCATGCATATATACACACGCACGGTCTCTACTAGCCCTCTATACGCACATATCTGTGCCTACGTGTCTCCCGCACGCACATTATCTTTAGGCCTCTGTCGCACACATTGCCCCGAACACACCTCTCTATAGTAGTTGGCAGATATGATCTCATCATATCATTCGGAAGGATATCCCTGGCTGTTAGGCTGGATGGTAATACGAGGCAAAGTTTTACCCTAGTTCGGGTCGGACCCTTGCAGTTGAAGAAAGAGCCTGATACGTCTCCAACATATCTATAATTTTTTATTGTTCCATGCTATTATATTATCTGTTTTGGATGTTTATGGGCTTTATTTTACACATTTATATCATTTTTGGGACTAACCTACTAACCGAAGGCCCAGCCCGTATTGCTGTTTTTTTTTGCCTATTTCAGTATTTCGAAGACAATGAATATTAAACGGAGTCCAAACGGAATGAAACCTTCGGGAGCGTGATTTTTGGAACGAACGTGATCCAGAGGACTTGGAGTGCAAGTCAAGAAGCAGCCGAAGCTTCCACGAGATAGGAGGGCGCGCCCCCTGTCTCGTGGGCCCCTCGGGCGTCCACCGACGTACTTCTTCCTCCTATATAAGCTTCACGCATTTTAAAAACATCCAGGGAGCAACCGAAACACAATTTCCACCACCGTAACCTTCTGTATCCGCGAGATCCCATCTTGGAGCCGTCGCCGGCATTCTGCCGGAGGGGGGATCCACCACGGAGGGCTTCTACATCAACACCATAGCCCTTCCGATGAGTTGTGAATAGTTTATCACAGACCTTCGGGTCCATAGTTATTAGCTAGTTGGCTTCTTCTCTCTTTTTGGATCTCAATACAATGTTCTCCCCCTCTCTTGTGGAGATCTATTCGATGTAATCTCTTTTTGCGGTGAGTTTGTCGAGATCCGATGAATTGTGGGTTTATGATCAGATTTATCTATGGATAATAATTGAATCTTCTCTGAATTCTTTTATATGATTGAGTTATCTTTGCAAGTCTCTTCGAATCTTCTACGTTTTACTGTTCTTTTCTTTTTTTGCTTTTCAGTCTTTAAAATGAGAGCCATAAGTTAGCAAGCTTAAAGGAATCTTGCCACATTTTTTGAGTGTATATGATGTGGGACCCCTAGTGTGGCTTGAACCAATACCCACTTAAGTTGATCAAACTTGTCTAACCTAAAATATGGCAACCATAGGCAAACATAATCTCAAACCAAACAGCCTCGTTGTCTCCTTGAACGCCGGCTCGCTGCCGTCTTCCTTCCACCGTGACGCGTAGATTCTTCATCCCAATCAACCTTGTCCGGAGGGGAGAGAGGGGGTCGCCTGCAAGCGATTGGAGAGAAGATGGAGGCTGGTCACAGAGTAAGAGGGAAGACGCGGCATCGGCCACCCTGACCCTGGTAAAAGAGTTACAGTATGACGGCAACTGAGATACTCCCTCTGTAACTTAATTTAGACGTTTTCTAACACTGTGTCAAAAAATATTTTTATATTAAGTTTAGGTAGTATATGTTTATTTCACTCCCACGCATAGCTAGCTGCCACCTAATAGCTTGAATAGTACTACTCCCTCCATCCGAGAAAAGTTATCTTTATGGTCATTTTACAAAAACACCCTCACCTAATTCCCGACAAACGACGCAGCCCCGTCGGTCATCTCCCCCGCTCGCTTCCCAGCTCGGCTCCCCGCGCCGGAGCTCCCAGCTCCCCTCCCCGCGCCTGAGCTCTCCCGCGCAGCTTCCTCGAGCGTCGCCCGAGCTCCCCCTCCTTGGTCCCTTCCTCCGCCCCCGCGGGAGACAGAGTAAAGGTGGATCGGTGGACTCCCCAAATTACACGCTTGGGCGCTGAGGGAGGAGGAGCAGGCAGAGAGCGCGGCGGCGGAGGCCACGGAGGAGGAGACCGAGGAGGGGCAGAAGGTGAGGAGCACCTCGGCCGTGTCGGCGTAGCGCTGCTTGTCGTCGAGGGTGCTCCCGTAGTCGCTCTTGATGGACCAGGAGTCGGCCGCCACGGATCCTGGTCCCGAGCATCCGCGTCGGGAACATCTCCGGGTCCTCCGGCGGCTACCGTATCCCCGCCATGCCCGCCGCCTGCTCGCCGGAGATGGACGCTCAGCCGACCACTCCCACCCCCGCAAAACAGAGTACAGGTGAGAACTTCAACGCTCACTAAATTTCAGAGCTCAAGTACTCTGCTTTGCTGGTAAATCAAATGCTCTGCTTTGCTTTAGATGTTCAAGTACAGTAGATGTTCTGCTTTGCTTTTCTTTGCTGCTAAACCAAATGCTCTGCTTTGCTGCTAAATCAAATCTCAGGGCAATGGGGATGCAGGGAATTTGCGTGCTGAGGGTTCTTCTGTCAGGAGGAAGCATGGTGGTGGTGCACAAGGGATAATTCTCAGTTCGTTTTGGTGAGTTGAAGAGCATTCCTCCCTGCCCTGCCCTGCCTACTTGAAGAGCATTGTCTACTTTGGTAAAGTAAAACAGTTTTGTCAAGCAAAGCTAAGAATTTGTACAGGCAGTAGCACTGTACTGACAAAATTGAATTTCTATTTAAATTTGTATAGGCAGCAGCACTGAATTTAAATTTGTACAGGCAGCAACACCGAATTTAAGATTGACTGAATGTAGTAAACGCTAAATTTAAGCTTTGGTAGAAGAATCTAAATAATTCTAACTTAATTCAAATAAATCCAACTTAACTCAAATAAAAACAAAAATTCAGTCACTAGCGATGAATTATGCTCAGCAAAATTACCAAGTTTAGTGAAATTCAGTCTAAAATTGACAGCAAACTGTTAAGACATCCATATTTTGTTATTTTGGTTAATTGAAAACAAAAGCTATGTGATGCAGGTTTGCATGTGAAGACCTTCACTGTGCACTCATCATGTAAGCCACTTTGTACTCTTACTGTGCTGTCGTTTCTCTGTCTTTCTGTCAGGAAGGATTTGGGGATGTTTTCAGAGATGTTTTCCTTCTCCCATTTTAGACCATGATCATTTTAATGCTACAGTTCAGAAACAAATTTTTTAGGGAAGATGATCTTAATGGTGATACTGTCACAACGAGAAGTTTAATTAGCATTCCTTGATCTTTAGAACATCAAGGAAATTTAGTTGTTGAAAGCACATTCCATGAACATCAAGGAAATTTCAGTAAATTGCAGTAGGATTTTTCCAAGTTAGTGCTTGCAAAATTTGTTGGGGTAGAACCAATTAAAGAGAAGCTTGTCCAACATCGTCTAAGATGGTTTGGGCATATTTAGCACAGGCCTCCAGAAGCTCCAGTGCATAGCGGATGGCTAAAGCATGCTTAGAATGTCAAGAGATGGCGGGGTAGACCAAATTTGACATGGGAGGAGTCCGTTAAGAGAGACCTGAAGGATTGGAGTATCACCAAAGAGCTAGCTATGGACATGGGTGCGTGGAAGCTTGCTATCCATGTGCCAGAGCCATGAGTTGGTTGCGAGATCTTATGGGTTTCACCTCTAGCTACCCCTACTTATTTGGGACTAAAGGCTTTGTTGTTGTTGTTGTTGTTGTTGTTTTTGTTGTTGTTGTTGTTGTTGTTGTTGTTGTAGTGCTTGCAAAATTTGTCACTGTCAACTGAAATATGAGTGTACAGATCAGTCTGGTTTATAAATTTTAGGACCTTGTGAATAAAATGCTTTCAAGTAAGAAGATGATTATTGGACTATGTCTGTTTTCACTGCTCACTGCTAACTGAATTTTCTAAAGCTAGCATTTAAAAAGTGATGTCTGTCTTCCAATCTCATTGCTCACTGTTAGCAATGATTCATACTCCAGCAATTTCATGATTTGTACATTGAGCTCCAGCAGTTTTAGCAATTTCATGCAATTACAGTATTCGTTCAACTCAAAAAAGATTTTCTCTCTATAGTTTGAGCCACATCCATGACCTGAAAAACAGTAAACTGAAACTGTCTGTAACAGTTAACTGTTTCTGGGATTTCTGTGGTCCTTTAAATTCAGGTCATGTACTCCTGGGAGTTGTCTGAACTTTTTTGTTAGAACCTGGGAGTCGTACATGACCTGTAGAACATCTAAAGTTCTGTTAAAACATTCTGTAATTCAAGGTTTGGTCTTCAGCCCTCTGTTGCAGCATGTGCCGCCCAACATGACCTGTAGAACACAGAATGGATGCACAAGAAAAGGAAAAAGGCAGCAAGGAGGGAGAGGATATTTTAGTAAGGAGTGAGTCTAAGATCTTAGTGTAGTTAAGAGTTCAAAACAACAGTTGCCTGTTTTTGCAAGTTCAAATCAAAAATGAATATTGTTCCAAGAATTATATGGAAATTACCCTTGTTAAGTTTGTCTCTCTGAATTTGCTGACCCTGTTGTGATATTATCGTTAATAATGACTTGTTCACCGTTCTATTCTTCCTAGGCTGTGGTACACATGCATGTTGAGCCTAGGTACACAGATGACTCATCAATCGAAGCTTGCTATAGGTGAAATGGTGAGTGTTTTCTATGCAACTAGAGAAAGCTTGCTCGTAATTCAGTCAAGAAGGGGACGATGAAGAGGAGGCCGTGAATGTGTTGATTCAGGATCCAACTGGATGATCCGCTAATGCTCTAATCCTCATCAAGTTCACATCAATCTAATCTACAATGATGCTGCCATGATGCTACCCAGACAATCTCACACCAATTTGTCCGTATGACAAGAATTTCAGGGCGGGGGCGCTGGTACCTTCAACAGTAGCACAACGGGGGACAAAGAAGAAGATTGGGGCCGCCTGGACAAAGATCGGGGGTTCCACCACCACTAGCAGAAGCAGCAGAGGCGGAGGAAGATGGCAACAGCAGAATAGGCCGGAGTGGCGGAAGGCAGCGTGCCGGCGGTTGAAGTGGACGGCCCAGGCCCTACGAGCGGCGCAGGTAGGCGGCGGGGATCACCTCTATGGCAGCTGCGCAGGTGGGCGGCGGTGCTGGGGACGCGAGCAGGACGACGAGGAGATGCCGCCCATCAGCCGTGGAGACGCCGCCCGTCGAGTTGTCGCCAGAGAGGAGCAGGCGGGTGGCGGCGAAGCTCGCCTCTGTGTGCGCAGGTAAGCAGGAGGCGCAAGTTTGCAGCAGCGGGACAGGTGGGCGGCGGCGCAAGTGCGACCGTCGCCGGGCTGATCCTCACGGGCGGCTGGGGCACGCGGTGCCCGCCGGCGACGAGGGGAGACGGAGGCTGGGGCGCGCGGTGCCCGTGGGCGCCAAGGGAGGAAGAAGGGCAAATTAGCATGAGATTTAAAATGATGAGGTCTTTTTGGCAAAATTATAATTGAACTGCACTGGTGACAACTTTTCCCGGACGGAGGGAGTACAAGCCAAGAACAATGAGTTGAGTGTAGCAGATTTCGGTGTGGGTTGAGCTAATCTGCTACTAGCTCTGTTCCTAAATATAAGATGTTTTAGCATTTTTCTGATTTGCACATATCTAGACCCATTTTAATGTGTATCTTGACTCATTTCAATCCATATGTGGTCTACATTAAAATTATCTAAAACATTTTATACTCCCTCTGTTCCGTTTTATAAGCCGTTTTAGAGAATTCAGTACAAAATTTTGCAGTGCAAACAATTTTCGCACTTTTCAAAAGTACCACCGGTCGGGGAGGGCTGGGCTCTCCTGCGCACGTTCCCCACTCTAGAGCACGTTCACGTTCCCCACCCTCCCGTTTTTTGTAGATTTTCTGCTGGTGAGCTCGATCTAGGGGCGGCGCCGATGAGCCAGCGACCCAAAACGAGGACAGACTGGGCCACGCCATGCCTCTCTGCCCCGGTGGCGACCGATTCCAATTTCAGTGTGTATCGCTTGCCTGTGTATTTTGGATAGGGGATAAACATGTCATTTTGCTGGGTTTTGGAGCTTGTCGGAAAAAGCCAAATCGACTTATATTATGGAATGGAGTGAGTACTACGAGGTACCCCACACAATAAACAGAAACAGCCCCCGTAAACCTGCTAGCCCTTAGCCCATTGGGATGTACATTAGCGAAGATAGCTTTCAGTCTTGCTCAACTTTCTGCAGAAATGACGGACAGTTGCTGCGTCTTCGTTGGTGAAGTCAAGTAACTTTGTTAATTAACAACTTGATGAAAACTTGTCTATTAACACAAGTTCACAGAGAGACCCTAATAACTGGAAATAGAAAAGAATAGCGCAGAAAAAATAGCGAGCCAGCTATACTGCGATAGTGGCAAAGCCTGAAGATGAAGGATTTGATTAATTCGCCTAAGTCCATTCTCTCTCTATCTTTTTTTTTTTTGAAAAGGGGGATTCCCCGGCCTCTGCATCAGCATGATGCATACGGCCATCTTATTAACCAAAAATTGTGCACAAAGTCTCGGCGTCTCAACAGTATCAAAATGAAAAAAAGAAGAAAAGGCTCACACAGAACCTGAAGGCTAGATACACAAGCTAGCCTAAGCATGGATACACCACAGCCGGTTGGCTCCAAATTAGACAGGTAAACTAATTGCCTATCCTATTACATGATCGCCATCCAAACCGGCTGAAGATATCCCGCGCTACCATCTCCCATCGGATAGCAGCAGAAACCAAAAGCTCCCTGGCCTCCATCGGAGTGAGTAGCGACCAGGAACGGATAAGTGCCGTAGCTCTGAAGATAACCTGCAAAACATGAATGTTCGTTGTTCTGTTAAAGACAAGATCATTTCTATAATTCCAAAGCACCCACACCAAAGCGCACACCCCCAAGCGAATATGTTTTGCTAACCCGGGCTCTACCCTGTTTAGCCATGTTCCAAACAACATGTTCACCGACCTTGGTGTAGGGATATTGAAAGCGACATGAATAGTCGTCCAGAGAATTCTAGCTAGTGGGCAATCAAAGAATAAATGTTTAATGGTTTCTCCCTGATCACAGAAACTACACCTAGTAGGTCCTGTCCAATTGCGCTTTGTAAGATTGTCCTTAGTTAAGATGACTTGTTTATGTAGAAACCACATAAACACCTTGATCTTTAGAGGAACTTTGACATCCCACACATGCTTGGAAGTAGGAATCGAGCCGAATTAATAACATCAACATACATTGATTTAACCGTGAAATCACCCGACCTAGTGAGATTCCAGCGCAGTTTATCAGGTTGTTGTGAAAGTTGTACTTGCATCAGTCTCCTAACTAGATGTAGCCACTCTTCCCAACGATTGCCCACTAACGATCGTCTAAACTGAATATTCAGGGGTATCGAAAGAAAGACCGATGCAACCAGAGCTTCGCGCCATCGTACTATACGATACAACGACGGATACTGGATTGCAAGGGGTGCATCTCCTAGCCACGTGTCCTCCCAGAATCTTGTGCTTGCACCATTGCCAACTATAAACTTTGACCTCTGAAAAAATGAAAGCTTCACTTTCATAAGCCCTTTCAAAAGGGTGAATCAGTTGGTCTAACCGAGACCTGAGCCAAAGTTTTGGTTTGGAGATACTTGTTACGAAGGATTTGGGCCCTAGTGGCATCAGTTCCTGAAGATAACTTCCACAACCACTTACTAAGAAGGTAGCGGTTCTTAACCTCGAGATTTTCAATCCCCATACCCCCTTGGTCTTTCGGCCTACAAATGATATCCCATTTCGCTAACCGATATTTTCTCTTTAGCTCATCTCCTGCCAAAAAACCTCGATCGATAGAGGTCCAGTCGTTTCCTAACACCAACTGGGACTTCAAAGAAGGACAAAAGGAACATAGGCATACTCGTGAGCACCGAATTAATAAGAATTAAACGGCCTCCATATGACATGAGCTTACCCTTCCAACAACTTAGCTTCTTCTCGAATCGATCCTCAATACACTTCCATTCGTTGTTCGTAAGCTTACGGTGATGTATAGGAATTCCTAGGTATGTGAAAGGCAGCTCCCCAATCCACACCGAACAATTGCTTGTATGCTTCTTGTTCATCCTTGGCTCTACCAAAGCAGAACAACTCGCTTTTGTGGAAGTTAATTTTGAGCCCACTCAATTGCTCAAACAAACAAAGCAATAGTTTCATATTTCTTGCTTTTACCAAGTCATGCTTCATGAAGATGATTGTGTCATCAGCGTATTGCAGAATGGAAATGCCTCCATCCACTAAATGAGGCACCAAGCCTCCTATTTGGCCAACTTCCTTAGCCCTCCCTAACAGAACCGCCAACATGTCTGCAACTATGTTGAACAGAATAGGGGACATCGGATCTCCCTGCCGCAAGCCCTTATGTATGCGGAAGTAATGACCAACGTCGTCATTCACTTTTATGCCAACACTTCCCTTTTGCGTAAAAGTTTCAATCTGGGTCCTCCAGCCCTCGTCGAACCCTTTCATACGCAAGGCTTGTTGCAGGAAAGGCCATTTAACTTTGTCATACGCTTTCTCGAAGTCCACTTTAAAGATGACTCCATCTAGTTTCTTTGAGTGGATTTCATGGAGCGTTTCATGCAACACCACCACCCCTTCTAGGATGTTTCTGTCCGGCATGAAAGCTGTTTGGGATTGTTGCACCACAGAATGCGCAATCTGTGTGAGCCTATTAGTCCCAACCTTGGTAAAAATTTTAAAACTAACATTCAAAAGGCAGATAGGACGGAACTGCTCAATCCTGAGAGCATCGGTCTTTTTTGGAAGCAACGTTATAGTTCCAAAGTTCAAGTGAAATAGTTGGAGCCGTCCCATAAAAGGTCATGAAACATGGGTAGCAGATCCCCTTTGATAATATGCCAACATTTTTTATAAAACTCCGCCGGAAACCCATCCGGCCCGGGAGCCTTATTGTTCTCCATTTGGGAGATGGCATTGAGAACCTCCTTTTCCGTAAACGGCGCAACCAAAATATCATTATCGGCAGCAGTTAGTTGAGGCACATCCTCAGTCCTGGACTCATCGAGGGACACAGCGCTATCCTCCGGTGGTCCAAATAACTGCTTATAGTATTCGGTGATGTAAAGCTTAAGATTATCGTGACCAACGATAGTGCCTTCATCTTGCTCGAGCTGGAATATTTTTTTCTTTCTGTGTTTGCCATTCGCAATAAGATGAAAGAATTGAGTGTTCGCATCCCCATGCATTACTTTGCGAACCTTTGCTCTGAGCGCCCACTTCAGCTCTTCTTCGCGGAGCAGTTCCTTCAACCTCTTCTCCGCATCAAGCTTACAAGTCAACTCAGCAGAATGCAGAATTGTTGATTCAGCTTTAACATCCAGGGATTGTATAAGATCCAGGAGTCTGTCTTTCTCAACCTTATAAACTCCACTTAGATGCTTAGCCCATCCCCGGAGAAAGCTTCTCAAATGCCTGATCTTATTCTGCCATCTCTCGACAGACGATCCTCCCCCATGATCTATAGCCCACTCCCTAGCTACTAGATCCATGAAACCTTCTCGTTCAAACCACGCCGTTTCAAAAGAGAAAGTATTCTTGTTTCCCACATGCCTTGGCTCCCCTGAGTCTACAAACAAAGGCGTGTGGTCCGAAATCCAGCGAGAGAGCTCGAATCGTGACGAGAGGGAACTTCATTTCCCATTCGGCACTTGCTAGTACCGATCCAACTTCTCATATGTCGGATTGGGTAAAGAGTTAGCCAGTGAATTGTCCACTGTAAAGCTCGATCTCTCTAAGATCCAAACTCTCAATGATGGTATTAAACATAAAATACCATCGGCCGTCAAAATCATCATTATTCTTCTCATCCCTCCTCCTAATGATGTTGAAATCCCCCCCAACCAGAATAGGGAGTTGCTCAGATCCGCAGATACGAACCAGATCAGCCAGGAATTCCGGTTTAAGCTCAGGTTCTGCGCCCCCATAGACCGCCACCAAAACCCAGTTAAACCCATCTACTTTAGACCTGACTCGAAATTTCACCTTGAAGTCACCCATAACAACGCTCCGGACTTGAGGGAATCACATCTCACACCAAGCAAGATGCCACCGGACCTCCCTCTTGGAGGAAGACAATGCCAATCGAAATCCACACCTCCCGACAATGTGTTAAGAAACTGAGGTGCAAAGTTATCCCTACCAGTCTCAGATAGAGCAATGAAGTCTAAACGGTGCTCTAAAGACGCCTCCGCTAGAAACCTACGTTTAGCCAAGTCCTTAAGACCTCTGCTATTCCAGAATATTCCTTTCATAGGTCATCATGGAATTTTTTGGCAGTACGAATTCTAGCACTCCTACGTACCGCGGATGCAGGGTACACCTTCCTCTTCCACTTACGTTTAGGAATATTATCTCCCGTAGCCCGGTCCTCATAACCGTGCTCCGGCTGTGCCATTCCTACATCACCCACCCGGAGTTCCTCCTCGTCAGACTCAGCAGACGGAGAAACAAGATCCGCACAGAAATTGTCAAGAACCCGTACCCCCAAAGCATCAATCTCCACATCATTCATAGGTCTTACCGCCGCTAGGTTTCTAATGGTTTCTAAGGCCCGTTCCGCTTCCAAATCTAAGATATCATTAACCGAGTTTGAAATTTCAGAATTATTATTCCCAAGAGACACCCCTACTTGGTTAGCATTATTAATAATCTCATCCTTAGAGAAATGCAAAATGGAATTTGAAATATTTACTGACATACCAGTAGTGATCTCAACATCACGAAGCTTGGCCGCCCGCATAGCGCACCGCTGCTGCAAATCATCCACCTCCGGAAGGTCCTGGAGACGAGAGCTCATCCGTCTCCCCTCGGAGACCGGGTCTCGAATCCCTCCGAAAGCAATCACCTCCTCCCGAGTAGCGGTACCCGGAGAAGGCCTGGGTGCGGGAGACCTCCGAGGGTTGGGGGAGATGGCAGAGGGAGTGGGCACCAGAGCCGCCGGCCCTAGTCCGTCCCCCCTGCTCTCGCCCTCGCAGCCGAGTGCATCGCCGGCTGAACCGCCGTCGGCACTAGAGGGTCTGGGGACAGCTGCCCCTGACACCTACCTAGTGTCTCCCGCGACTCCTCCACAATCAGAGCTCCCGCGTGGCACTCCTCTAGGGCCACCTGCCCCAAAGGTGGACCGCCACCGCCGGATACAGGCGCCAGCTGCGTCGATATAGGCGACAAGGTAGGAGGAGATGGAGCCGTGGCCGCCTGCCCCGACGCCCCTCCCCTCCGGGAGGAAACCAAGCCGAGCCCCTCCCCTCCGGGAGTGAGCACCGGCGACCCCTGAGGCTCCACCACGCATACAACCGGGTCACGAGAGCCGTCCGAACGCCGGAGCGCCTGTCCAAAATCCAAGACCGGTAACGTGTGCTCAAAAGCATCATCAGAGTCAACCCGATCACTCCACAGACGAGGACGAGCCGATGTCGGCCGAAAAGATCCAAACCGCAAAGTGTTATGAGTGCGAGACGGGCAGGAGACGGTTCCATCCCGGCTCCTTTCTCAGGCTCCTGAGCCACAGGCCCCGATCCGTTGGGCTCCTGTGCCGCCTCATCAGTCGGTTCCCTGGAAGCACCAGCATCATCACCCCCTTCGTGCATATCCACGTCAGTGTCAGCAGCCACCTCAGCAAACAACTCCGCATCCTCAAACTCGATCTCAAGGGGAAAAACCTCACCCCTATATGTCCAATTGACGACGTCCGGAACAAACTCAATGTCCAAAATACTAACTCGCAATCGGGCCACCCCCTGAGCCCTAGTGAACGCCATATCAACCTTCTCCGTTTTACCAACCATAATACCCAAGCTAGCCACCACACGAACATCAGCTAGTGCCTCAGATGGTGCCCCAGAGAAGCGCAGCCACACCTGAGTGAGAGGCTTCCCCTTAGGCTCAACTTTCTTCCACTCTTGAAACTCTAAAATACCTTTGGTGCCTGGCACCTTACACATCCCAAAGCTCAACAAGCGCTGCAAGTCCTCAACCGAAGGGAACTCAACTCTGAACACTCTTTCTTCAACGGATACAAGGTCCCACTGAAAATCACCCGGAGCCAGCTCCTGAAGCCTCTGCACAATCTGAGCCTGTGAGACATCTCCCTGGGTCACCTTCACCAAACCAGTAGTGACGCTCTGGGTATCAACTGGAACCTCCCTCGCAGCCGCTGACTCAAAGAACATCAGCTCAGCACAGTACACACCGTATACAGTAAGAGCTGGAATCTGCTCCCTCAGAAAAGGACACTCCCCCGGAGCATGCGCTGGCTTGCCACAAGACTCACAAAGCTGAGCCACGCATTCTGCAATAAAATGACCTTTCTCTCCGCACCGGTAACAAAGCATTCTCTCTTTCTTACGTGCATACTTGGATGCCCGCTCTGCAACAGCCCGGTCAGCCACCTCGGCGTCCTTCGCTGTCCCAGGAACATCCACAACGGCCAGTGCATTCACCACCTCCCTAGCCGGTGGTGGTAACTCATGGGAGGTCTGGTCAGTCTCCATTGCCCTGGGTGGAGGCGGCCGGCGAAACCTCCCTCGGCCTCCACCACGACCACGGAATCCACGGAAACCTCCTCTCTGTCTGTTATCCGGTCCTGAGGCTCCCTCAACAAAGCCTCCAGCTGGCCCTAGAAACGGTCTCTCAGCAGACCCGTCACTCTGCCAAGCATATCCACGACCTCCTCCCGCTGAAGAAGATCCTCGATGCTGACCCACACCATATGCATCGTAACCGTCATCTCCCCACTTGCCTCGTGGTGCATCAATCGGACCTCGGTGTTATTACTACATGCAGTACTGCGCATGCGTCTGCCCCGATCGGTTCTGCGCCTGCCGAGCGGCAAGATGAGGCGGGGGTGCACGCTGACCCCCCGCAGGCACGTTCACCGGTTCAGAAGAAGCACGGCCAGCCGGAGGACCCCCCGGCGCCGCGGGTCTGAGCACAGCCGTACCCGCCGCCGTCGTCACCCCCCGACCAGCAGCAGCCGCAGTCAAAGCCGGCGCCTGGGGTCTATGCACGCCCCGCCCAGCCACCGCCGGCAACGCAGCCGACGCCCGGGCTCCCTGGAATCCTGACTGTTGCCTCATTGGGGGAGGAGGAACACCGCGAAGCTGAGGTGGAGGCGCTCCTCCACGCCCCGCAGCTCCCGGAACCGGAGCCGGCGGCCGCTGCCCGATCGGCGGAGCGCCACGGCCCGACCCATGCGGCAGCGGCGGGACAGCTCCACCACTTCCCCCCGCGCCAGTCGCGGCGGGTGGGGGTGCAGTCCCCCGGCCAGCCATGTGAAGCGGAGAGATCCTCCTCGCCCGGCGAATACCACAGACCGGGTATCCACGCCTCCCGCACCTACGAACCCTAGCTCGTCCCACCGACAGCGCAGGGACAATCGCAGTAGTAGAATCGGACGTGCATGGCTGAAAACACAACCCGGGCCGGACTTGAGAGGAACTATGGGCCTCATACCCATTGTTCTCTGGCCCAAACCCAACACCGCCCGAAGCCTCACGATCCAGCCCAGCCGCACACAGCAGCCGACGATCGGCGCGGCTGCCCTCGTCGTTTGAATCGCGGCCGCCGCGGCCGCCATGGCCGGCGACGGCGATCCCAAACTCCGGGACAACTTCCGCGTCTTCTTCTTTCGCTTAACCGTAATCCACGCCTCCGGTCGAATCAGATCAAACACAGTGAGTTTGGGCAAACTAACCTTAGGTAAAGGCCCTTTCCATGGCCGAAGCGCCGTAGCCGCGGTCTTCCGATGAACAATCCGGCGAATCATCTCGATCTTCTCTCTGTCGTGAAGCCCCGCACGAGCTGGATCGTCCGGAGGAACGACCCGATCTACCGTTGTCGCCACCTCCTCTTCGGAATACCCTGAATGAAAAAACTCGCAAATAAGGTCCGACAGAGAAGGAGACGGCGGCGACTCCCGGGCGGCTCCGGCCCATCATCTTCCGCATCATCATCATCAGATTCCGCCAAAGCCCAGAACCGGCCTCCCACCCGCCGGCGCTCTCCGGCGCCGGCCGGTGGATCCGCCTTCGGGCGCGGAGCGCCCTCGCGGTCGCCCTCAGCGCGCCCAACGGTCATCTGGTCATCAGGAATCATGTGCAAATCAGACGAGCAAGCTATCAATCAATCAATTCTGCTGCACCGGCATCTCTCTATCTACTAATTCTGAAACCAACACCAAGAATTTGAATGGCCTAAACAAAAGCATAAATGCTGGCCTACATCAATGTTATAACAGACGGAGCCACAAAAGGTGGAGAAGAAAATAAAGGTGACAAACTGAAGGAATTGTGCTGTTGAACTTTGCTTGGGCACGCATTCACAGACCGAGATCCAAGGAGGAATGTGCTTCTGTCTGGGAGGATGACGGCGATGAGGCAGCAGCTGAGGACTCCACTCCAGCTGCACCGGCATTGGCGTCGTGGGTTAACTCGCCACCTTGGGGCTGCTGGGTGTCGAGATTGACTCCGAACAGCCGCACCCGCTTCTGGACCGCCCTCGACGGCCTGTCTACCTTTGGCAACGAATCATGGACTACGGCCCGGCACTTCCAGTCGATGAAGAGGCGGTCCCGCGTGGCCTCGGTGGCGCCCCGGCAGAAGGAAACGGTGTCCCCAGCATTGAGTCTCTTCTCCTTGACAAAGCGGCTCCACCCCTTGGTCATGACGTAGCTCTGGCTGCTGTTCCAGTAGGAGTAGCGGAACTGCCAGAGCTTGCCCCCACGGTCCTCGAAGCTGAGCAGCATGCCCTTGTCGTTCGCCGCCGCATCCAGCGGGAAGTACTTCTCTGCGAAGTGCTTCGGTACCACCAGCCGGTTCAGCTTCCCCACGTCGCTTGTGTTGACCACCTTGTCGAACATGTGTTCCCGCCCCTCATCACTGCCGCTTGGTGTAATTTCTGGAAAAACAATGGCAGGTTAAGGCATCTTCTTTGGTGCAGTAACTTCAAAAGCAAAAATTCTCTATCAGCACAAGTCGACTACAGATATACCTGCATCATCCAGCCTCGAAGAAGACTCCACAGGTTGACAGATAGAAAAATCTGGAGAGTCAAAAAATTGAGACACAGGCATACGCAGATCATCCAGACTGGAAGAAGACTCCATCGACGTTGCAATCCTGATTTCAACAACCATCTAGCTTCGTTAGAACATGGAATATTAAATCAAGTTAATTGAGGAATCGAAGCCGAATATTGTACAGAAAAAAAAGCAAAAGTCATGCATCTAAACGAATGTTCAGAAACAGAGTACCACAATATTGCTTCATCCAACAGTCTTGAGCTCAGTCCTGAAGGGACATTGCAGGATGAGGCAAAACTCTTGTGTACGTTTCAAAAAATTTAATTAGGTGCCAGCTAACACCAGTTAACTGACACGAATGACCGTTTGAAAGAGAAATAGCGTATGTATATATGCATCCATAGAGCTTTTCCTTTTATTAATTATTGGATCGCGTGATTAAACATCGAAGGTAGCTTCCTTTGTTTAATCAAAGGTGGGTGCAGGGTGGGGAGATCGAGGTCAGAAGAGTGCCTAAGAGTCCAACGGGAACGCTGAGTTAATTAACGACGATGCCCTCGATCGGTTGTCGTTGATAAAGATGCTAACATAAGTGAATTATTAGTTGTTCTGATCGAGTCGAGCATACATTCATAATATACTCCAAGCTTAGCTAGCAACAGCATACTTTGTCCATCTGTAAGCCATGGCATCTAGTTCATAGTTATTAGTAGTACACTACACTCCGGCCAATTCGTGCATCTTTCTCGGTCTAGATCTAGCTAGTCCCAATCCCATCGTAACTTCAGATCCAGGTCGAGCTAGAATCTCAGGCTTATTTCGAAAAGGCATACGATAAAGTTAAATGGCCATTTTTACAACAGGCCTTCCGTATGAAGGGTTTTGATACCGCTTGGACGAAGCATGTAGAATCCTTTATACAAAAAGGCAGTTTCAGACATAGATGGGATTAAGGCAAGGGGATCCAATGTCTCCAATCTTGTTTAATATCGTCGCTGATATGCTGGCAGTCCTAATTGGTAGGCTGAAGAGGACGGTCAGGTGGGTGGGCTAATGTTGCATCTCGTGGATGGTGGTGTTCTCATTCTTCAGTATGCCGTTGACACTATTATTTTCATAGAACATGATTTGGTTAAGGCTAGGAATATTAAGCTAGTTTTATGTCTCTTCGAACAATTGTCTGGCTTAAAAATTAATTTCAACAAAAGTGAACTGTTCTACTTTGGACACGCCTAGGAAGAGCAGAATAATTATAGACAGTTGTTTTGCTTTGAGTTGGGATCCCTCCCGTTTAGATATTTGCAAAAATGAATTCATCATCGAAAACTCGCCAGCAAAGAGTGGAAGTGCATAGAGGATCAATTTCAGAACAAGCTTAGTTGTTGGAAATGAAAGCTTATGTCTTATGGGGGTCGGCTAATCCTGATAAACTCCATGCTTACAAGTATGCAGATGTTTCTTTTGTCCTTCTTTGCGGTACCTATGGGGATACGGGAAAGATTGGACTTTTATCGATCACTCTTCGTTTGGCAGAGCGACGAGACTAAATCTAAATACAGGTTGACAAAGTGGGATATAATATGCAGGCCTAAAGATCAAGGGGTTTAGGTATAGAAAACCTCGAGATAAAGAACAAATGCTTACTCTGTAAATGGTTGTACACATTTTCTGTTGATGACGAGGGAATATGGATATAGTTATTGTGTAACAAATATTTACACTTCAGAACCCTCGCACAAGTTACGACACAACCGAATGATTCTTCATTTTGGAAGGGGCTTATGCGGACAGAGGTGGCCCTTTTCAATAGGACCAAATTCACTGCTGGGAATGGCAATTCAACTAGGTTTTAGGAAGATACTTGGCTGGGGGACACGCCACTGGCCATGCAGTATCCAACCCTTTACAATATCGATATTACTCCTCTTCCTTACGGCTTCGCTGTGCCTAGTGATTTCTCATGCTCTTGTACAACGAAAACATATTTTTTGTTAGTATAATTCTGGAATCAGTTCCCTTAAACATATAGTTAAGAAAGTCACTTGTAGGGGAACGATGTGATAGATGGATACATGTTGTGCGCGGGTTGATGCAGGTCAGCCTTTCAGATGAGCTAGATACACTACACCGGAGACTTTCAGTGTCAGGAGTATTCTCAATGAAGTATATGTACACAGACTTGATAAACACTAGTCCAATTCCAAAATCACTACGCATTTGGAAAATCAAGGTGCCCTTAAAAATAAAAAAAAAATATGTGGTTCATTCACAAAGAAGTGGTCCTGACTAAAGATAATCTGCAAACATAATGGGGTGGGTAGTAAACGAAGTTGTTTCTGTAATAGGGATGAATCAATTCAACACTTGTTTCTCGACTGTCCACGTGCCAAGCTACTGTGGCACACCGTGAATGTGGCATTTAACATGAGTGCACCTTATACCATATATACTATTTTTAAGACTTGGCTAAATGGGTTAGAGCCTAAGTTAGCGGCGCATATTCGAATCGGAATGTGTGCATTACTTTGGGCCATTTGGAGCTACTGGAATGATGCAATTTTTAACGCACAAGGCACAACACATCACATGGCAACTGGCCGGATCCGTACATGGTCGTGCTTAGCTGTGCGGAAGCTAATAAGCATATAACTTATGGCTGCAACTGATGGAAGACAGTCGCACACGTTACGTACAATCGGTTTGGATGCCAGTCCAACAATAGGCATCTAGTCCTAGATTTTGCTAAGGTTGTGGCTTTGAGTTCGAGAGGGCACATCCTGCACGCAGCAGCAACTGAACCCAGTTAGCCGGCCGCATGTTGTTTTCATGGGGATGCGTGCATTAATATTTTCTGAAACAGTAATACATGTGAATACAGCTGTATGATTTTCCCTGCCGCCACTGACATGTCATGGGTCCGGAGGACAGTGAAGACTTTTGGGCAGGCGTGTTCTTTACTGCACCGCTTTTTGGTTTAACTTGGCCACATCCTTGTTTGTCAGCCTTGATCCCGTGCCCCACACCGAGTTAGACAGAAAACTGCTGCCAAACCAAAGAATAATATGCCCATAATGGTTCTTCTTGCGAGCGCCATGAAAATGTGAAAGACGGGGTGAGTGAAGCTCTTTGGTAAAAAAGAAAAGAAATAAGGCTCCAACAAAAAGATTAAAGTCGTATTAATTACTCATTCATGGCACAAAAACTGGCATTCTCACAATCTTTACCGGCATGCATGTCAATCTAACGCCTAGTAATGACACATCACTAGGGATTACTAGTAGTAGTACTTATGATTGTGACTGCTACTTTGAGACACTAGGGGTGACAGCAAAAAGTAGATTATCTTATTTCTTGCCACATTGAGGTGGATGGTACGAATGTGTGTGTATGATTGGATGACATGGGGTCTCTTGAATAGAGCCGGTAAAAACAAATAAAAGTTACAACAGTGCAGGTTCCCGTGTGAACGGTTGACTGTGTTGTACCAGAGACTCTTCATCAGGTCCAACCAGTGCAGGTTGGGCCCATGCAACTATACACGTCAATTAACACAAGAGTAAAAGTCAGAAAATATCTATACTCTAACTAGTCTTTCTAGTGATTGGAATCATAAAGTCCTCCACGCCGTAGATGGGGCGGGGGGATCAGATGCCGCTTGGTTTAGACCGACACTTCCCCTTTGAGTTCTCCTTTTATTTATCTCTTGATGAGTTTCTGTATACGCACTACACACTTGTTGGATCTTTTGGTTAATTATAGATGGCTATATGTGGTGCAGTAGCCAACGATAATCCTCCTTTTCTGAAAAAAAAAAGAATGTCAGGCTCCTCCAACTCATCCGATGAAGATAGGCAGAGTGGAAAGAGTAGTGAGAAGTACTGGCGAGGGTATGGAGATTGTGCCAAACACGTGTCTGATGAGTTCCTTGGCTTCTGGCTTCGGCCAGAAGAGGTGCTGCCCAAGGTGGAGATCATCAACAACCACGCCGTCTTCACGGAGTACCTCTGGTGGTGAGGGGACTGGGTTTCCTCGTGGTGACATGGACCACCGTTGTCCTGTTCGGCGGCTTCGTCTACATGCATACACGTGAGCTCCGTCCCTGGATCGAGGTCTGACTTAATTAAGGGCGATGACCTCGATCGAGTTGCTGTTGGTCAAGATGAAAACATAAGTTAATTATTAGTTGTTCTGTTCGAGTTGAGCATACATTCATAATATACTCCAAGCTTAGCCGGCAATGGTAGCTAGTTGTTCATATTGATGAAACACATATCATCCAATTCATGATTTAAGAACAAGAGAACGAGATATTGACTTCACAGTTCATATTAGTAGTACACTACACTAATTTGAAATTTATGCAGCAGCCAACATTTGAAATTTAACATATTTTTCGATAAAGGGCGCTTTATTACTTAAAAGGTTTAAGCTTGAAATTTATATGTATTTATACTACACATTATGTTGACTGGGGACCAATTTGAGACTGAGAGTGATTGTTGGCTTGTTGCAGATAGTTATTCAACTGTAAGAACTGCACAATCTTATTTTTGTGGATATTCAACTGGTTTAACATATACAATGATAATATCCGGAAGGCCATAGACCGATCTTTATTAAGACGGTGGAAGCAGAGGTTACGAGAAGAAACTCAACAGAGCGAGCTGAGGTATAGAGCAACTCCAGCTGCAAAACTGCATGGCTCCCTACACTATGTAGAAGCTCGAAAAGACATAAGAAAATTCAAATTTCAAAATTACAACCGGTTGCCCTCCTACATCTCACATCTTTCTGGAGGAAGCTGCAATGGAGCCCATTAAAGATTGTCCAAACTAACCAATGAACAAGGATTGCAATAGTGTCAAAGTCACGCCACAGGTTTTGTGGAGCTCTCTTTCTAGTCTGTAGCCACCATTCTGCAGAAGCCCTGATGCTCAGCAGCTGGAACAGGGAAGTCGGCAGCGGTCCACGCCTACACATGCGCGATTCCATAATACACTCTGAGTGAATTGGCGGTGAGCAAAAGGATGGATGCAGCTTTCTGGTGAGGCGGGACACAAGGTGAAGGTGCCTTCATTAAGAGTCCAACCACGGCGTACAAGATTGTCGGTTGTTACTAGATAGTGCTGGTGAACCACTAGCCACATAAAAGACTTGCACTTAGTAGGTGCTTTAGATTTTTCATTTGGACTGACACAATTAAAACCAGATGTTCTTATTCACACTTGCTTTTTGGACGCGGCATGTTTGTTGCCGACTTTTAGGCCATAGACTGACTTGAGGATGCCATCGTACACATTTTCAACTGCCCCTTCACTTGGAGATATAATATTAGTGCGGATTCTCCAAAGGAAAATGTATATACAACAGAGGAACAGGAAGAAGAATAGACTCTTTATTCCTTGCACCTTCTAAAGGCATCTCCTGAGGCCAACGATGCCAAAGTATCTGAAATGCTGCTGCATAGTACAAAAAAGGAATCATCAGTTATGCTATTTCCTTATGATTTTATTTTTTCAGAGAACAAACGATCCTCTTCTGCCGAAACATTTCTCAAAGCGGCCAGGTGGTACTTGGAGCATGCCATGGGGCACCTGGAAAAAGGTGTCCATTCATCAACTGGGTTAACTATGCAGGAAACTGCATGTCCTCCAAGCAACCTACAACTGGGTTCGATGCAGTTTCAGTTTCTGGGTTATGTCTGTCCATATCGAGAACTCTCCTGTATTCACTTCTTCTCTGCATACTGCCCCAATAAGAAAACTATGGCGTACAAGTACAACACTGGATGTAGAAGACTTGTTTGCATAAATATAAAATGGATGTAGAAGACTTGTAAGACGTGTACTGACAACTGAAGCCAGCCGTGAGATGACAAAAGAAGACCAAGAGATCACAGCAGTTCAGACAGAGGGATGAACACCAAGGGGTTTGATAATAAAGTTAAGGAAGCAAACATGGTAGACGTACTGGAACAAACGCAGGCTAAATCCTAACATTCCTGACCTCCAATCACAACATAATCAGAACATATGACACATGAAGCATCGACATGCAGGATTGGTTTTTTCTTCGGGGCGATCAGTAGGAGCATTCAGTCATCAATTATCACTCAGGATTACAGGCATTACAGACAGGCAGTTTATAAGGAAAATCTAATACTTCTTGATCCATAAACACCATTAGCTATAGAAAACCAACATATTTGACACAAAGATCAGCAGCCACATCGGCAACCACAACATGAAAACTCAACACAGTTACACTCAAGTAACCACTAGCTATATATAGCACGTTAATCAGCTGACTAACAAGTTCATCAAAGAACGGAACTCCAGACAGTAGCTATTGCAGCTGCTGAGTCGCAGAGACCTGGCTACGATCCACAACTCTGCTGCCCCTTTCCACTTATCTTGCAGGGCTATGAAAGGTAAGATGCATGTGGGAATTATATCTAGATAGATGGCTAAGATTGCATGCCAAATTAATTTCAAAGCCCGCAAAACATTAATTAAAGTGTCTGCTGAGCAACTAATAATTGTTGATAAAAGAGACAATCTGAATAACTCACACACCATTCCCATTAATGGAAGGGCGGTTTGGATGCACCAGCGAGGCCTCCCTGAATGAGGAAGTGACATCATCAAAGGCCCCGGCCCATACACTAGGATCTCCTGGAGGTGTAACAGGTGCTCCAAGCCGACTGGCATACTGCCGCGCCAATGCATCACTTGGAGACAGAGTGTTCGTAAGTTGGGCATAGCCCTGCCTCAAACCACAGGAACGCCATACTATCCTCCCGAGAACATAAATCGAAGTACTCCAGAACCGGGAATAGTCCTGCACCTAATATGACCCTTTCATCAGGGGCCACTCTCCCTCCAAACTCAAGGTGGACAAGGGAGGGAAGCCCTCCAAGAAGATGAACATCCTCGGTTGAAGGCTTCGTAACCTGCATCTTGAGGAAACACAAGCAATGGAGACCACCCATCCATTTTGGAACTGTGCAGAACCGCCAACCTTCCAAGTCAAGACGCTCAATATGTTGAAAAGGATTGGATAATGAGCCCAACAGCTGGACATTCCCACGCTCATAATGATGGCCAGAGATGGATAAAGATTTGAGGTCACAGAGCTTTCCAATACAGCAGGCCAAAGCATCAACTCTTAGTGTCTTCGAAGTCGTATCTATTCTCATACCCAATTCCCTCAGATTGGTCAGCTCGCTGAGACCCATAATACACTCCACTGAGCTCTTTAGCAGGTCAATCCCTTGCAGAGTGCGTAGTGATTTCATATTCTCGATACCTTCAGGCAGCTTTGTCCAATTTGGAAGAACTAGATAGGAAAGGCGGGGCAAATGAACTATATCTGAGGGGATGCGCTCTATTTGTCTGCAATTCCCTATGTCCAGCGTCTCCAGGTAAAGAAGCTCACCAAGTTTAGTAGGGGGCTCTATCTTCACAGTAACTGTAACCATGAGATACCTCAATTGAAACAATTGGCTAACAGAGGTAAGGTCAACTATATTCTCCCCCCTAGCAAAGATGATGAGCACCCTAAGATACTTGAACCACTTAAGAGGGGGCATGACTGTGGGGTTCTCGAACAGCATAAATGATCGAACTTGTGACAGGCTAGCAGCAACAGCCGTGCCATGTGTTGCTCCACCAACAGCCATGGAACTCAGGGATAATCGTCGAACCTTGTACTTGCAACCATGCAGCAATCTTGCCATGTCCTCAGAGTTGTATGCCACACTAATAAAATTATCTTCTACGCACTTGCTTAGAATCAAATTAAGCATCATGTCGTGTACTGTGCAGGACAACACCTGTCCACACTCAGTATCTGATGGCTGAATCATGCTTCTATTGAGAAGCTCATTGAAATAACTCCTGCCAACATTCTCCAAATCTGACCCATGCAAACTGCTGACAAAGCCTTCAGCTATCCATTGTTTAACCAAATCATCCCGTCCTATGATATAGTCCTCAGGATACATACCAAGGTACAAAAAACATGCCCTGAGATGAAGAGGAAGATGCTTGTAGCTAAGGTTTAATATACTATTAATCTCTTTCAGTGAAGGAATTGTGGAAGACTGGGCACCCAAAGATTTTCTTATGCTCTCCCAGTGTTTCATTGATCTCACTTGAGTAGCTAATAGGCTAGCTATAGTGATAATTGCAAGTGGCAATCCGCCACACTTCTTCAGAATTTCAGCCGCGACGTCTTGAAGATGGGGTGGACAAACAACTTTGGACCCGAATACTCTATTGCAGAATAGCATTCTTGCGTTTTGTTCATTGAGGGGCTTCATTGTGTAAATGCTCTCACAGTCATTATGACATGCCACACTGGCCACATCTTCCAATCGTGTCGTCACTATTATTCTACTCCCATTTTCATTTTCTGGAAAAGCAGAACTAATAATCTTCCATGCTGATTGATCCCACAAGTCATCAACTACAATAAGGTACCTATTGAAATGTTTGCACAAGTTATATTGTAGCAGAATTTGACTATAACTTGAAGACAGAAACATAAAAAATTATAACAAACTACATGTTAGGCAAATCTGTTGCTCATATGGCTGAATTAGCATGATCATATAATATTCAAGCCTGAATAATAATTCCTGACCAAAGTTTTAAATAGCGCGCTAAGCCTTTTAGCGGCGTACCTCTTCTAAATGCTATAGTGGTGCTATAGCGAGCTATTTAAAATGTTTGCTCATATGTTTGGACAAAAGAGCCTTAGCGCATGACCTCTTTTAAACGCTATAGCATTGCTATAGAGGGCTATTTAAAACCATGTTCCTGACTGAACATTTGGAAAGCTTATGCCTTGCAGTTTTAGTCACCTAGCATTTTATTCGCACACTCTCTTCCTCCTTCTGTACGTACTTACTTATGTACCTATCTACCTACCTACTTATGTACCTATCTACCTACCATACTTACGAGTCTCTTTTAATAAGCATCTTAGCAATTTTTTACACTGAATGAAAAATTGTAGAGAACTTCAATCAAATTTTTTTTTTGCAAAAGATGTGTTTCTACTCTGATATTTTATCTGTACTTTTGAATCTCTATCACTAACGTACGAATGAAAAATTATCAAACTTCCACATGCATGGGCAAGCAATCATAACCGAAATATGCGCTGACCAATTACTTGCTACTTCTTATTTAAGATTAATAGGCAATGCAAGTGACTATAGGAAGTAAGTAACCACCTTTTCTTCGCGAGATACTTTCTTAGCCCTTCAATAATGTCATCAAGCCCGCGATCTTGAGAAGACATATTTATTCCAAATTTCAATTGTAGGCGATTGAGAAGAACTCTCATATCAGGCCTCTGTGAAACTGAAAAGAAAGCCACACAATCGAATTGCCCCCTGATCCTGTCAAACACTTGTTTGGCAAGTGTAGTTTTTCCCAAACCTCCAAAACCCACAACAGACACAACCTTAAGTTTTTTCCGAGTATCCATCAACCAATTGGCAACCTCCTCCCTTGGGCCATCAATGCCCACAAGGTTGGTTGCCTCCTGGTAGACCGCAGGCAGCCGGGGGTCGATGGCCACAAAGCCGAAACTAGGCTTGCAATCATCAATCTTGTAACTCTCACGTCGAGCATTTGCTTCTAGCACAAGAGCCCTAAGATCTTCCATTTGGTTGGAAATCCGATGAAGCTCACACAACCTATTGTCAGGTTCATCAGTTTCGCAGACGAAGCCTGCCTCAACATCTTCACCACCAAATTGGCGCATGAAGTCATCAATGCAATTCTCCATGCCATAGGAAATCTCTCTGACATCATCCCTCCATGTTTTTACCCATGGAGTGAGCTCGTCCATGAGCTCTAGCTGCTCCAGAGCCGCATTTATCGTGCTCAACTCCTTCTCGAGGAAGGACACATGCTTCCTCACCTCTTTGCGCTTCTTAGACTCGTCGCTCATAAAAGTGGCAAGCTTTCCACTGAGGCTGCTCATCGCCCCAGTCGCCACAATCGCGGTTGTTGCCTTCACCTTCCTATCTGCACTCACTATGCCATCCTCCTGCACCACCTCTAGCGGTGATGGTTGCAGTTCAGATGATGCAGCAAAATCATCCATCAACTTCAAATCATATGCCATCTTGGAGAACCTTATCTGCAATAAAAATGAAAACAAGGTCAAAAGAAATAACACTTATTTTACTTTTCGCCCATGAACGTGGTAAGATTGCCACTCAGGGCCCTCATCAACTCAGTCACCACACTCACGGTTGATGCCTTCCTCTTCTTCTCTTGGCTCACTTTTCCATCCTCCTGCTCCACCTCCAGCTCCAATGATTGATGTAGGGATGATGTAGCAGAATCATCCATCAACTTCAGCTCGTCCGCCGGCTTCGATGCAAATATTATCTGCAACAAAAATGAAAAGAAGATCAGGAGAAATAACTAAACCTTTACCAGTGGATCATATATGTTTACTAGTGTTGAGCAATATACCGGCCATTCTGTTGAGGAAACTACATCACATGTAACAGGCCAATTTGGAATTTCCGCTTCACCCAATATTCCATTAATGATAAACCATGTAGCAGGCCTGTTCCTTGGGTCATAGTTCATGCATTCTATCCCTATCTCAGCACATGCTTTTACATGTTCCAGTGTTGTCTGGCTCTTTGATGTCCCAAACTTGTCCGTCCAACTTTCAACTACCTGCCAATTAGACAATGTTCATCAACCAAAAACATGCATTTTCGAACTGAAAACCAAAACACAAAGACATATTGATTTAAGACTAGAGGCCAAATGGAAATATACCTACCACAAACAATTTTGACTTTCTCACTTAATTAACTATTAGTGTAATTAATCTTTCCATGCACAAAATGACTTCAGAAATCGGAACTATATTTTCACATCGGTTTTTGGAAGATCGGCACAAAGACTACATTCAAATATTTTCATTTGCATATTCTACTGTTAATTACATAGACTGATTGAATATGGGTTGCATTTCTGTTCATCAACATTGTGGTTTCTGCTAAACATGTTGTCTACAATGTTTTTCCTGGAACCTCATATATGGTACAATTACCTCCTTAACACTTGAGCATTCCTTACGTCCCATAAGGATTTCCATGATTATAACTCCCAAACTATATATGTCTATCTTGAAGGTGATTTCTCCCTTGTTTATAAATTCTGGTGCCATATATCCCCTGCATAAAAAATGTTGCAGTTTGTACAGTTAGTGAATAAAGTGTATGCAGTAAAGTTGGTAGATGACTGACAAAAACATCAAATTCTCAAATAGAATTGCTAGCCTACATCGTGCCAAGCTTGTTTTCAGTTATAGCCCAACTCCGGCTTTCACTTAAACGCCGCGATAAACCAAAATCCGCAATTCTGGGCACCATGTTATCATCCAATAGTACATTATGAGGTTTGAGATCCATGTGAATAATACGCTGCCGGTGAAGATAATGTACGCCCTCACAGATCCCCTTGATTATTTGATAACGTGTGGTCCACGGAAGTCGACAAGATGCATCTGTGGAGAGTATACAATACAACAAATGGTTAGTACTATATGCAGTGGGATAAGCAGTCCAATGAAGGGAAAATGGCCTAGTTGATTGATTGCCCGATCTGAAAACCCTCCGAACACCAATTTCATTACAAAAATGTGGGTGTGACAATTGGCAACAAATTAACCACCACTTATTTTTGAAATTCGAATGTGAAGATGCGGGATTGCCAACATGGCTTGGCATATCAAGATACTCAAAATTTTCTTCTGGTCGTTGGAACAAGCTCTATCCACTACTTCTCCGTAGCAGAAGAGAGCGCTTAATTATGTTTCCGTAACATATTTCTTAGGGCATTCTTATCCCATGAGGTGAAGAGGATGAGAAATCAAAATATGCCCAAACAGAAGAGTGCATATTTTGTAGTGGTATGAGAACAGATCTCAAAACTACTAGTATTTAGTTACAAAAAGAATCAACAAAGCTCAAAATGCTGATGCGATTTTACCAGAGAGATAGTCCGCAAGGCACCCTTTGGGCAGGTACTCGAAGCAGAGCAGCCTCTGTCGCACATCAGCCCATATAAGCTTCCCGTCGTACGGCATCATTACGTGTTGCGTCTCAGAGCAGTATCCGAGGAATCGCACCATGTTCTTGTGCCTGACCCCCACGAGACATGCGACCTCGCTTTCGAAATTCTTGTCCATTACCTCGAATTTCTCATAAAGCTTCTTCACGGCAACGGTAAGACCACTTGGAAGCAGTCCCTGCATCTCATATAAATCATGTCAGACTAACAGAGTATTATTCAGAGGCCCACTTAGCTGATTTGAAATCTGATTGTATCTGGTTAATACACACACAGCACAGGGTCTGGTTGCTTGCGTTACCTTGTAGACCGCCCCGAACCCGCCCCTACCGATTTCGTGAGCTAGGGAAAAATTCCCTGTGATGGCTTTGAGAAGCGAGAAAGGCAAATCGACTGGATCCGCGGTTTCATCGAGCAACACCTTCTCAAGGGCAGCAAGTTCCTTACTGTCCCGGTGGTCGCCGTCCGTCATCTTGGTCCCTGATCCACTTTTAGAGTGTAGATTCATTCATTTTGCTCCGTGTGTAGTTCATAGTGGAATGTCTACAAAAACTTATATTTCAAAATGGAGGGAGTACTATTTTTCTGGATTAGCAGCAAGCATCAAAAGAACAGGGGGTCGGGGGAAGATACGAACCCCGGATTAGATCTATGGAGGAATGCGAATCGAGCTGTAACTAACAGAGGATCAGTCTCCTTAACCATCGCGTATTACCTTTTCTCTCTTTCTCCGCTAGAGAGGAGGCACCAGGGCTTGAGCTCGCGCAACGAAGGGGATGCTCTCAGTTACAGGAGGCACAAGGGCTTGAGCTCGCACGAAAAAGAGGATGGCCTCGGTTACAGGAGGCGGCGCCCTCGCCGGAGAAGATCTGAGCTTCACGAGAAGGCCGTGACGTGGAGAATGGAGGAAGACCAGCCTTGACCGAGGAGTATGTGCGCGGAGACGTGTGCCCACTGCCTGCTGCGAGTTTACTCTACTATTGGACCATGTGATGTATTCGTTCTAGGGATAAGGGTAGCAGGTAGGAGTACATGTTTCTATAATAATGCAGCTTGATCACTAGATGAACTTTTTCTGAAAAAAGAAATCAGATTGATAGCTCAAGCATCTTTCTTGTTATGTACTATTTCAATGAGGTGTCAAAAGTAGCCACCAACCCACCAGCCGAATGCTCAACCCAAGATGGAAGCAGGTACGCGCTTCTATATTAATATGGATGAAATTATAGTAACATGAGTACAAATATGGTGCTAACTAGCAAAAAAGTGTGTTAGCGCAGTCATCATCAAGCATACACATATATATGACAGCACTATTCTAATCCCAGGATTAGAATAGTTATTTGGATCACAGCCAGTCAGACTGCTCGCTCCAGAACTCCCGAACCCACGGACAAAAAAAAGCAGGCCACGCCCCGGCACACTCCTCCACCACCTCCCCCCGATCCCCAACCTTCCTTGATCCAGATCTGTCGAGCTCTCACCCCCCAGCCATAACCGCCGCTGGCCCCTGGCTCCGGCGCGCCTCCAGGTGCCGGTGCCGGTGCACCTCCGACAACCGGCCACCCCGGCCCCGTCGCCGCCTCTTGATCCCGACACGCCTCCCGTTGGCAGCCACCCCGACCCTGACGGGCCTCCTGTAGCCGGCCACCCCGACCCCGACGGGCCTCCCGCCGGTGGCCACCACGGCCCCGTCACAGCCCCCCGAGCTTGACGCGCCTACCGCTGCCGGCCGCCCCGGCCCTGGCCCCATCGGATCAGCCTCTCCTACCCCCGCCTCTTCTTGTCGCCGGCGCGTCGTGCGGCTGGAGCACGCGCAGATCCGGTGCTGGAGCTCGAGCTCTCGCCGCATGGACCTTCCCTTGCACCACCCTTCACCGGAGCCCCTGCCCCAAAGGCCGGCCAAATGGCCTGCTGATCGCAGTACATGCTTGTGCAGTGCGCTTCCTACTGCTGTCGTACTGCACGCCCGTGAAGATCCCCGCGCTGCCACAACTTTCAGTCACTTGAATTCAGTTCAACCTGCCCAGCTACATCAGTTCGATTGTGTGTTTTGAAGAGAAAAACAGAGATGGCTGAAAATTTGTAGCAGTTCGATGTATCTCACAGTGGAAGGAATCACGTTGGAAAAAGTTGCTTCCACCCATTCATCCTCAGCCACCATCAGACTTGCAAGATGGGTCACTGCCAACGCCTACCAGCAAAAGTCCTCCACATGCATGAGCTTGTGCCCGGCAAAGTTCAACGTCTCCGCGATGATTCATAGAAACGGGGTCACTATACTGAAGTCTTGGTCATTTTCTTCCTCGCATGAATGGGTGTTGCCTCGCTCGTCGCTAAATTGGGTGCATCTAACGCCATTAAAAAGGCTAGTTGCAGCTCGCCCCAAGCACACAACGTCCGCCCTTGTGCTCGGCCTCATCTCCCGACCATGCACAAGGTTCGTGGCAAAAACTAATGGAGCTGTTTTAGCGTTACTACTACTGCTAAGTACTACGCAGCGTAGTGAAGAGAGAAAATGGCTGAAAGTTCAGAGATTTCTCTACTAAAAGTTCAGAAAAAATAGAGACAGGGAATAGTTGTGGTGTTTGTTGACGTCTGTTGAGTAGTAGCGGTAAAGCTATCTACTACTCATCCATAAGCGATCTGCTCAAAGTTTAGAGAAAAGGGTGAAAAGTTCAGACATATTCTTCTACACCAATCAAGGCTAATGCAAAAAAATGTGTTGTCAAGAAAGACATGTGTGCGTGAGTGCATATGGTTTTGGATAGAGTGTGTCCAATAGTATTAAATAATGAAAACACGAAGTTCAAAAATAAAAAAACAAGAAGTTCAAATTTTAAAAATTGAGGAGTTCAAAATTCATTAAAAAGGATTTTCACCATTTCTAAATAAAAAACTATAGAAGTTCAGCTTTAAAAATGGACCAGTTCAATATTTATTACAAAACTAGTATTATTCCGTTACTAAACTAATAAACCAAGAAGTCCAAATTACAAAAATAAAGAAGTTCTATATTTATAAAAAAACTCAGATTTTTCGTGTTACTAAAGAATAAAATCGAGAAGTTCAAAATAAAAAATGGAGTAATTTGATATATACAGGAAACTCAAAATCTTATCGTTTCTAGGTACAATAAAAGTATGAAGTTCAATTTTTTGAAAAATGTTTGATGCTTATTTAAATACATATTTTCATTACATAAAAGTATGAACCTGAAATCCTTTTTGTTTCTAATAAAAAAGAAAAGTAGGTTCAAATTATAAAAAAATATTCTAGGAAAAAATGTTTGACACTTATTAATAAGAAATTTTTTATCCTTATTTAAAATAAAACTAAGAAGTTCAAATTAAAATAACGAAGAAGGAAACAAGGCTCACCTAGAATAATGTTAACTCTCGAAGTTCACATTTAATAAATTGGAGAGTTCGACAAAAATGATAAAACAAAAAAGAGATACATTTGTTTGTACAAAAAAATCTCATGCATTTTCCCGTATTTGGAAAATGGATTTTGCTCATTTAAAAAATAACCTAGAAGTTCAAATTTAAAATTTTCATCAGTTCAAAAATTATAAAAAAACATGGATTTCCCCGTTTCTAGAAAAACTTAGATTTCGAAATTTAAAAGAAAAAGAAGTCCAATGTTTATTACAAACCCCAAGAAGGTCAAACACAAACAAACAAAGCATCTCAACACAAATTTATATAAAAAAAGATTTTATCCGTTAAAAAAACATAGAAGTTTAAATCTAAAAAACGGAGCAGTTCGATGGTTATACAAAATTCAGATTTCCCTCATTATTAAGGAATGAAAAACAAGAAGTTCAATTATAAAAAATAGAGCAGTACAAAATCATAAAAATGACGTCCGACCTTCAATTGGGTGTAATTCGACGTATACACAAAAATGTGACAGAAGTTCATAGGGAAAACAACGAGAAGTTCAAGTACTGCAAGGAATGCATTTCAGGTGAGAATAAAAATAAGAAATATAAAAGCTTAAAAGGTTTGTTGAAATAAGTTCAAGTGCTCTGTCCGAGGAAGTTTAAAAACTCTTGCGAGAGAGGTTCACCTTATATTTTCATGTTTGAAAACACAAAAAATTGTGGCTAGAAGTGTAAGTCCTCGACCGGACAAAGTTCAAAAAATTTTGTGAGAGAGGTTGAACGAAAATATGTGACCGAAGTTCAAGGTGAAAATAGCAGGAAGTTCAGATACTACTTTTAAAACCGTCGTGAGTATGAAAAAAATGGGCAACACGGGAAAGTTGCGTGTTTACAGTAGCTTTTCATCGGTATATCACCTGCTCAATTGCGGTGAATGGATGGAGAGCTACGAGTAGTGGATGGAGACCTATGAGCAAAAAAAACACGTGAAAAATAGAGTGAAGTTCAGGTAGACATGCCGAGAAGTTCAAGTTCTTCACGCGGTGCATTTTCGAAGAATTTGTTTTGCTATAAAGGCAGAACACATAATATCGCTGTTTTTGAAATTACTTAAAAACGGCTAGGAATCAGAGAAAACCATCAACATGAAAAAGTTGCGCATTTTCCGTAGCTTTTCAGCAGTATATTATTTGCCCCACGCCGATAAAGTTTGTAGAAATTATGGAAAAAATACATTTTTAGCCATTTTCAAAATTGACTTAAAACAATAAGGAATTGAGAGAAAGAATATATATAAAAAAGTTTCGCATTTCCTCAAGCTTTCCAACGCCGTATCATTTGTTGCATTTGGACATACGGTTCAAAAGTTAGCTTGAAAATACAAACTCAGTGGAACCTGTACCGTTTTCTAAATTAGTTTTAAACCGTTCAAAATTAGAAAAAACTTTCAACATGAAAAAGTAGCGCATTTTCACAAGCTTTTCAATGCCATATCATTTGCCTCAATTGGATTAGCCTTTTAGAAATTATATTGAAAATACGAACTCGGCTGTTCGGTTTGTAAAATTTTACGATTTTCCAAATTACTCTTTATCCATAGGGAATTATAGAAAACTTTCAACATGTCGAAGGACGGTTTTGCAGCAGCTTTGCATCGCCATATTATTTACTTCATTCCGAGAAACTGTTTAGAAGTGCAATCGAAAATATGGTTCACATTTTTTGTATGAAGAAGAAACGGTTTTCAAAACTGCTCTTAAACCACTTACATTTTGCCAAAAATTTAACTTGGGTCATGATACTGATGTCCATAGCTTTTTAGCGGTATATAGCAAGCCCCATTTGGACACATTTTAGCTGAAGTTCAACCTAGTACTCGGGGAAGGTCAGGCGCGTTACTCGGGAAGTTCATGTTGTGATCAGAATATTATTCTGATCCCGTGATCAAAATAATGTTTATGTATATATATATATATACACAGACGGTCTATTATGCTAATATTAGAAAAATAACTATTCTGCACACCACTTCCGCACTGCACGCTGAACGCAAGTGCACGTCATTCTTTGAACCAAGTGTGCTGCAGTACTCACACAAGTAAACTTCTCGTCGAAAAAAACTGGACGCGTTATTTTTTTCAATACTGTTTTCGCTCTAGTTTTTAACCGTTTATCGGAATGAGGCGTATAATATACCGTTGAAAAGCTATGGATTAGGCGCAACTTCGACATGTTGAACACTTTTCGAGATTCCACACGGTTTAAGAGCAGTTTTGAAAATGGTGCGGGCCATGACGAGTGGCAGCGAGCGTTTTTTCACGATTTCTTCTAAACCGCTTGTCGGAATGAAGAAAACGATATGCCATTGGATAGATATCGTCGAGGCGCATCTTTTTCATATATAAATATTTCTCTAATTCTTTACGGTTTAAGAGCAGTTTCAAATTTACTAAATCGCGGAATTCTGTTTTTCAAATTTTTTCAAATTTTCGGTACTGTTTTCGCTTCAGTTTTTGAACAGTTTGTCGAAACGAGGCGTGTAATATACCGTTGAAAAGCTATGGACGAGGCGCAACTTTCATATGATGAAATGTTTTTGAGATTCCTTACGGTTTTAAGTTAATTTTAAAAATCGTGTGGCGGACGATGAGTGGCAGCGGCCATTTTTTGCGAAATTTTTACAAACCGGTTGTCGAAATGATTCAAATGATATGCCATTGGAAAGATATCGGCGAGGCGCAACTTTTTCATGTAGAACACTGTCTTTAATTCCTTACAGTTTAAGAGTAGATTTATATTTACCGAAATACGGACACTCTGTTTTTCGTGACAGCCAAATCGACGTGGGTACTTCATCCGACTGAAAACCGCACTGCATCGGATGAAAAACCGCACTGCATTAGACGGGTAAGAGAACTGCATGGTTTCTTTTATTCAAACGTAATTTTTTCAAGCACGAGAAAGTGAATCGCACTGCATCCGACAGAAAACCGCACTGTATCAGACAGTGAAGTGAACTTCATGATTTGTTTTGTCGAGCGTAAATTTTCTCAGATGAGCTTTTGTGAGTTTTTTTGTCATTTTTTATGAACGAAAGTGGACCGCAGAGACGAGGGCAAGTGGACCGCGACATATATCAAAGTGATCCGCATTACTTTTTTTTGTTTTACTAATCTATTTTCACACTTCAATGTTGTGCGCAAGTGAATAGTATCACTTTCAAAAGTGAACGGCATCAAGGACCAAACGCACTGCAGGTGTTGATGATAGTCAATGGTAGTGTACTGCTTCATTATATTTTTCAAACTATGTCCATATTGAAACTTCCTCAACAAACAAGAATGGAGTGAGTCAACGAATGCACTGCGCCTTAGGCAAGTGAAACCAAAGTGAGTTGCGGACAGAAACCAAAGTGAGCTGCAAATACCATTTAAAGTCATTTACGTAAATAGAGTGCCTTTGCATGAACCTTTTAAACACATTTTTTTCTTGCCGCCCTAGGCCGGCCGAGCGCGCCCAAGAGTTTTTGTTCTTTTTTTCATTTTTTGAACCGCACATGCCCATCAATCCATACTGCAATTTTTGATCGTGGAGGACTGCACACACTTTGATCGACTCCGACACGGCTTGCAAAACCTGAAAACTATGAAAAAACGTGCGGACTGCATAGCAAAAGTCTGAAGAAAAAATGCAAAAACCAAGTGGACTGCTCGCTCCGCTACTGCTCTTTCCATCGGTCGTCGTTGCCGCCACGGAGGAGACCACCTCCCCACCGCCTCCTGCTACTTGGTCTTCGGTGGTGTGGGCTCTCTCAGGAGTGGACTGCATGCGATGCATCGGGTGGAGATCTTGGAGAGCAGAGGAGGCCGATGTCGGGGGTGGGGAGGAGGGAGCCGATGTGGTGGCGGGGTATGTGGTCACCGGAGTCTCCCGTCCATGGCCACCAACTAGACAAGGAGGAGCCCACCATCGGATCCGTCCTCCCCGCAAGGAGGAGATATGTTCTTGGCACACGCGCGGTCATGGCCCCGATCTGGATGAGGAGCTTGGGGGAGGCAGCCATGGCCTTGATCTGGATGAGGACAGGGCATCTGCACTCTACGGGTGGAGATGCAGTTCGATGCGGAAGGGAGTGGGGTGCAGTCCCTTTCCCTCGACGACGCTGGCGGCCATCGGTGCCCACGAGCGAGACAAAAGCCAGATCCGGCAACGAAAACAAGGGAGGGGCAAATCCGGCGACCTTTGGAAGATGGAGGCGCCCGGATTCGGCGGCCACCGGGGCGCGCCGGCGCGGGGAGGGGGGCAGGGGACCGGTGTGAGGGGACTCCTCGCCTCTGTTTTGGAATGGTCGCGTCGCCGGGCCGGCACGGGAGGAGGATCCCGCCGGAACCCAGTGGTTGCAGGGGCGGGTAGATGGCTAGGCGGGGGAGGGAGGTGGGAGGTGGATGAGAATCTCGCAAGCTGCTGCTCGAGGGTGGACCGGGGGCGGGGCAGTGCGCTGCAGGCCGAGGGCTTGAGGAGGGCCGACGCGGCGGCGAGCTGGGGATGGGCGGTGCGGTGGCGGCCTGGGGATGGGCGGGGCGGCGCAGGGGATGGGGATGGGCGGCCTGGGTGGGAGGCGTGGGGGTGGTGGGGCGGCAGAGGTGGGTGGGGCGCCGGCGTGTGGGTGGTGGTGGGGAAGGTGGGCATGTGGGGTGGGTTCCTGGGGGGGAAGGAAGAAGGTGGGATGTGGGGTTGGGCTTGGGCTACTGTAGTTTTATCGGGTTGCTATGTGGTCCGCCTCGGGTCTAGAAGTAGTTAGAAGTGTTAGCAGAATAAGCGACGGGTGTGCAGAATAAGGTCTTAAGGGGGTGTTATCATAATAGACCCACCCTATATATATATGGATTGACTATTCGTCACCCTGGGTGAGGAATAATTATTCTTTACCCACCTCTACTTTAACATCTATGCACCGTAATTTTACGTTTCGTAAATTTTATCTTATTTTAGACATAAACAGAGAACGTAAAAAAAACCTATAATCCTCATAAAAATTATTTTATGTTACGTAACATTACAAATGTAACAACATAGTGTAAAATGTATACAAATACTATTTTTCACCTATAATTTTTTTGTTCTGCCAAATTTTATGTAGTAAATCAATATGAATATAACTATTTGTATTTCAAATAAAATTTATAATTATGAAATGATCATAAGATTACGTCGGGTAAAAAATATCTTATTCTGCATCCTGGGTGATGAATAGTAACACTATATATATATATATATATATATATATATATATATATATATATATAGTGATGCTATTCATCACCCAGGATGCAGAATAACTTATTCTTCACCGAGGTAATCTTACGATCATTTCATAATTAAATTACGTTGGAATTCAAATATTTACATTCCTATTGATTCCCTACGTAAAATTTGGCGTAAGAAAATAAAAATATAGGTCATAAGACAAGAAAATTTGCAGTTTATGTGTATTTTACACTACGTTTTACGTTTGTAATTTTACATAACATAAAATATTTTTCTGACGATTATATATTTTCTTACGGTCTCTTTTTACGTCGGAAATAAGACAAAACTTACGGAACGTAAAATTACGGTACATTGATGGTAAAATAGAGGGGGTGAAGAATAACTATTCCCCATCCAGGGTGACGAATAGTCAATTATATATATATATATATATATATATATATATATATATATATATATATATATATAAAAGTAAACAGTGTGTCAGCCCAATTACCTCTCCCACTTATTACACTTGGTTCTTGCTGTCTAGTAGTACTACTATTTCATTTAAGTGCCGGCAAGTTATGTATGGGACTAAGAATAAATATAGTTCAGTTGCCGTATGGGTAGCGCTTTTACCGGGTGGTCGCCGGCGCCTCCCTCCGAGCACTCCGCCTCACGCGCGTCGCCGCCTAGTCGGCGCGGCGATCCACGACGGCAGCAAGGGTCGGGACTGGGCCAACAGTGATCCCACAAGGGAATCAAGTGGCCCTAATGAAACTCTGTTGAGGCAACGGCTGGCCAGGCGGCTAATCTTTTGACGCCTAGTAGCCCGATGAACTTAAATATGCAGGGCAAATTTGCAAAAGGAGTCCACATCATTTTTGGGTTGAAAAAGAAGTCCACCTTGGATCCACGATCTGTGAAACCTACAAGTAGGAAAAATGCCAATACCACTAGACCGAGAGATTATATGAGGGCATGGCGAATGTGTGGCCCCAGCCTTGTGCCATCCAGTAGGCTGGGACGCCCCTGTAGCGACTCTGAAGAATGCTCCGTAGGTGTCAGAGACAGGCGGTCTCTCCAGGAAAGAAAGCAGGAGAGACGAAAAAGGAAAAAAAAAAGAGATAACACAAGGGGAAGAGACAGAAAATATAAAAGAATGGGAAAAAGGAAAACGGCTAACGTCACGTGGTGCGTTGGATAGATGCGAAGCTGCATGGTGGTCTCAGTTCCATGCATTGATGTGGATGGGCTGGGGTGGCGAAATTTCGTGTTTTGACCATTATTGCGTACAGATTCAGGATCTGATCCCGGTTGGGAAAAATTTCGGGATTTGACCATTTTCGGTTGTGCAGTCCGAATGGTTCAACACCTTCTCAACATAATGGGATTGCAGAAGTGTAATCCCACCCTCATTATCTCTCAGTAGCTTGATGTTCAAGATAACATCAGCCACACCAAGGTCTTTCATCTCAAAGTTCTGAGACAGAAACGACTTGACCTCCTCAATGACTTTGAGGTTGGTTCCGAATATCAGTATGTCATCAACATACAAGCACAGTATAACTCCTTCGCCCCCACCATGGCGATAGTATACACATTTGTCAGCTTCATTAACAACGAAGCCAACAGATGTCAGAGTTGTATTAAACTTATCATGTCATTGCTTAGGTGTTTGTTTCAGGCCATATAAGATTTCAGCAACCTACGCACCTTTCTTTCCTGACCATCTATCACAAAGCCATCTGGCTGTTGCATCACTAGTAGAAAAAGGGCCATTTGTCCCGGTTCTTAAGGGCCTTTTGCCCCGGTTTTTGAACCGGAACAAAAGTGTCGTTACTAATGCCCTGGGCCTTTAGTCCCGGTTCTTACATGAACTAGGACAGATGGGCCTCCACGTGGCCCGTGCAGCGAGCCCAGGAATACTAGTAGAAAAGGGGGCAATGGCCCAGGCCAGTTCAGCCCATTAGTCCCGGTTCAATCCAGAACCGGGACCAATGGAGCTATTTGCCCCGGTTCGTGAGCCCAGGGGGCCGGCCGGGCCACGTGGGCCATCGGGTCCCGGTTCGTCCGGACCTTTTGGTCCCGGTTGGTGGGACGAACCGGGACCAATGGGCTGGCTCGCCCACCATTATTGGTCCCGGTTGGTGGCATGAACCGGGACCAAAGGCTGCCCTTTTTAGTCCCGGGTTCGTGCCACCAACCGGGACCAATGGTGGTGCCTATATATAGCCCCTCAGCGCAGAAGCAGAGCACACCGCTCTGTTTTTTCCGGCCGAGGGAGAGGGCTTGGTGGTTCTCTAGCTCACCTCCTATGCACACAAGGTGTTCGATGGAATGCCCGAGCCACACTACTTAAGGTTTCTCCTCTCCAAGCTCGACCGCCAAGCTCCATTTTTCCTCAATATTTATCTAGATTTAGCGGTCCGTCACGCCCCGTCCCCGTCTTCACCGCCGTCGATCACCCGCGCCGATCTCATCGCCGGCACCAACGTGGTGAGCCTCTTGTTCGTATCTTCTTTACGAAGGAAAAATATTCTTACTTGTATGTTTAGATAGATACTTGTATTATTTTCTTACTTTTATTATTGCATCTTATATAGTGCGTTGGTTTTGATATCCGCCCCCGTCGGCCCTCGTCCTGTCCATGATTCGGATGTGGTATATATTATCTTTTCATAACTATTGGTTCATTTACTGTTTATGAAAATTATGCCGACCAACGTGACATAGATTTTATTTATCTAGGAGGTTGTTGAACCGGAAATTCCAACCGACCCTATTGTCGAGGTTAAATTTAGTTGAAGAAGAAAACAATTTCTTGAAGGAAAAAATAAAAAACTTGAGGAGGAGAAGATGATATTGGAGTTGCATGTTGCGGATGTCGCCGATGATCACAAGATCAAGATGGATGCAATGCGCTTGAAGATGAGAAAGATTAGAAAATATGCCATTCATACCGAGGCTTGGTATCATTATGCCGTTGGATCAGTTGTTACCTTGGTTGCGATTATGATCACATTTGTGTTCACATTGAAATGTTTTACATAGTTTCAATGTATGGTTTAATTAATTTAGATGCTCTGCAGAGCTTTATGTTGTTAGATGAGAACTATGTATGTACTTTGGTTTTTATGTGATGATGAACTTCTATTAATTTGGTCACTTAATTATCTATTCATGATGTTCCGTAATGATTTTTGACACACTTAATTATATATAATGCACGCAGATGAACCGCAATGGATGTACGGTGATGTACACACCTCCGAGTACATTAAGGGCGTGCATGATTTTCTCGAAGTGGCTGAGGCAAACAAGCAGAATGGTTTTATGTGTTGTCCATGCCCTATATGTGGGAATCTGAAGTCTTACTCGACCGGAAAATCCTTCACACCCACCTGCTTTACAAGGGTTTCATGCCACACTATAATGTTTGGACGAGGCACGGAGAAATAGGGGTTATGATGGAAGACGGCGAGGAAGAAGAGTACGATGACAACTATGTGCCCCTGAATACGGTGATACTACTGAACATCAAGATGCACGACGATGTGCACGATGGTGCTGCTGTGGCTAAGCTGCTGAAGATCAAGAGGAACCAGACGATGTGCCCGATGATGATGATCTCCGCCGGGTCATTGTCGATGCAAGGACACAATGCGAAAGTCAAAAGGAGAAGCTGAAGTTCGATTGCATGTTAGAGGATCACAAAAAGGGTTGTACCCCAATTGCGAAGATGGCAACACAAAGCTCGGTACCGTACTCGAATTGCTGCAGTGGAAGGCAGAGAATGTTGTGCCTGATAAAGGATTTGAGAAGCTACTGAAAATAATGAAGAAGAAGCTTCCAAAGGATAACGAATTGCCCGACAGTACATACGCAGCAAAGAAGGTCGTACGCCCTCTAGGATTGGAGGTGGAGAAGATACATACATGCCCTAATGACTGCATCCTCTACCGCAGTGCCTACAAGGATCTGAACGCATGCCCGGTATGCGGTGCGTTGCGGTATAAGATCAGACGAGATGACCCTGGTGATGTTGACGGCGAGCCTGGGGAAGAGGGTTCTGCGAAGGTGATGTGGTATGCTCCTATAATACCACGGTTGAAACGTCTGCTCAGAAATGGAGAGCATGCCAAGTTGATGCGATGGCACATTGAGGACCGTAAGAAAGACGGAAGTTGAGAGCACCCGCTGACGGGTCACAGTGGAGAAAAATCGAGAGAAAGTACTGGGATGAGTTTGCAAAGGACCCAAGGAACGTATGGTCTGCTCTAAGCGCGGATGGCATTAATCCTTTAGGGGAGCAGAGCAGCAATCACATCACCTGCCCCGTGACTCTATGCATAAATAACCTTCCTCCTTGGATGTGCATGAAGCGGAAGTTCATTATGATGCCAGTTCTCATCCAAGGCCCTAAGCAACCCGGCAACGACATTGATGTGTACCTAAGGCCATCAGTTGAAGAACTTTTACAGCTGTGCAATGGAAACGGTGTACGTACGTGGGATGAGCACAAAAAGGAGGAATTTGACCTAAAGGCGTTGTTGTTCGTGACCATCAACGATTGGCCCGCTCTCAGTAACCTTTCAGGACAGACAAACAAGGGATACCACGCGTACGCACTGTTTACTTGACACCGATAGTATATATACAGGAAGCTACGGGAAGAATGTGTACCTGGGCCATCGTCGATTTCTTCCGACCAACCATCAATGTCGAAAGAAAGGCAAGCATTTCAAAGGCGAGGCAAATCACCGGAAGAAGCCCGCCATGCGTACCGGTGATCACGTACTTGCTATGGTCAATGATTTACACGTAATCTTTGGAAAGGGTCCCGGCGGACTAGCTGTTTGAATGACGCTGAGAATCACGCACCCATGTGGAAGAAGAAATCTATATTTTGGGACCTACCCTACCAGAAAGACCAAGAGGTCCGCTCTTCGATCGACGTGATGCACATGACGAAGAACCTTTGCGTGAACCTGCTAGGCTTCTTGGGCGTGTATGGGAAGACAAAAGATACACCTGAGGCACGAGAGGACCTGCAACGCTTGCACGAAAAGAGGGCATGCCTCCGAAGCAGTATGAAGGTCCTGCCAGCTACGCTCTTAAAAAAGAAGAGAAAGAAATATTCTTTCAATGCCTGCTCAGTATGAAGGTCCCGACTGGCTTCTCGTCGAATATAAAGGGAATAATAAATATGCCAGAGAAAAAGTTTCAGAACCTAAAGTCTCACGACTGCCACGTGATTATGACGCAACTGCTTCCGGTTGCATTGAGGGGGCTTCTGTCGGAAAACGTCCGATTAGCCATTGTGAAGCTATGTGCATTCCCCAATGCAATATCTCAGAAGGTGATCGATCCAGAAATCTTACCAACGCTAAGGAGTGATGTGGCGCAATGTCTTGTCAGTTTCGAGCTGGTGTTCCCACCATCCTTCTTCAATATCATGACGCACGTCCTAGTTCATCTAGTCGCCGAGATTGTCATTACGGGGCCCGTATTTCTACACAATATGTACCCCTTTGAGAGGTTCACGGAGTCTTAAAGAAATATGTTCGTAACCGCGCTAGGCCAGAAGGAAGCATCTCCATGGGCCATCAAGCAGAGGATGTCATCGGGTTTTGTGTTGACTTCATTCCTGGCCTTAAGAAGATAGGTCTCCCTAAATCGCGGTATGAGGGGAGACTGACTGGAAAAGGCACGCTTGGAAGGGACTCAATAATATGCAGGGACGGATATTCTTGGTCTCAAGCACACTACATAGTTCTACAGAACTCTACCTTGGTGACCCCGTATGTCGATGAACACAAGAACAGTCTGCGCCCAAACACCCGGAGCAAAGGCGACGATCGGATTACATGTGAACACATCAGGACTTTCAGCAGTTGGTTGGAAACACGTCTCAGAGGTGACAGCACTAGTTGTGATGAGTTGTACTTGTTGTCCAGGGGACCATCTTCGACTGTAATGATTTGGAAAGGATACGAGATAAATGGGAATACATTTTACACGATTGACCAAGATAAAAAGAGCACCAACCAAGACAGCGGTGTCCGCTTTGATGCAGCAACCGACAAGGGAAATGACACATATTATGGTTACATAGTAGACATATGGGAACTTGACTACGGAGTAGATTTTAAGGTCCCTTTGTTTAAGTGCAAGTGGGTCAATCTGTCAGAGGCGAAGTGCATGTAGACCCACAAGACGGAATGACAACAGTGGATCTGAAAAATCTTGATTACACTGACGAAACGTTCGTCCTAGCCAATGATGTGGCACAGGTTATCTATGTGAAGGACATGTCTACCAGACCGAGGAAAAGAAAAGATAAGGAAGCGAATACATCATACAATGATCCAAAGCGCCACATAGTTCTTTCAGGAAAAAGGGACATCCTGGGAGTGGAGGGCAAGACAGACATGTCTGAAGAGTATGAAAAGTTTCATGAAATTCCCACCTTCAAAGTCAAGGCTGACCCAAGCATCCTGATAAACGATGAAGATTATCCATGGTTACGGCGCAATAAGAAAACGGCACAAGCGAAGAAAAAGTGAAGACTTTCTCCCGCAACTATTATGATGATACCATGCCAACTTTGTAACATTTAGTATGATACCATTGTCCGCTTTGTACATGCACATGCTATGCCAACTTTTTCAGAGTTCATTTGAAAACTATGAATCTGAAAACCTCGCCAACCGAAGGGCGCTCACACCGGTTTATAAGCCCGTCCCTCTACACGCCTTGTTGAGCTCACAAACTTGCGATTCACACAAATTTCAAAGAATTCAAATTTGAAAACTAATGGCACAAACAGAAAGTTTATAATTTTGCTGACCTAAAAGCAAAAAAGAATTAAAAAATAAAGCAAAAAACCAAAAGAAAATAAATAATGCAGAAAACAAAACAAAAAAACTTGAAAAAAATAAAAATAGCAACAATAAGTATTTTGTTGTAAGTAGAAACAAAATAAATTAAATAAAGCAACAAATAAAACAAAAAACGTGTTTTCAAATTTGAAAACTAATGGCACTAACAGAAAGTTTATAATTTTTCTAAAACTAAAAGCAAAAAGAATTAAAAAATAAAGCAAAAACAACAAAAAATAAATAATGCAGAAAACAGAACAAAAAAACTGAAAAATAATAAAAATAGCAACAATAAGTATTTTGTTGTAACTAGAAACAAAATAAAATATATAAAGCAACAAAGAAAACAAAAAAAGTATTTTCAAATTTGAAAACTAATGGCACTAACAGAAAGTTTATAATTTTTTAAAACTAAAAGCAAAAAGAATTAAAAAATAAAGCAAAAAACAAAAAAAAATGCAGAAAGCAAAACAAAAAACTGGAAAATAATAAAAATAGCAACAATAAGTATTTTGTTGTAAGTAGAAACAAAATAAAATAAATAAAGCAACAAAGAAAACAAAAAAATGTTTTCAAATTTGAAAACTAATGGCACTAACAGAAAGTTTATAATTTTTCTAAAACTAAAAGCAAAAAGAATTAAAAAATAAAGGAAAAACAACAAAAAATAAATAATAATGCAGGAAACAAAACAAAAAAACTGGAAAAAAATAGTGCCGCCTACTGGACCCCCAAGGCCTGAATAGGACTAGAAACCCTACATGGGCCAGGATTCAGGCCCGCAGGAGGCCAAGTAGGCCCACAGGCACATAGCTAGTGACAGATTAGGCCCGAAAGCTTGCAGTTGAGAGGAGCTCGAGAGGGTGGGCGCAGCAGCGCTTATAAACTACTCTCGAGCTCTCTCAACTAGCGAGGTGGGACTAAACTTTTCGGCGCGGGGCAGCACAAGGTCTTTGGTCCCGGTTGGTGGCACCAACCGGGACTAAAAGGGGCATTGGTCCCGGTTGGTGCCACGAACCGGGACCAATTTCGATTTTAGTCAGTTGGTGCCACCAACCGGGACCAAAGGCCGCCGCTTCCCGCCCTTTGGCCATCTTGAAAATTGGCCTTTGGTCCCGGTTGGTGGCACCAACCGGGACTAAAGGGGGCATTGGTCCCGGTTCGTGCCACGAACCGGGACCAATGCGCCGTCTATATAAGCAAGACTTGTGAAATTTTTTGTTCAGTTCTTCGATCCCGCCCCGACGACGCCGCCAGGCTGCCCCTCTGCGCCTCGCCGTCGCCGTCGTCGCCCTGCCTCGCCCGTCCCGCGCCGCCCAGACGCTGTCGCCACCGCGCCGCCCGGCCGCTGTCGCCGCCCAGCGTCGCACCCAGCCAGCCGCCCGCCTCTGCCTCCCGTCGCCTCTGCCTCGCCGCGCCCAGCTGCCCAAGCCGTCGCCTCTGCCTCGCTTTGGTCAGGGCCGGCACCGCCCCCCTCTTCCCCCTTTTTTTTGCAAATATAGATATGTTTTTTTCCTGATTATATGTATATGTATGAGTATATGTATATGTGTATATCTGTTTATATGTCTTTTTTTAGATTTTTTGTTTTTGCATTTTATAAAAATGTATATATGTTCTCTGTGTATATATATGTTTTCTGTTCATAGATTTTATTTGAACATTATTAAAAAAACAAGCAATACTACTTCATGTATTTTTAAGAAGGAAGAAGAAGAAAAAGAATGAGAGGAAAAAGGAAAAAAAAGAGGAAGAAAGGAGAAGAAGAGGGGAGAGGAAGAAGAGGAGAAATAAATAAGAAGAAGAAAAAAGAAGAAAAAGAAGAGGAGAAGAAGAAAGGAATAGAGGCTATTTTTTCTTCTTCTCCTCTTTTTTTTCTTCTTTTTTTTCTTCTTCTTCTTCCTTCTTCCATCTTCCTCTTTTCTTCCTTTTCCTTATTTTCCTTTCTCGAGGGATAAGAAGAAAAAGAAGAGGAGAAGAAGAAAGAAAGGAATAGAGGAGAAAGAAGAAACTTCGACACGAGGGGGGTACCTATACCCCTCCCGATAACATTATTTTCCCATGTATATGTATGTCGCGTCGTTGTCGATATAACGAGGGTGTCGAGGGTCGGGAACTAGGGTAGAGGGTCGAGGGTCGTTAAGGGGTCAAGGGTCGAGGGTTTCAGGGTCGAGGGTTCGAGGGATCGAGGGTCGAGGGTTCCAGGGTCGTCTAGGGTCGAGGGTTCCAGTGGTCGTCGAGGTTCGAGGTCGAGAGAGGTTTCATAGTGTCAAAGTATTGAAGAAATCCATGGCTTCATCATTAGTCGGAAGTAACCAGAGCATGATGGTGCGAAGTCCTCCAAAGTTATTACGGAATGGAGTCTCGGATAGGATAATTTGCCTTTTGTATGAATTTCAGCAAAGGCCTTCCAAATAACGATATTCGGAAGGTTCTTGCTGAACTTTGTACCAAAAAGCTTAATTATCCTATCTCGGGACTCCGCTCCAAAATAACTTTGGAGAGCTTCGCACTATCATGCACCAAGCATTTACTCGCCTAATGATGAAGACATGGTTTTGTTGAATCCTTTGACACTAGGCAACCTCCCGACCTCGGCGATCCTCGACCCTTGACCTCGACCGCCGGGCGATCCTCGACCTTGACCTCGACCTCGGCGATCCTCGACTTTGATAAAAAGAAGAGGAAGAAGAAAAAAGAAGAAAGAATAGAGGATTCTTCTCCTATATTCTTTCTTCTCCTCTTTTTTTTCTTCTTCTTCCTCTTTTTTTTTTATCGAGAACGAGGGTCGTCGAGGGTCGCCGACCGGTAGAGGAAACCCTAATTAAATAGCAAGTATCGTCGGTGTGAGATACATGTGGCCACCCCCTCCTTGAAGCGTTCTCGAGGCCATCCACCTAACCCTTGAAGCGTTGTCGAGGCCACCCAAAACACTAGAGAAGCAGCGTCGAGGCCACTAATTAATATGATTCCTTATTGTGATTAGCTAGCTAGTTCTACGTTTGCCACTAATATATCCATATCTGTCATGTTTGAATAATAATTGCCATGTTGTAAATATTTGTAGAAACTATGGACACCCCGCCACGAGACGAAGCACAAGAAGCATTGTTGAGGGACATAATCGCACAAGGAAGTGATGCCGTCTGCTCGTTGATGTTTCTCAACGACAACGATGGTCTGGAAGGAGAGGGTGAAGAAGCAGCTGGCTATGATTTACATGGCTCCGATGACCCAATGCCGGTGCAAGGAGAGGGTGAAGAAGTAGACCGTGAGGACGGCTCCGGTGATCACCAAACCGAGTCCGGCCAGGTATATATATTAGTTAAGCCTGTGCTGACTAGCTAATTGATGCATTCATTGTTTTGGTATGTACACATATTAATTAACTCTTGTCTTTGTTCTTTTTTCTAGCCCTCCGGATCAAGCACAACTTTGGAAGAGACGAGGCCCGAAGAAAAAGTTGAGCTCGGATGAAAAGTTTGAGATCATACAAATCGCGCGCGACGGCCAACCGATTGAACCCTACCGGACAAAGAAGGCATTTGTTGCTCGGTCAAGGGGTTACGGTTAGGGACAAGACCCCAATCAGCATCCACCAATGGTATAAGCCTAAGAACGAAGACCCTGAGGTGTCTTATGTCAATGATATGCAGAAAAATGATCTTTGGATTGAGCTGAAGTCAAATTTCACCCTACCGCCAGAGGATGATCCGGAGAAGCCAGTTATAGAGCCATTAATCAAGTCTTTTGCTCTGAAGAAGATGGCAGACCTATTCAGGAATTGGAAGAAAGACCTCAATTGGTATGTCGAAAAAAAAGAGACACCAGAATTCAAGGGCAAATATGAGAAGATCAGAGATGACTGGCCCGCATTTGTGGCCCACAAGACATCGGAAAAGAGTAAAAAGATGTCGGTGAAAAACAAGAGAAATGCTGCGAAGAAGAAGCTTCACCATCACACGGGGTCAGGTGGCTACCTCGTAGCCCGGCCTAAGTGGGCCAAGGCTGAGAATGATCTGCTTGATAAAGGGATCGAACCAGAGACAATGAACTGGCCAGACCGTTGCCGGACTTGGTTCTTCGGGGACGGCGGATCCTTGGACCCTATAACAGGGAAGTGCATTTGGACGGACGAACAATTGGACATACCAGTCAAGAGGCTTCAGCAATATATCGAAGCAGCGCAGCAAGGGACGCTTCGTTCTGCACAGGGAGAAGGATGAGCTCACAATGGCCCTCGTCAATCCTGAGCAACCTGGACGGACACGAGGCACGCCAGGCTCCGTTTCGTGGAAGGCTGGATTTCCGGACGCAGGGGGTTACAAAACCCAGGAGAGGAGGAAGAAACTGGAGCAGAGCCAACTGCAGGCGCTGCACGAAAGGGTAATGGGGCTAGAGGAACGAGAAGCAGATCGCAGCAAACGACCTGCCGAAGCTTCCCCCGAAGCTACCCCGCCATCTCAGCGGAGAAGCAGCATGGCTTCCACCGAGCTACTTCGGGAGCAGGCCTTGACGGCTCCTACCAGCTATCCCGTGGATGCTATCACGGAGGCTGAAAATTGCCACCTTATGGCGCAATGGATGAATTTGAAGGTCAAGGCGGCTGTTGGCTCTGTTTATCCTACTAAACCCGACTCAACTTTTCACCGCCGCCGATTCGAAGGATATGCTAAGGTGATGGTCGATAAAATAACGGAGGGATTTGAGGACCTCCGGCTTGACCACCCTACCGGTGAAGGGGAGTATCGGCTGGGTTCTGCTCTGAAGACTCCATGCCTATGGCGGAAGGATCTCATCAACCTTATGAACTGGACGCCTCCGCCTCCTCCTCCTCCGGCGAGTCAGGGCACTCCGCCTCCTCCACCGCCTCCTCCTCCGGCGAGTGACGATCAGGGCACTCGGCCGGCTCCTTCTCCGGCGCGTGGCGGCACTCTGCCTCCTTCTCCGCCTGCGCCGGCGCGCCCGAGCAGCCAGCCTCCTCCTTCTCCGCCTCGTCAGCAAGGGCGGAAGAGACCCGCCGCCGCTCCGGCTGCTCCGGCGCGTCGTAGTCCTTCTCCTCCGCCTTGTAAGCAAGGAAAGAAGACATCCGCTCCGTCTGCTCTGCCGGCGTCTAGCAGTACAGCCAAAGGCGGGAGGAGATACAGATTCGGTCCTTCTCTGAAGACTACAGAGAAGTTACCGTCTGAGGAGCGAGGAGGAAAACGCGAAGATCGCGCAGATCAAGTGGATGACTGGTTTCAAGGGTTGAAAGCAAAGAGACATCCACCTCCGGAGGAGAAGGTAGATCCGGTGAAAGCGAAGCGCACTCTGGCTGCCCTGACAAAACCACCCAAGTCTCCGCCGAAAGGCAACTATGAGCGCATTATTGGGAAGGCATTTGCCGAAGCGGAGAGGTCGGGAAGTACTAAAAGTGATCAAAGGATGAAAGAACGACGAGCTGGGAAACAAATTGCCCAGCTCGGCGAACAAGCAAAGCAATCGTGCCCCCGCTCAAGGTGCACGCTAGCGACATCGTCGATCCGAGGATGGTGCCCGGTTATGGCAATCCTGCAGATTACCTGCCCGACGATGTACATTATGATTTCTTGGAGGTGCAGATACAAAGATACAAGTACGGGAAGCCTCTCGTCATAGATGAAAGTTCTCTATCAACGATGGTGCGAAGATTGCATGATTGGTACATGAAAACCTGCAAAGAGTCTGAGGGGAGGAGTACTTTGTATGTGAGAGTTAAAAAGGAGCATGACCTCCTTGGAATTGAACTGTTGCCTATTCCATTTGAGGGGTTTGTAAACTATCATGATAAGCATAGCCTTCGCCCCGCAGAGTGCTATATCAATGGTTCACCAGGCAGCCCTTTAGGGCGTATCGACCCGATGCCGCAAGACTGTTCCTAGCCTCGAGGAGTGAATCCGAGAGGCGTGACTAGAGCAACTGAGTGGGCTTAAAAGCTTCCAGAAAAATGATAGCACAGACAGCCTTCCAGACCAAGCCCCTTCTCTGATCGGGGGAAGGTCATTCTAAAACATCAGATCTCCCATTGATGCTGATCAAAAATAAGTTTATCCACCTATCATATATTCTAGGTACCGGAGGTCAGGCTTGCGTGAAAAAAGAAGATAATAAGTTAGATGTACACAGTTTTTCAATCAATTGGCCATCGATAAAGCAACGGTCACCTTCTACTGTCTATAAGTAGTACTACTTCTGTCATTAAGTCTCTCTATATAACTCAGCCGTTTCATTGCATGTATTTATAATTATCCTCATTATATTATGCAGATTGAAGATCGCCGAATTGAAGAAAAGACAAGTGGGTGATATTGGGTTCATTAACACATATCTCATAGATAAAACTGAGGTTGAATTTCATAAAGAAAATACCGAGGCCAACTTGCTACAATCGTTGGTAATAAATGAACACAAAGATATAATACTCTTTCCTTACAACTTCAAGTGAGTGTTCTTGTCTTGTGGCATATTCGGTTTCCTTATTAGTCCAGGTTATAGTAATGTAATATTGATGAGTTATGCATGTGTGCGCAGTTACTACTATATTCTCCTAGAGATTAAGCTTGAGAAGGGAGTAGTAACTGTCTTAGACTCCGAGCGAAAAGATCCCAAGGAGTATGCAGACATGACTGAAATGCTCGAGAAGTAAGTTAAATCGATCATTATCCACCATATAAGCAACTTTGTTCATTTATGATATCAAGTAATTGTTTTCTTTGTATGGCAGGGCTTGGAGAAAATTGACCAAAAAAGCTCCGGGACTACCGAAGAAGCTGCAATTTAGACACCCGAAAGTAAGTACTATATAGTAGCATATTCCACGTATCTCCTAGTGATTCAAGCGCTAGTTTCATCAATACCATTTAGCATGCTTGCTAATTATCAGTTTGATTGACCTCTATTTCTTGTAAAGTGGTTGTGGCAGGAACAAGGGAATGATTTCTGTGGATACTACATTTGCGAGTCCATCCGCCACACGACCTGTGAGCGGGGCTACTCCGACAAACAATATGAAGTGCGTAAATAACAATATTCACAATTTTATTTTATTACCATATATATATATATATATATATATATATGTATTGACCCCCTTCTTAAAATTAGATGTTTCGGATGCGGGATGAACTCCTAGCACCAGATCGCCTGCGAGCAATTCAAGAGGAATTGGCGGCATTCTTTCTTGACCACGTGATCGCTGAAGACGGAGAATACTATGTGGACCACGCGTCCGTATGTTAGGAGATTATATATTTGTAAAAGATAATTATTGTATATATGTAGCCGCTTAGTGCGGATAGATATACGAGAACTTGTTGTTCGACCAATCTCTCGGAGAAGGAGAGGTGGTCGATATCACTTCTCTCTGTACGCATATATGTTCATGACGATCTTCTGTTTTCTTACTAGCTAGCTAGCGTGTCTAGCTAGTCCTCTCTATACGTATGTATAGTACGTAGCTTCTACCAAGCACGGAAAAAATATAGGACAATTCTCTCTTTAAATTAGCTAGATAGCACAATATATGAAACACCTAAATTAACCCCCCAAACCCCCCCCCCCCTTTTCAAAAAAAAAACAAAAACCCCAGCCATAGAAATGCTTTGGTCCCGGTTGGTGCCACCAACCGGGACCAAAGGCCCTCCTGCCTGGGCTCAGCGGACATGCCACGTGGAGGCCCATCTGTCCCGGTTCTGGATTGAACCGGGACTAAAGGGTCAGGGCATTAGTACCGACCCTTTAGTCCCGGTTCATGAACCGGGACTAAAGGCCCTCACCAACCGGGACTATAGGCCCTTTTTCTACTAGTGGCAGGAGGCCCTTTGGTCCCGGTTGGTGGCACAAACCGGGACCAATAGGCATCCACGTGTCAGCAGCTGGCAGGAGCTGAGGTTTTTGTTTTTTTCCTGAAAGGGGGTGGTTTAGGGGGTAATTTAGGTGTAATGTGAGATAACGAGAGAGAAGTGTCCTCTCTTATTTCCATGCTTGGTTTACCAATGCTACTGCTATGCCTAAACATGGATTGGATTGAAGTGAAGACAACAAGCATGTGGTGCATGTCGAAAGTAATATTAATTCTAACTTGATAAGTTTGGATTAGTACTACTTTCGACATGCACCACATGCTTGTTGCCTTCACTTCAATCCAATCTATGTTCATTTCACCCAGTGATATATAATAACTCTTCATGCCCGCATCATGCATCATCGTAATAATAAGTCCTACTAATCATCATCATACAACTTCTACTTGTTATTAATTACAAGTCATACGCTCATCATCCTCATAGTCATCGAACCAACCCTACTTAATTGTTCTAGGCACATGATCATCAGTATTAGGTAGGACCTAAATACCCTCTTTAAGGTAAAATAGCGTAAAACAATATAGACCCTGAATCTCCATTATGGAGAATGGAGATCATCCTGTCTCCAATTCTTGCGCTTCGCTTCCTTTTGCTTCCAAGAACCTCCTTACGACTGTCCATACATTTATTCCATTCTTTGATTGTCATGTCTCCACTTTTTTAGAAATCCGGTATGGACAGTTGAGATTTGTAGGATGAACTGGCAGTATGTTCAAAACATCAAGGCGACCACCATGCTGATACATCAGATGAGGCACACAATCATTCGGGATTATCTGTTGAGAAACATAGTAATAACTTTGTAGTTAGCAATGATGTACTAGTTTCAGAAGTATGCAAAAGATGCAAGGATGTCGTAATAGTAAAAAATCTTACCAGGGTATCTCCATGGAAGTTACTGTTGTTCAACACGTGCACTAGTGGCACGTATTGACCATAATGTTGAGGAGTTTGATTGTAGATATACAAATGCGAACAGATGATTTTTCCCCTGATAAGTTAATTCGTAGTCATCGTAGTGGGTTTTGTCTACCATCTTCCGCACATTCTTTGAAGAATGAAAATAAGCTGTCAACATTTTGAAATAAACAATATAAATTAGTTAATAACTATGTTTGAGAAACTCACATAGTGGTAGAATTGGAGGCGTATCAACAAGGACCCAAATGTCCAGATTGTTTTGCTCGATTTCAGGATCACCAAGATCCATGGTGACAAGCATATCCTCATGAAAACCATACATCTTGCAAAGTGCTTTCCAATTTTTGCAACCAAAATAGGTTACGCTCTGAGAATTGTACATTTTTACTTCGAAATCCATACCATGATGGGTCCTTAGGTGAATTTTCTTTGTTTCCATACTTTCATGGTCTTCAAAACCCATCCTCTCCAAGACATAACGTCTTGCATAGCATGGGATAAGCTAGTCGAATTGTAAAACATGATAAGTACACGTTGAAATATATAGTTGAAGTCGTGCTTAATTACGAAAAAACACTTGTTGTCGTTGCGTACCGTTTCAACATCGAAGGTCTCCTCGAGCTTAATGCTGAAGCATCGATCGTCGTCCAGCTCAATGAACCTGTCGCACAGACCTTGGTCGTCGTGGCACCAGTCGCACTCCCCCGGGAAACTTTCGTCGTACGAGTACGACATTTCCTCTGTTCATAATTCAAATATTAAACGTCTACAATTAAATATATGTACTAAAAAAACCTAAGTTAGATCATTATTATTCATCACGGGTTGACTATCGGTCTGTCGAGTCTTTTCTTGAAAACTCTCAGCTCACGTGGTGTATACATTCGACCGTTGGTGATGGTCGCTCCTCCTTTCATCCCCGAGTGCATTAGACCGAAATGTCTAGCACACGGGAATGAAGGAGAAGCGACCTCCACGACAACAGTCGGGATTCTTCGTCCTCTCATATATATATATATATATATGGTGGAACTCTCCCTCACTGATTCCTCTCTGACATTTGCGACCGTCGGTGATGGTAGCTCCTCCTTTAGTTCCCGAGTGCATTACGCCAAATTGTCTAGCACACCGGAACGAAGGTGAAGCTACCCCCACGACAATAGTTGGGATTCTTCGTCCTCTCATATATGGTGGAGACTCAACGGACTTAAAGTCAACCCGAAATATCGTTTAATTATCTTTCTAAAACCGGTTCGTGGCTGGTCTCACCTCGAGGTCGGAGGTGGTCGGTGACGGGGAAGACGGCGGGGATGATGGGAGGGGGCTCCTAGATTTCTGCGAAAACAAAAACCCTATAAGCTATCAACTAATCATATGCATACGCCTTGCATAGTGCTTTCCAATTTTAGCATTCAAAGTAGGAGTAGTTTTCGAATTTGAGCATTCAATTAGCAAAATCAAATCATAAAATAAAGTAGTATTCAAACTAGGATGCATTCAATTATAAGCAAAACTACATCATCTCCATGCGTCCGTACATCGTCGAATATTATCACTAATACACCTCGAATACTATCATACATATAGCATCGCTGGTACAACTAGAACCGTAGCGCCCGACGGGTATCGGCGCGGGCGGTGGACACCCAAAGGGAAGGAACCATCACAGGATCATAGCTCCAGTGAGATCCCTGAAGAACCTGCCAGGTATTGTCGAACCTGCCCTCCAACGCAACCATGTAGCGACGGACTTGCTCATCCTCCTCGCTGAGACGGTGACGTAGCACCTCCGTGGTGTCCGGAAGCCTCGACACCGTCACTGGCGCACGCGACCGCCACCAAACAAGGATCGGGTCAACGACGGGCTGGCTCCTCACCAACCTACGCCCCCCGGAAAGTAGCACCTCCCAAAACCAGCCCGGCGGAGCCCAGTCCCAGAGATGGCCCCTCTGATCAAGCCGGCGTCCTCCGCCGAGTCGATGATGAGGATGCGGGATTTGCATCGTCGATGTCGATGCGGGAATAATTGCTTTAACGAAAAAATAAACTAGTTCTATTAATTTTCTTGCTAAAAATAAACTACTTCTATAGTAAAATAAACTAGTTTTATTAGATCAACTAGTATAACTACTAAGCACACTTACTATAAATAGAATAAAGTAGTACTTACTAAAAATAAAATAGTTTAACTAGTTCTACTATTTTTCTAACTAATTCTATTAAACACTTTCTCTTCTTATTCTATGAACAAAATTACAACAGAAAAAAAACTTCTATGAACAAAATTACAACAAAAAAAACATAAAAATTCTATGAAAAAAATTGACATATTCTTTGCATATATATGAACACACAAACATTTTCATATTCAACAATAATATCACAAAAAAATCTATGAACAGAAAGAATGTAACTTTAGCATATTCATTTATGAACAAATTACAACAACTCAATTATCTACACGTCTAAACTACACATCTAAATTAGGAAAAAAAATTAATATGAGCTCACTAAGGGGGCGGCGATCGACGAGGAGGCAGGGCACGGGGGTGACGGTGAGGGGCGTGGTGATGGCGACTGTGAGGGGCGCGGCGGGCGACGAGGAAGCAGGGGCAGTGGCGACAACGGGCGACGGGAGGCAGGGGCGGCGACGGCGACGGTGAGGGCGCTGACAGGCGACAAGGAGGCAGGGGGCACGGGCGGCGGCGTCTGGGCAGCCTTGGCGGCGTGAACAGCATCGGAGGCAGGGGCGACGACGGCGACGGCGAGGCGCAGAGGGGCAGCCTGGCGGCGTCGTCGGGGCGGGGAAGACGAACTGAATGAAAAATTTCACAAGTGCTAGTTATATAGACTAAGCATTGGTTCCGGTTCGTGGCACCAATCGGGACCAATCCTCCCTTTAGTCCCGGTTGGTGCCACCAACCGGGACCAAAGGCCTCTTTTCAGCAGCCCAAAGGGCGGGAAGCGGCGGCCTTTGGTCCCGGTTGGTGGCACCAACCGGGACTAAAGGGGGGGCATTGGTACCGGTTGGTGCCACGAACCGGTACCAATGCACACCTTTAGTCTCGCTTGGTGCCACCAACCGGGACAAAGGCCTTGTGTTGCTGCGCCCGCGTTGAAAGTTTAGTCCCACCTCGCTAGTTGAGAGGAGCGCGCAGTGGTTTATAAGCCCCACTGCCGCACCCCTCTCGAGCTCCTCCCCATTGCAGGCTTACGAGCCTAATTGTCACTGCTATGCCTGATGGGCCTACTGGGCCTTCTGCGGGCCTGAATCCTGGCCCATCGATGGGTTTCTAGTCGTATTCAGGCCGTGGTGGCCCGGTAGGTGGCATATTTTTTATTTTTTGACAGATTTTGTTTTCTTTTTTGCTTTCTTTATAAATACTTTGTTAATTTTAGTTTCATACATGTTATTAAAGTTTATTTTTTTCTACTTATATATTTTATTAAAGTTTATATTATTTTGTTTCTAATTACTTATTTATTTTATTTTGAGCTATAAGACCCTAAATTTGAAAATCATTTCAAATGAACTATGAAAAGGTTGAAAGTTGGCATGGTATTATCATTTCATCCACATAGCATGTGCAAGAAAGTTGAGAGGGTTACGGCAAAAACTGGATGCACTTTGTGTACAAAACGGACGATCTCTTTCGAAGTATCAGGATTTCATACAGAAACTCTCGTCTATTACAAAGGGATTTCATTTTTGAAAACTTATTTGAACTCCTCACTTTTTGTGTGTTCAAAATGCACCATTCAAAGCCACATCATTAATTTTCAACCCTTTCTGACTTCATTTGTTATTTTTCATGAATTTACTGATTATTTTGAGCTATAAGACCCTAAAATTGAAAAGCATTTCAAACGAACTCTGAAAAGGTTGAAAGTTGACACGGTATCATCATTTCATTCACATAGCATGTGCGAGAAAGTTGAGAGGGTTACGGCAAAAACTGGATGCACTTCGTGTACAAAACGGATAATCTCTTTCGAAAATATCAGGATTTCATACGGAAACTCGTTTGTTACAAAGGGATTTCAAATGAACTATGAAAAGGTTGAAAGTTGGCATGGTATCATCATAATAGTTGTGGAGATAAAGTCTTCAGTTTTTCTTCGCTTGTGTCCTTTCCTTATTCTTGCCGTAACCATGGATAATCTTCATCATTTATCGGGATGCTTGGGTCAGCCTTGACTTTGAAGGAGGAATTTCATGAAACTTTTCATAATCTTGAGACATGTCGACTTGCCCTCCACTCCCACGATATCCCTTTTTCTGAAAAGAACTATGTGGCGCTTTGGCTCATCGTATGATGTATTCACTTCCTTATCTTTTCTTTTCTCGGTTTGGTAGACATGTCCTTCACATAGATAACCTGTGCCACATCATTGGCTAGGACGAACGGTTCGTCAGTGTACCCAAGATTGTTCAGATCCACTGTTGTCATTCCGTACTGTGGGTCTACCTGTACCCCGCCTCCTGACAGATTGACCCATTTGCACTTAAACAAAGGGACCTTAAAATCATGTCCGTAGTCAAGTTCCCATATGTCCATTATGTAACCATAATATGTGTCCTTTCCCCTCTCGGTTGCTGCATCAAAGCGGACACCGCTGTTTTGGTTGGTGCTCTTTTGATCTTGGGCGATCGTGTAAAATGTATTCCTATTTATCTCGTATCCTTTGTAAGTCAATACAGTCGAAAATGGTCCCCTGGACAACGAGTACAACTCACCACAAACAGTGTTGTCACCTCTGAGACGTGTTCCCAACCAACTGCTGAAAGTCCTGATGTGTTCACATGTAATCCAGTCGTTGCACTGCTCTGGGTGTTTGGAGCGCAGACTGTTCTTGTGTTCATCGACATACGGGGTCACCAAGGTAGAGTTCTGTAGAACAGTGTAGTGTGCTTGAGACCAAGAATATTCGTCCCTGCATATTATTGAGTCCCCTCCAAGCGTGCCTTTTCCAGTCAGTCTCCCCTAATACAGCAATTTAGGGAGACCTATCTTCTTAAGGCCAGGAATGAAGTCAACACAAAACCCAATGACATCCTCTTTTTGATGGCCCATGGAGATGCTTCCTTCTGGCCTAGCGCGGTTACGGACATATTTATTTAGGACTCCCATGAACCTCTCAAAGGGGTACATATTGTGTAGAAATACGGGGCCCAGAATGACAATCTCGTCAACTAGATGAACTAGGACGTGCGTCATGATATTGAAGAAGGATGGTGGGAAAACCAGCTCGAAACTGACAAGACATTGCACCACATCACTCCTTAGCCTTGGTATGATTTCTGGATCGATCACCTTCTGAGAGATTGCATTGAGGAATGCACATAACTTCATAATGGCTAATTGGACTTTTTCCGGTAGAAGCCCCCTCAATGCAACCGGAAGCAGTTGCGTCATAATCACGTGGCAGTCATGAGACTTTAGGTTCTGGAACTTTTTCTCTGGCATATTTATTATTCCCTTTATATTCGACGAGAAGCCAGTCGGGACCTTCATACTAAGCAGGCATTCAAAGAAGATTTCCTTCTCTTCTTTGGTAAGAGCGTAGCTGGCAAGATCTTGTGAGGGAGTCGTGGACTAGGGGGTGTCCGGATGGCCGAACTATCATCGGTGGCCAGACTCTTGGACTATGAAGATACAAGATTGAAGACTTCATCCCGTGTTCGGATGGGACTTTCCTTGGCGTGGAAGGCAAGCTTGGCAATATGGATATGTAGATCTCCTACCAATGTAAACGACTCTGTGTAACCCTAACCCTATCCGATGTCTATATAAACCGGAGGGTTTTAGTCCGTAGGACGAACAACAATCATACCATAGGCTAGCTTCTAGGGTTTAGACTCTCTGATCTCGTGGTAGATCTACTCTTGTACTACCCATATCATCAATATTAATCAAGCAGGAGTAGGGTTTTACCTCCATCGAGAGGGCCCGAACCTGGGTAAAAACATTGTGTCCCTTGTCTCCTGTTACCATCCGCCTAGACGCACAGTTCGGGACCCCCTACCCGAGATCCGCCGGTTTTGACACCGACATTGGTGCTTTCATTGAGAGTTCCTCTGTGTCGTCGCCTTTAGGCCCGATGGCTCCTTCGATCATCAACAACGATGTGGTCCAGGGCGAGACTTTTCTCCCCGGACAGATCTTCGTGTTCGGCGGCTTTGCACTGCGGGCCAATTCGCTTGGCCATCTGGAGCAGATCGAAAGCTACGCCCCTGGCCATCAGGTCAGATTTGGAAGTTTGAACTACACGGCTGACATCCGCGGAGACTTGATCTTCGATGGGTTCGAGCCACAGCCATGCGCGCCGCACTGTCTCGATGGGTATGATCTAGCTCTGCCGCCGAACATTGTCGTGGAGGCCGCACCAGCGTCCGCTCCGACCCTTAGTTCGGAGCCGATTTCGCCGATCGAGGACGAGTGGTTGGACACTGCCTCGGGGGCTATGATATCTACGGCGATTGAGCCGAACACCATCCCTGCCCTTTGCAGAGACCGTGACTCCGAGGTGCCGGACTCCTCTCCGAACTCCGAACCTCCCGCGCCCCTACCAGTCGAATCTGACTGGGCGCCGGTTATGGAGTTCACCGCCGCGAACATCTTTCAGCACTCGCCCTTTGGCGATATCCTGAACTCATTAAAGTCTCTCTCTTTGTCAGGGGGGCCCTGGCCGAACTACGGTCAGGAAGGTTGGGATTCTGACGACGAAGAAAGTCAACGCCCACCCACCACCCACGTTGTAGCCCCGGTCGATGATTTCACCGACATGCTCGACTTCGACTCAAGACATCGACGGTATGGACGACGGTGCCGGAGATGATCAAGAGCCAGCGCCCACGGGGCACTGGAAGGCCACCTCGTCATATAACATATACATGGTGGACATCCCAAAAGATGGGAATGGCGATGGAACAGCGGAGGATGACCTCTCCAAGAAACAACCCAAGCGCCGACGTCAGCGACGCCGCTCTAAATCCCGCCACAGCAAAAACGATGAATCCGGCATGGGAGATAATAATACCTCGGACAGTGCCGAAGACAACCCCCTCCAGCAAGATTCAGCACAGGAGGAGGGAGAAGCCAGCCCTCATGATAGAGCGGCAGACAGAGAGGTAGAGGACGATAATTATATGCCTCCCTCCGAAGATGAGGCAAGCCTCGACGACGACGAATTTGTCGTGCCTGAGGATCCGCGAACAGGAGCGCTTTCAAACGCAGGCTTATGGCCACGGCAAGCAGCCTCAAGAAAAGCAGCAGCAGCTTAGAGCTGACCAAGACTTGCTAGGTGACGGATGGACTGAAGTCCTTGCAGCTGAGGAGTACGAACTCGAACGCCCCTCCAAAAGCTACCCCAAACGTAGGCCGTTGCCTCGATCAGAGGAGGAAGCACCCGCATCACCAGCGCACGACATGGTAGACCGGCCACCCCGTGGCCGCGATAGAGGGGCCTCTCGACCCTCCGCTCAAGCCACGCCCCGACGCCGCTCAAAAAGTAGCAAGGCACGGGAGAACGCGCCAGACTTGCGAGATTTACTGGAGGATAAGGCAAAGCAAACAAGATCGATCTACAGATCGCGTGGCGCCCAACGACTCGGAATGATTACCGTCACACCGGATACAGCAACCCTGGCCGGGCCGAACACAGCAGACAAAGCTCATATGAGCTACGCCGTGATATTGCCCAATACTGAGGCGCCAAGACACCCACTATGCTTCATGATGAAGTAATGGATCATCAAATCCACGAGGGTTTCAAACCCGTGAACATTGAATCATACGATGGTACCACAGATCCTGCGGTCTGGATCGAGGACTATCTCCTCCATATCCACATGGCTCACGGTGATGATCTACACGCCATCAAATACCTCCCACTCAAGCTTAAAGGACCAGCTCGGCATTGGCTCAACAGCTTGCCAGCAGAATCAATTGGTTGTTGGGAAGACCTGGAAGCCGCATTCCTCGATAACTTCCAGGGCACATATGTGCGACCACCAGACGCCGATGACCTTAGCCATATAATTCAGCAGCCAGATGAATCGGCCAGACAATTCTGGACACGGTTCTTAACCAAGAAAAATCAAATCATTGACTGTCCGGATGCAGAGGACCTTACAGCCTTCAAACATAACATCCGCGACGAGTGGCTTGCCCGGCACCTCGGACAGGAAAAACCGAAATCCATGGCAGCCCTCACATCACTCATGGCCCACTTCTGCGCAGGAGAGGACAGCTGGCTAGCTCGAAGCAACAACTTGGAAAAACACCCTGGTAGTTCGGATACCAAGGACAGCAATGGCAGGTCGCGTCGCAACAAGAATAAACGCCGCATTAACGGTGACAATTCTGAAGATACGACAGTAAATGCCGGATTCAGAGGCTCTAAACCCGGTCAGCGGAAGAAGCCATTCAAAAGAAATACCCAGGGCCCGTCCAACTTGGACCGAATACTCGATCGCTTGTGCCAGATACATGGCACCCCCGAAATACCAGCCAACCACACGAACAGAGATTGTTGGGTGTTCAAGCAGGCAGGCAAGTTAAATGCCGAACTCAATGACAAGGGGCTGCATAGCGATGACGAGGAGGAGCCCCGGCCGCCGAACAATAGAGGATGAAGGGCTTTCCCCACAAGTGCGGACGGTGAACATGATATACGCAACCCACATACCCAAAAGGGAGCGGAAGCGTGCACTAAGGGACGTATATGCGATGGAGCCAGTCGCCCCAAAGTTCAACCCGTGGTCCTCCTACCCGATCACTTTTGATCGAAGGGACCACCCCACTAGCATCCGACACAGCGGATTCGCCGCATTGGTTCTTGACCCAATCATTGACGGATTCCACCTCACTAGAGTCCTGATGGACGGCGGCAGCAGCCTGAACCTGCTTTACCAGGATACAGTGCGCAAAATGGGCATAGACCCCTCAAGGATTAAACCCACAAATACGACCTTTAAAGGCGTCATTCCAGGTGTAGAGGCCAACTGTACAGGCTCCGTTACACTTGAAGTGGTCTTCGGATCCCCAGATAACTTCCGAAGCGAAGAGTTAATCTTCGACATAGTCCCGTTCATAGCGGCTATCATGCATTGCTTGACGAACCGCATTTGCAAAGTTCAATGCGGTGCCGCACTATGCATATCTCAAGCTCAAGATGCCAGGCCCTCGAGGAGTAATCACGGTCAATGGAACACCGAACGCTCTCTCCGAACGGAGGAGCATACTGGCGCCCTAGCGGCGGAAGTGCAAAGCAGCCTCTTAAGGCAATTCTCGAGTCCGGCCATTCAACGTCCGGACACCGTCAAGCGCGCCCGGAGTAACCTACAGCAAGACCGCTTGGCACAATCCAAGCAAGCGTAGCAATGCGGCCCCAACCCCAGCCCTCGCAAAATCGCGAAGCCAGTACTACGCGTACATAACTATGCTCTGGAGATACCATGGGCATAAGGGGAGGGGCACAACCACGGCACGCCCAGAGTGCGGCTCAACCGCACCAGGGGCTCCCGATTGTGTCATTCTTTTTTATCCTTTTTCTCTTACTTTCAGGACTCCGTTTTTCAGAAGCCCTGTCCGGCACTAGAATTGCCGAACTCACGATGCAACAGCCAGGGAAGCAGAAAGCTACGTCGAGTGTCCAGGTGGTCTCTACTACGAGCATTATACCTGTTTTACATACCACCCCGCAGCTTACCCCTGGAGGGGGACATGTTAAATAGTCCCATCCCTTGCTTACTGCACTATTTGTATCGTTCTGCTTTCATTGCAGTACCTTTTTGAATAAACAATACATAGCTTCTGCTTATTATTGCATTCCCTTTTTTCCATATATGTTCATCTATGGCACGTTGCACCCGTACACTTTGGTACGGCCAATACACCAGGGGCTGGAGTACCCCACAGAATGGTGTGATAAGTCCGAACACTTTCACAAGTGCGGCACCCCGAACTTATAGCATTATATGCATCGGCTCCGAATCATGTCTTGGGTCAATAGTTGGGTTTTCCCGGCTCCCATGTTTTGGTACCTTACGTTCCGTTATATCGGCTAAGGTAGCACTGGGAGAACCACTGCGATTGTGCCCCGGTTGAGCTGGGTTGAGCACCTAAGTGGAGAAAGCTAAAACTGACCGTGATGATAAGGCGAGAGCTGGTCGCTGTTCGAGAGGTTTTTTCGGGTCCCTAAAGACTTATGCCGCTTAGAGCGAGGAGCCGGCTCTGTCCGGCCAAGGCGTGGATAGCGTCCCGAACTCGGTCTTCCGAATACTAGGGGCTTCGCCGAAATTTAAAATTATAGAATTCTATGGCTAAGTGAGAGTGTTCAAGCACTATAAGTCCGGTTGCCTGGTTCATTGCGTTGAGGGACTCCCTCGTAGGACCCAAGAATGGGAACAAGAGCGCTCAAGTTTATCCCGAACACCCCAGCACTCGTGGCATGGGGGCTGAAGCCAACGACTTGCCATCTCTCAGATTTGATAAACAGCGCCTGAGAAGGTAATATTTTAAATTCACAAGCGTTGCTTAGCGCATATGAACAAGTTTTCAGCGTACAGGATAACAAATGCGAGTCTATTCAAAAATTACATCTTTGGAACATTCACCCGCTATCAGGCGGGCACCCTCCAGGACGCCCTCATAATACATTTCGGGCTTGCGATGCTCCTTGCCCACTGGTGGTCCGTCCTTCACAAGCTTCTCGCCATCCAGCTTGCCCCAGTGCACCTTAGCACGGGCAAGGGCCCTACGGGCACCTTCGATGCAGACAGAGCGCTTGATTACTTCGATCCACGGACAGGCGTCCACCAGCCGCCGCACTAGCCCGAAGTAGCTCCCAGGCATGGCCTCATTTGGCCACAGCCGAGCTATAAGGCCCTTCATGGCCTGTTCGGCGACCTTGTGGAGCTCGACCAATTGCTTCAATTGGTCGCTCAAGGGCACCAGATGTTCGGCCTCAGCATACTGAGACCAAAACACCTTCTCCGTCGAGCTCCCCTCTTTGGCCCGGTAGAAAGCGGCGGCATCGGATACACTGCGGGGCAGATCTGCGAAGGCTCCTGGAGAGCTCCGGATTCGGGTAAGTAACAAATAATTGACTTTTACATTCTTGCTTTGCATAAAGAATGCCTTACCCGCCGCTATTTTCTTCATCACTTCGATTTCCTGGAGGGCTTTTTGGGCTTCGGCCTTAGCGGCTTTGGCACTCTCAAGAGCCAAGGCAAGCTCGGACTCTCGGGTCTTCGAGTCCCGCTCCAAACCCTCATGTTTTTTCATGAGAGCCTGGAGCTCTTGCCGTACCTCCGCCAGCTGCGCCTCCCCCTTATCTCGCTCGGTGCGCTCCGCGGCCGCTTTGTTTTCGGCCGCGTTCACCGCTTCCTTTAGGGTCGCCACCTCGTTCGTGGCCCCTACAATACCCATGTTATTCCTGTCTATTTTGCAACCAACTCCTTCCTATAAGGTATTACTTTAATAAGGTATTTTTTACCTTCTTTGTCCTCGAGCTGCTTCTTGGCTTGGCCGAGCTCGTTCTCGGACCGCTCAAGGTTCTCCTTTAATACATTGACCTCCGCAGTCAGTGCGGCAGAGGTCAGCAGGGCAGCCTGCATTCCCATATTGACATAATTATGTTAGACTCCTGCGTATATCTTTTTAGATCCTTAGTCCGGCTTTTCTTTTCGAACACCGAACTAAGCATCGAGAACTCTTGTCTGTCACGGTAATCTTTCTGCATATATTAAAAACTTACCTCAAAGCCTGTTAGAAGGCTGTTGCAGGCTTCAGTCAGCCCGCTCTTGGCGGACTAAACTTTCTGGATCACCGCACTCATAACAGTGCGGTGCTCCTCCTCGATGGAGGCGCTGTTAAGCGCCTCCAGTAAGCTGTCCGGTGCCTCCGGTTGGACGAAGGACACCGGCGTCTTACCCTTCTTACGAAGGGGCCGCTTGCCGGACTTCGGAACCGCTGAAGGTTCCGGTATGGAGTCCGGACAAGGGTCGGGCTTAGAGCCCCCTGGGGCCTTGCTCCCCTCACGCCTGCAGTCCGGGAGGCTGCCTTGTGGCGCCTCCTGCGCCACCTCCTCTTGACCAGGCCCCCCTTGGGGCCCCACCTCGGCGTCGTCGGCGACGCGAGGCGAGGAGGCGGCCGGAAGAGAAGTGCTCTCCACTTCGGACGAATTCAGGGACCCGCTTGACGAAGCGGCAAGCTCGCCCTTGGGCGGGCTGCATGATTGTTCAGCATTAGAGAACACTATGCAGTAAATAAGAAAAAAAACCATGGGTATCCGGACACTTACGATCTCGCCAGGGGCTTGGCCCTCGAGGGCCACTCCTCCTCGCCGTCGTTGGCGTTGGTGGAGACGTCCGGAGGAAGGGTTCTTCCCTTCTTGGACCCTCCGGCCTCCCCGGTCGGGGCGGCCTTTCTTTTCTCTCTTCCCCGCAGGGGAGAGGCTTCTTTTTCCTCCTCCTCAGGAGAGGATTCGGCTTCAGAATCTGACACCACTTGGTGCCGGGAGCTCCTTCGAGTTCCCGTGGCCTCCTTCTTGGCCTTCTTCTCCGACACCACGTGAGGTGCCGGAACCAGCAGCCCCGTCAAGCGAGCGTCCGCTGGGTCTTTTGGCAAAGAAGCCGGACAGTTAATCTGTCCGGACGTCTTCAGCCAGTCCTGTCAAACGTTAGGGAGTTTTATATCCCACATAGAATCAAACTATGAACAAAGAGTCCCATAAAGGGCAAAATAATTTACCTCGCTGGCTTGACGCTGCGAGCGGAATCCGCAATCTTCGGTAGCGGATGCGGGGGCTTCGGCGCCCTTGGACAGCACCTTCCAGGCATCTTCGTACGTAGTGTCGAAGAGCCGGGTCAAGGTCCGGTGCTGTGCCGGATCAAACTCCCACAAATTGAAGGCCCGTTGCTGGCATGGGAGAATCCGGCGGATGAGCATAACCTGGACTACGTTCCTGCATTTGTCCAGGTATATACTTTCGGGGTCAGCTAAACAGTGCGTGCTTGCGTGGTATCCCTTGTTTGTCTGTCCCGAAAGGTTACTGAGAGCGGGCCAATCGTTGTTGGTTACAAACAGCAACGCGTGCAGGTTAAATTCCTCCTGTCTGTGCTCATCCCATGCACGTACACCGTTTCCATTCCACAGCTATAAAAGTTCTTCAACTAATGGCCTTAGTTACACATCAAGGCCGTTGCCGGGTTGCTTAGGGCCTTGGATGAGAACTGGCATCATAATGAACTTCTGCTTCACGCACATCCAAAGGAGGAAGGTCATACATACATAGAGTCACGGGCAAGGTGCTGTGATTGCTGCTCTGCTCACCGAAAGGATTAATGCAATCCGCGCTTAAAGCAAACCATACCTTCCTTGGGTCACCTGCAAACTCAGCCCAGTACTTTCCCTCGATTTTTTTCCACTGCGACCCATCAGCGGGTGCTCTCAACTTCCCATCTTTCTTACAGTCCTCACTGTGCCATCGCATCAAATGGGCATGCTCTTTGTTTCTGAACAGTCGTTTCAACCGTGGTATTATAGGAGCATACCACATCACCTTCGCAGGAACCCTCTTCCTGCGGGGCTTGCCGTCAACATCACCAGGGTCATCTCATCTGATCTTATACCGCAATACACCGCATACCGGGCATGCGTTCAAATCCTTGTACGCACTGCGGTAGAGGATGCAGTCATTAGGGCATGCATGTATCTTCTACACCTCCAATCCTAGAGGGCATACGGCCTTCTTTGCTGCATACATACTGTCGGGCAATTCGTTATCCTTTGGAAGCTTCTTCTTCAATATTTTCAGTAGCTTCCCAAATCATTTGTCAGGCACAGCATTCTCTGCCTTCCACTGCAGCAATTCCAGTACGGTATCGAGCTTTGTGTTGCCATCTTCGCAATTAGGGCACAACCCTTTTTTGTGATCCTCTAACATGCGATCGAATTTTAGCTTCTCCTTTTGACTTTCGCATTGCGTCCTTGCATCGACAATGACCCGGCGGAGATCATCATCATGGGGCACATCATCTGGTTCCTCTTGATCTTCAACAACTTCCCCCGTTGCAGCATCATCGGACACATCGTCTGGTTCCTCTTCATCTTCAGCAGCTTCCCCCGTTGCAGCATCACCGTATTCAGGGGGCGCATAGTTGTCATCGTCCTCTTCTTCTTCGCCGTCTTGCATCATAACCCCTATTTCTCCTGCCTCGTCCAAACATTATAGTGTGGCATGAAACCCTTGTAAAGCAGGTGGCTGTGAAAGATTTTCCGGTCAGAGTAAGACTTCGTATTCCCACATTTAGGGCATGGACAACACATAAAACCATTCTGCTTGTTTGCCTCAGCCACTCGAGAAAATCATGCACGTCCTTAATGTACTCGGAGGTGTGTCTGTCACCGTACATCCATTGCCGGTTCATCTGCGTGCATTATATATAATTATGTGTGTCAAAAGTAAGAAAATTAGACAAGTATCTATGTAAAGTAAGAATTTTTTTCTTTCAGAAAGAAGATAAGAACAAGAGGCTCACCATGGTGGTGCCGACGACGAGATCGGCACGGGCGATCGACGCCGGTGAAGACGGGGACGGGGCGTGACGGACCGCTAATATAAACCTAGAAAAATCTCAGGAAAAATGGAGCTCGGAGGTCGAGCTTCGAGAGGAGAAAGCTTAACTAGTGTGGCTCGGGCATTTCATCAAACACCTCATGTGCATAGGAGGTGAGCTAGAGCTCCTAATGCCCTCCCCTCGCCGGCCAGCAAAAAACAGAGCACTGTGGAGTGCTCTGCCGCGGCGATGGGGTATATAGGCAACTCATTTTTTCCGGTTCATGGCTGGAACCGGTACTAAAGGCACCCCTTCTGTCCTGGTTCGTGCCACGAACCAGGACCAATGTATGTGGGCCAGGAGCGAGGCCTATTTGTCTCGATTCACGACAGGAACCGGGACAAATGGGTGCATTTAACCGGGACCAATGCCACCAAGGCCCCGGTCGGCCCCCTGGGCTCACGAACCGGGACTAATGCACCCCATGGGTCCCGGTTCATGCCGAACCGGGACTAATGGGCTGGCCAGGCCCGAACAAAAGCCCTGTTTTCTACTAGTGCATATAGATTTCCTCATTTTGCTCTCCATTCAGAAAAGCCATCTTAACATCCATCTGGTGGACGAGAAGACCATGTGAGGCTGCCAACGAGAGTAATACTCGAATGGTGCTTAGTCTGGCCAGAGGTGAATAAGTATCAAAGAAATCTTCCTCTTCTTTCTGGTCATAGCCCTTGGCCACAAGCCTAGCCTTGTACTTTTCAATCATAACATCAGGCCTAAGCTTCTTTTTGAACAGCCACTTACATCCCAATGGTTTGCAACCATAGGGACGCTCAGTGATCTCCCATGTCCCAATAGCCATGATGGAATCCATCTCGCTACGGACCACATCCTTTCAGTAGTCAGCTTCTGGAGAGGCATACACTTCTGAAATAGAAGTGGGAGTATCATCTATGAGGTACACAAAGAAATGATCACCAAAGGTCTTTGCAGTCCTTTGTCTCTTTCCCCTACCAAGGGTTTCCTCGTCATCCTCCTCAGGATTTTCATCATGTGTTTGTTCATAATATCCCATAGGAATGGCAGGCTCTGGAGTCTCCTCAGATTCCTGTCTAGAAGTGCTTTGCATATCTCTCATAGGAAAAATATCCTCAAAGAATGTAGCATCCTTAGACTCCATAATTGTACTGACCTTCTGGTCAGGTACCTCAGATTTCACTACTAGAAATCTATAGCCAACGGTGTTCTTAGCGTAGCCCAAATTAACACAGTCCATAGTTTTTGGTCCAAGCTTACGCTTTTTGGGGATCGGCACATTGACTTTCGCCAAACAGCCCCAAGTTCGCAAGTACGAGAGTGTTGTCCTTCTCTTTGCCCATTTCACATAGGGAGTGATCTCATTAACCTTTGTCAGAACTTTATTCAGGACATGACATGCCGTCAATATAGCCTCCCCCCACCATGCCTTGGATAAACCCGATGTTTCTAACATGGCGTTAACCAAATCAGTTAGAGTGGGGTTTTTCCGCTCGACAACCCCATTTGACTGGGGTGAATAGGGAGGCGTCCTCTAATGAATAATGCCATGTTCTGCACAAAAAGAATCGAACTCACTCGAGAAGTACTCTCCACCATGATCTGACCGAACTCGTCTAATTTTCTTTTCAAGTTGATTCTCAACTTCCGCTTTATAGATTCTAAAGTAGTGTAGATCCTCATCTTTAGTATTTAACAGATACACAGACAATATCTAGTGGAATCATATTTCAATGTCATGAAGTATTTCTTTCCACCTTTAGTCAACACACCATTCATCTCACAATGATCAGAATGTATGATTTCTAATGGTGCCAAGTGTCTCTCCTCCGCGGCCTTGTGAGGCTTGCAAGGTTGCTTAGCTTGCGCACATGAAAGGCACTTAGAACCTTTGGCTAAAGTGAAACTCAGGATTAAATCCAACTTAGCTAGCCGCATCATAACACCGAAACTAATGTGACAAAGACGTGAATGCCAAACTTCAGATTCATTAACACTCGAATGAATATGGTTCATGACTTTATTACAAAAATCCGCGAGGGAAAGACGGAACATCCCTCTGCTCTCATAACCTTTTCCAACAAATAGTCCATACTTAGTAACAACTAATTTATTAGACTCGAAAACCAACTTAAACCCTTCTCTACATAGAAGGGAGCCACTAACGAGGTTCTTCTTGATGGCGGGGACATGCTGCACGTTCTTCAGCCGCACGATCCTTCCCAAGTAAACTTCAGATCAGCCGTGCCAACAACATGTACAGAAGCACTCGCGCCATTCCCCATCAGTACGGACCCGTAGCCTGTGACCTTGTAAGAAGAGAACAATAAAATGTCAGCACACACATGAACACCTACACCTGTGTCCACCCACCAATCGGTGGGCTTAAACACTGAAAAAACAGTAAACAAATTACCGTACCCAGATGCACCATTCTCATTGTTGCTCACAATCATGTTGACAGACTTGGAGTCCTGTCCTGACTTCTTAAACTTGTTTGGGCACTTGTTGGCCCAATGTTCAACCGAACCACAAGTAAAGCAACCCTCATCCTTCTTTTTTCCTCTTGAAGGTCTTCTTACCCTTCTTTTTAAAGTCGGTATTGTGTTGGACACCGTTCTTTCCCTTGGGCTTGTGGGAGTTGAAGCTCCTCTGATTCACCATGTTGGCGACAGAAGTCCCTTTGGCCCCTTTTCAGTGCGAGTCCTTTGCCCTTGAATTCTGCTCAACACTCAGATGGCCAATGACATCCCCCATAGAGAATTCATGCCTCTGATGTTTCAGAGTGGTGGCAAAGTTCCTCCAGGAATTAGGGAGCTTAGTGATTATGCAGCCCGCGACAAACTTGCCCGGTAACTCGCACTTCAGAAGCTCAAGCTCCTTAACAATGCATATTATCTCATGAGCCTGCTCCAATATAGGACGGTTTTCAACCATCTTGTAATCGTGGAACTGCTCTATAATATACATCTCGCTCCCGGCATCGGCCGCCCCGAACTTAGATTCGAGCGCCTCCCACAAGTCCTTGGTGACATGGACATGTAAATATGCATCGACCAGTTTATCTCCGATCATGCTAAGAACTGCTCCGAGAAACACACCGGTGGCCTCCTTGAACGTCTTCTCCTGTTCAGGAGCAATCATTCTCGTGGAGACACCGGTGACCCAGAACACATTCATAGCCGTGAGCCATAAAGTGGTCTTAGTCTCCCAACGCTTAAAGTACATACCGGTAAACTTATCCGGTTTCAATGCAGCGGCAAAGCCACTTGCCAAAAATTCCCACACATAATAGGCAATTTTTCGACTAATGTAATCCATAAATAAATCACTAGCATGACATTGACAGAATTAAGAACATGCTCATATTGAATCACGCAAGCACATTCTACGCTAATGATGATGGAGATAACGCGGACGTAGAGGAAGTAGACGAACAGCGAGCAGTCACGTAGTCGCATCCCTAAAACCTATTTGCCTCTCTCCCGTACAGGAATCAGAGAGACGTGGTTTTGGAGACCTACTCTCCCATCGACCGTGTACGTAGTGGACATGATGGATTCACCGGCGACAATAGCAGCAAGGAAGAACAACAGTGGGCGTGCACGTGGAGCAGATGTGATATGTTCGTGGCGGCTAGGGTTAGGAGACACCGCACACTTATATAGGCGCAACCGCGCGGAGAGACATGGGCTCGACCCACGTCCGAGTCCGTGACAGCCCATGATCCGACGTCTCAGATCGTGGCCCAGCTGTCTGAGAACTCTCCGTTAGTGACTGGCAAAAATAAGCGCGTATGTGTGAGCTCGGCTCGCGACGAGGCGTGGCGAGGCGGGTGGCGGAGGAGGAGTGCGCGAGGGCCTCTTCTATTCTCAAGCTCCAGTAGCTTGTATAAGAGAAACCCTTATAAGGAGGTCCAACTCCTCTTCCACTTCCGGGGTGGGACTAAACTTCCCACCTCCACCTAGTGCCAATAAACCCACATGGGCCCTTAGAGATTTTCAGAAATTGCTATATGGGCCTAAAGCCCATTCCAAATTTCAGCATTTTCAGAAATTTGTCTAAAAAAAAAGAAAGATAGCAATACAAAACTGCATCATCCAAGATGGGACACTGCCCGTTTCCTGTTTTTTTTTGTCGCACCATTTTTCTTGTCTACCGCTGGGATTTTTGCCCCTGGGAATGTGTGGGCTTTTGACGTTGGGTCCGTTCTATTTTTTTTTTCTTTTTGTCCTACGCTACCGGGGTGGACGGGAGATAATAGGGAACAAGTGACGTTTTTTTTCTGCATTTCGTTTTTCTTTGCTGTTTTACTTTTTATCCATTATTCCTATTTAAATTTCTATTCTACCTTCATTTTTCTATTTTTTTTCTTTTTTTTCTTTTCATATTTTGGGTGGCAGAGAAAATGTAATGTTTTTCCTAAACTAATTTCTACTCAGATGAGATTGGGTTAATGTTTTTAAATGTACTAGGAAGATAAATTTTTATACCTTTATTTTGTGTTCCCGGGTTTTTTCTCTGAATTGTGTTTTCTTTTTTATGCTTATCATATTCTTATTTTAGACTCACAAAGAGGATGACAACTAGACCCATTCTAGAATCAAAGAAAGCGCGAATCGAAGTAGTGGTTCCATCGATTTTCTTTATCTCCTCTGATTGCATTACAAGGGGAGGAGTAGTGGTTCTAGATTTTCTTTTTCTGTTTTCCATTGAATTTTTTGGATTTTTGTTATTGGTCTAATGTTTTGTAGGTTCGTATTTTTACTCATGCTTCCCTTTTTTAGTTTATTTTTTATTTCTCATTTTTTTCCATTTTTCTTCTTCATCTATTTAAAAAGTTCTTCTGTTTCCTACTATATGTAAGCAACATGTATACAACTGCAAGTGTTGCACCACACACGCAACAACAAGCCTGGCAAGATGCATGTAGTTGCAAGCATCACGCCTCGAGCGCAATTGCAAGCATCACAACATGCAAGCAACTGCAAGCATAGTCACACATGTGTAATTATGAGAAATTATTCTTTTGTCACTAGACATGTAACTGCAAGCGTTATAACCCGATTAAAACTGCACGGCACAAGACAGTGCAACTGGGGTCGAGAGGGAGGTTGTCGGGGCGAGTTACATCTCCATCACTAGACATGCAATAGCAAGTGTTGTAACCTGACAAAAATTGCATTTCCACAACCGACGTCGAGTGGGGTTTGTTAAGCCAGTTGCATGTCCATCACTAGACATGCAACTGCACGAGCACAAAATGACTACAACTAGGGATGAGTGGAGAGTTATCGGGGCCATTTGCATGTCCACCACTAGACATGCAACTGCAAGTGTTGTAACCCAACTTCAGCTGCACGAGCACAATACGACTACAAGTAGGGTAGGGAGGGGGTTCTTGGGCTAGTTCCATGTCCAAAACTACACATGAAACTGCAAGTGTTTGTAACCCGAGTGAAACGGAAGTAGGAGGAGTGTTGTCAGGGACAGTTGCATGTCCACCACTAGACACGCAACTGCGAGTGTTGTATCTCATCTGCAACTACACGGGCATAAAGCGACTGCAACTAGAGTTAGAAGGGAAGTTGTCGAGGCAAGTTGCTTTGTCCACCACTATACATGCAACTGCAAGCATGGTAACCCTACTGCGACTACACGGGCACCAAGCGACTGTAATTGGGGTCGATGGTAGAGGTGTCAAGGGCCACTTGCATGTCCACCACAAGACATGCAAGTGCAAGCATTGTAACCCTACTAGAACTACACGGGCACCAAGCGGCTGCAATTGGGGTCGACGGTAGAGGCGTCGGGGGCTAGTTCACTGGTGTGCGTCGGTCCTAAACAAACAGTTTAAAACCCCTTTCCGCGACGGCATCTGAAACCGTCTCCAAGTGAGTGTGGGCGATAGGGGGGGGGTCCTTCCCACACGACCCAGAAACCGTCGGGGAGATACCCTCCTGGCACACACGTTCGGCAAAATGAGGTCGTGTGCGACCGGCGAGCGCTCAAATACGGAAAGACATAAAGTACAGATAAAAAAATACAATTATACAGCAAAACTGTTTTCGGTTGCAAGTACATCCCACACAGTTAGTCCCCGCTAAACGTTTCTGTTCGTATGCACATCCCACATAGTCGCTCCAAGGAAAACGTTTGCGCAAGGTGGCGTAACACAGACATTTTTGAAGAGAATGTCGTGTGTGATTGTTCATTGACCCGACACGGTTTATTCCTAGAAACTGTGTGCGTTGCCTGAGATCATCGCCCACGGTGGTTTCTCATTAACCGTTTGCAATAGGAAAACCCAATTAGCAAGCTAATTGGCCAATTAGCGGGCTAATTGCCCTATTATTAATAATCCATTTACTAATCTAATTGACATTCATATTAAGCACATAATATATTCCATTTCCATATTAAGGAAGCAGGATTTCATAATTGAAATACATCAGAGTACAACATGATATAGCTTCAGCACTCAGCTACCCCATTACACAACTGCACCAGCAGCAAGTTTCACATGCAACATCTAGAACCTTTCAAAATTAGCATCTTAGACGGTACATAGAGAGATGCATCTCATCTGGAAAACTGCTGAAGCAGAAGGCGAATATTGAGCCTTCATTCATGTTGAAGGTCTTTGCAACTTTAGGCCAGTGCCTGTGGATGATTGACCGTCCATCCTTCGTCCTCTTCAGGAACACTTCAATATTGAACCGTGGGTGTTGTATGAAAACCTTCCTCGCCTCCTGACCATAGAGGTGGTTTGAGAGGTAATCATCAGTTAATCCTGAAAACAAGGATGTGCATAAATATCTACTCTATATTGGAAATGGGGCAAAGGAATACAAAAAGGCAAGGTATAATAGTTAGTACCATCTTGTAAACCTCAGTGCTTCCCATTGTTTCTGTGCAACACATATAAGGTATTTAGTCATCAGGTTAAGTAAGGGTTCGCATGCAATCAGTGAAATATGTTGATGATAAATAAGCACATTGCAGATTCATCAGATTAATTCAAGCCACATGGAACACCCATTTATCCAATCCAAGCATGATTAAGAACTAGGAAATATAGCACTTGTATATGTTTCTCATGTATTAAGTGCAGGCAAATTCGATTTATTCCTCACATGGTATACAATAACAGAATGCAGGCACAACAATTGAACATCGCATTGCAGAATTGAACCAAACAGTTAACTAAACACCACAACAAATGAACCAAACGTTAACTGAGCACCACATTGCACAATATAACATACTCCTAATAGAAGATCAGACAGTTAACCAAACCAAGCTTGCTTAACAACTTGGAAATATAGCAAATGTATTTGTTTCTCATGTATTTAGTAGAGCCAAATTCGATTTATTCCTCACATGGTATACAATAGCAGAATGCAGCCACAACAATTGAACATCGCATTGCAGAATTGAACAAAGCAGTTAAAACACCACAACAAGTGAACCAAGCCACAACAAATGAACCAAGCAGTTAAGTAAACACCAATTGAACAATATAGCATACTCCTAATAGAGATCAGACAGTTAACCAAACCAAGCATGCTTAACAACTTGGAAATATTGCACCCTGAAGAATTGAACATCACATTTGCAGAATTGAACCAAGCAGTTAATTGAACACCACATTGCACGACATATAGAACATATACACTATAGCAGAAGATTGCATGGTAAAAGTAGATAACACAATTCACTAGAATTTGTTAAGGAAAGACAATAGCTAGCAAACTGAACATGGGTCCTTATAGTGAGCTAATAAGACTAGCTACTCCTCATTGTCGGAGATATAGATGACGATTGGCTCCTTGGACATGGAAGAGGGCGAGGCCTCCGCATCGTGGGTGCCCTCGTTGTAGCGGTGAGTTGCCTGAGCTGCTCCGGGCACCAACCTGCTGGCTCTCGAGATGAGGTAAGCACGTGCGCGCTGAGAAAACACCTCGTAGTCTTCGTCGAAGGCACCGACGTTGGCCTCGAGAAAACGCCACGAAGTGTCGTTTAAAGCAGCCAACCACGTCACGGCCTCGGCACGTGAGGCATCAACGGTGGACTCGACGGTGAGGTGCTCCTCCATGATCCGGGGATCGTCACGAATGGCAGCCATCGCGACCTCATCCGCGTGTGCGGCCGCGAGTTGTTTCTCCGCTGTCAAATGCTCCTTGAGGTCCTGGCTATATTGCGTGCACCATGGCTTAGGCCGGCACTTATTTGGTGGAGGGGTCGGTGATTTGGGTGGAAGGTGTCGCGCTCGCGCCGGCGGTCGGGCCATGTGGGATGTGGAAGGAGGAGGAGGATGGGGGTCGGTGTGGATTACCTGCCTGGATAGGCGAGGCCGAGCAGCGTGAAGGAGGGTCGCTGGCGAGGAGGCAGCGGCACTACAAGCAAGGAGTGAAGGTTTCAACTTGGAAAGGAAGGTGGAAAGAGGGGAAATGTGGCTTTTGGTAAGGGGGAGGGGGCGGGGAGGTAAATATTTCCGCGGAAGCCAAAAATTTGGAATCGCTTCAGCCAAAAAACTGGCGCACAAAGTGTCATAGGACACGGTCCCTTATTCAGACACGGTCCGAAGATATTTTGTGCTGCATCTCACACGGTTGGTTATAATAAACTGTGTGGGATCTACTTCATTTTTGGTGTTGATTTGAATTACATAATGGGGTCACAGCGGCCATGGACGGTGTTTGAATTGCTAGACCTTTTATTCTCGTGACAACATAGAACAACTGGAGTGTTGTGTGAATTTTTGTGATTTTTTGAGGTTTGTTTGGACATTTTATGCATTAAGTCAGTTTTCAATGCATTTATGTGCATAATTCAAATTTGAACTACATGCGCATGCTCCAGTGCATATAAATTGGTTGAAAAATCAAATCTTTGTCCTTGGGTGCATGCTTAGGTCCCATGCAAGAAATGAGAATAAATTTTCAAACACCATGGCACCGTTGATTGCCGGAAAAATAGTGAGATGCCTGGTTTTTAAATTCTAGTAAATCCAAAACTTGTCTGAAATTCATGAAACTTGGCATGCTATCATGGAGCCGCATCAACATGCCGTGGTACAAATTTTGTCCCATTTGGGGCAGGCTTGGGTATATGCTTCTCACAAACCGGAGTTTCTCACAACAAGCATGATGGTTTTCAGTAGGGAACGTCCCACCTTTGGGGACGAAACGATATCCATTGCCTCTTATTGCTTTCAAGTTTTTTTCTCGTGTCAACATAGAACAACAGGAGTGTTGTGTGCATTTTTCTGATTTTTTGGTGTTCGTTTGGACATTTTTATGCATTAACTGAGTTTTCAATGCATTTATGTACAGGATTCGAATTTGAAATACATGCGCATGCTCCAGTGCATATAAATTGGTTGAAAAATCAAATCTGTGTCCTTGGGTGCATGTTTAGGTCCCATGCAAGAAATGGGAATGAATTTCAAACACCAGGGCACCGTTGATTGCTGGCAAAACAGTGAGATGCCTGGTTTTTAAATTCTAGTAAATCCAAAATTCGTCTGAAATTCATGACACTTGGCATGCTGTCATGGAGCGGCATCTACATGCCGTGGTACAAATTTTGTCCCATTTGGGGTAGGTTTGGGTATATGCATCTCACAAACCAGAGATTCTCACAACAAGCATGATGGTTTTTGGTAGGGAACGTTCCCCCTTTGGGACGAAACAATATCCATTGCCTATTATTGCTTTCAAGTTTTTTCTCGTCTCAACATAGAACAACAGGAGTGTTGTGTGAATATTTGTGATTTTTCAGGGTTCGTTTGGACATTTTTATGCATTAAGTGACTTTTCAATGCATTTATGTGCATAATTCAATTTTGAACTACATGCGCATGCTCCATGCATATAAATTCGTTGAAAAATCAAATGTGTGTCCTTGGGGCATGCTTAGGTTCCATGCAAGAAATGTGAATGAATTTCAAACACCATGTCACCGTTGATTGCCGGCAAAACAGTGAGATGCCTGGTTTTTAAATTCTAGTAAATCCAAAACTCGTATGAAATTCATGAACCCTGGCATGCTATCATGGAGCGGCATCAACATGCCATGGTACAAATTTTGTCCCAGTTGGGGTAGGTTTGGGTATATACTTCTCACAAACCGGAGCTTGTCACAACAAGCATGATGGTTTCCGGTAGGGAACGTCCCACCTTTGGGGACGAAACGATATCCATTGCCTCTTATTGCTTTCAAGTTTTTTTTTCTCGTGTCAACATAGAACAACAGGAGTGTTGTGTGAATTTTTTTGTTTTTTTGGGGTTCGTTTGGACATTTTTATGCATTAACTGAGTTTTCAATGCATTTATGTGGATAATTCAAATTTGAACTATATGTGCATGCTCCAGTGCATATAAATTGGTTTAAAAATCAAATATGTGTCCTTGGGTGCATGCTTAGGTCCCATGCAAGAAATGGGAATGGATTTCAAACACCATGGCACCGTTGATTGCCGGCAAAACAGTGAGATGCCTGGTTTTTAAATTCTAGTAAATCCAAAACTCGTCTGAAATTCATGAAACCTGGCATGCTATCATGGATCGCCATCAACATGCCGTGGTACAAATTTTGACCCATTTGGGGCAGGCTTGGGTATATGCTTCTCACAAACCGGAGCTTCTCACAACAAGCATGATGGTTTCCGGTAGGGAACGTCCCACCTTTGGGGACGAAACGATATCCATTGCCTCTTATTGCTCTCAAGTTTTTTTCTCGTGTCAACATAGAACAACAGGAGTGTTGTGTGAATTTTTGTGATATTTCGGGGTTCGTTTGGACATTTTTATGCATTAACTGAGTTTTCAATGCATTTATGTGCATAATTCAAATTTGAACTACATGCGCATGCTCCAGTGCATATAAATTGGTTGAAAAATAAAGTTTGTGTCCTTGGGTGCATGCTTAGATCCCATGCAAGAAATGAGAATGAATTTGAAACACCATGGCGTCGTTGATTGCCGACAAAATTGTGAGATGCCTGGTTTTAAATTCTTGTAAATCCAAAACTCGTCTGAAATTCATGAAACTTGGCATGCTATCATGGAGCGGCATCAACATGCCGTGGTACAAATTTTATCCCATTTGGGGCAGGCTTGGGTATATGCTTCTAAAAAACCGGAGCTTCTCACAACAAGCATGATGGTTTTCAGTAGGGAACGTCCCACCTTTGGGGACGAAACTATATCCATTACCTCTTATTGCTTTCAAATTTTTTTCTCGTGTCAACATTGAACAACAGGAGTGTTGTGTGAATTTTTGTGATTTTTCGGGGTTCGTTTGGATATTTTTATGCATTAACTGAGTTTTCAATGCATTTATGTGCGTAATTCAAATTTGAACTACATGCGCATGCTCCGGTGCATATAAATTGGTTGAAAAATCAAATCTGTGTCCTTGGGTGCATGCTTAGGTCCCATGCAAGTAATGAGAATGAATTTCAAACACCAGGGCACTGTTGATTGCCGGAAAAATAGTGAGATGCCTGGTTTAGATATTCTAGTAAATCCAAAACTCGTATGAAATTCATGAAACTTGGCATGCTATCATGCAAGGTCACCCGACATGCTGTGGTATTTTTAATGTCCATTTTGAGAGAAGGCGCACTCGAATAATGACAGCCAACAAAGACATTTTGAAAAAAGAAGTAGCTGCCACTTTAATATCTCAAACGTTTGTATAATTGAAACCGTGTGCGTTTAGTTAACCATTGACGTGACGCAACGTGTCTTGATTTTAATGGCTATAGGAGGTGTCGTGTGGACAGCTGCTTGACTGAACGGGAGGCGTGCGACCGCAGTCTGGTGCGCAGGCTCACAGGGAAGCGTACAAGCTGTTCAACGCAGGATCTGTGCATCTCTTCAACTCAAACAGTTCAGATTACGGTATGCAAATTAAAGCGAGACTTCGGCGGTAAGCCAAGAGACACTGCGATTTGTCAAAATATGCAGCTAAAAATCAATATCACCATCTATTTTTTGCAACTAAAATTCAGTAATTAAGCATATATTTCATTCATACTAGAGATTAAGCAGTCGTCCTCACCGGGAAGCGAGACAGCTTTGGACCGCTGCCCGCCTCGCTCCCACTGGTCTATATTAATGGCGCCACCGAGCGGCCGCACCCCCCATCCTCGCCACACACACAATTCCTCTCTCTCCGCCCGCATCCTCGATGCCGCTCTGTGTCCTCAAAGCCGTCAGTGCACGAGGATGCCGCCGAAGCGCCCCATCAGAGGGAGTGGCGACGTGATACCTCTACAACTTATCTATAATTTTTGATTGTTCCATGCTATTATATTATCTGTTTTGTGAAAGGAGTGAAACAAAGTGTCGCTTCGGGAAACATGGGTATATCCCATGAACCAGGAGCGCCAGCACCGGTTCCTCGATCTTCCTACTGGAGGCATGGTCATGGCTTTCATTCATTCATTTCATTCTTTGTTCTGTTGGGGAATTGAACCACTCAAAGGATTTAGAGTCTCCTTCTTTATTGGGGGCTCCTAACACACTCAGCCAATTCGTGTAGCATCTTATTCAGGATCTCGGTGCTCCCAAAAGTTGTGAGCGACTCCAGGAACAAGACTCTGCCACCTCTGTGCGTCACCGAATGAAGGAAGGAAAGAGCATGTCGTACATAAACCTGGATTTTTTCCATGTCAAGCATTGTGGAATAGTGGCATTTCGTTAATGGCTAAAATGTTCTTAGTGAAAGGGTTGCCGCAAAAACGGCAGGCAGATCTTGTGCCACTCCACCAGGTCGTATGAAACTGGCATGCATCCTGGCTCCCGGGACTCTTTCATAGAATTCCAACAATTTCTCCCGCTCCTCAAAAGCCCAAGGAAAATAAACTCTAGGAGGTTGATGTATCTGCTGCCCATATTGATATTGATTTTGCGGCCTTTGTTCTTGCAGGTATTGGT
>CM038674.1:1218475-1249453 GCA_021605145.1 Aegilops bicornis
TTTCACTTTCATGCCCAGTTCTTTTTCGACTTGGCAATCGTAGCAATTTATGTAAAGCCTCCTGATGGAAAGTGGGCCTCTATCTACAGGTCATGGATACCTGGGCACTAGAAAGGTTACCGAACCAGGGTTAAGTGAGGCTGTTCAAACTTCACGGTTAAGGGGGTACATGGGGCTGACGCCAAAGGAGATAGGAATGAAGTAGGGCGGGCAGCTACCCAGAGATTGGAATGCTTGATAGTCTTCAATCCAGACGGTCTCGAGAGTACCTTGACCCATAGCATAGGGCTTGATGTGGCTTTGGGGCTTCCCAAAAGGTAATAGAATAGGTAGTTCAGGCACCATCAGCGAGTCTCTGGGATCTCCTGTAAACCCCCATGATGTGGTAAAGGGAGTATATTAGGGGAAGCTGTGAGTGGAGATTCCCCTGCGGACAGCCAGATTAGGGGAGACCCTCAGGTCCGGTTCGGAGGGCGGGGATATCCAAACCCTACTATCATTATGCCTTTGCAATGTTACTTGGTTCAACTCCATTTGTGACCTTTTCTCGTATGGCTTCCCGAAGGATCCAGCTGCTAAGAGGGACCGGGCCATAACGGATTGATGTGACCATAGCGGCGACTGGAATCGATCTGAATGAGGCAGTTATGGGACTTATCTTATATAACAATATATATGGACCGACTGATAGCAACGGTGAATCAACGCCCGACCCGACTCTTTTGTCCTTTTGTTCGCAGAAGGGAGATCCTGTGCGCTAGCTATATCTGTTATGGATGGAGCCCTCACTCAACCGACTTGCTACCTGGAAATCCCCAATCCAGCACGGATTGAAATAGGAGCCGGTTCGATAGGAAGCTTTTGAAAACGCAGTGCACCGGAAAAACTGGAGTACATATATGAGAGACCAGTGCTAAAACCTTTTCTCGAGATATCTTCCAGATTCTTAGGGTCCTTGCTCCGGATCTCGCCCCCCCGGTGCGAAAGCAGTTGGTTCCGTAGTTTGAGAATTCTACTTTTTCCAGCGATGAGTGATTGACTAAGGTCTAATTCAATCTGTGTTATGACCTACCTTTTTTGATTGAAGTAAACGAGAGCTTTACTTCTTCTTTTCTAGGTCCTGATATCAGAAAATCCTCCAATCGAAATCCTAGAATGGATGAAATCCATATTTCTATGAATACGAGAGATATTATGAGATCCTATCTAAATTCGTTTCTTAAGCTAGTTTACTCAGAGTTCAAGGACGCTTTCTCATGTGACAGTTCTGATTCGCTTTCCAGAGAAGAATTCTCTAAAGATTCGTCGAAGAATGGGTTGCAGTCTAATCCTCCTACTCAATCTGATCAAGATAAAGTCAAAGGAAATCAAGGAAACGTTGAAGTCAATAAAGGTTCTGGAAAGAAGGGAAAAGTCGATAAAGGTTCTGGAAAGAAAGGGAAATACCTTTGCGAGCCCCTACGGAAAGGGGTGCCGTGCTCTCTTTACAATGGGGGTGATCCTGGTTTCCAAAAGCTGCTGGTTGGTTGTATCTTTGGATGTTTAATGGGCTTTATTATACACATTTAGATTATTTTTGGGACTAACCTACTAGCCGGAGGCCCAACCCAAATTGTTGTTTTTTGCCTATTTCAGTGTTTCGCAGAAAAGGAATATCAAATGGAATGAAACCTTCGGGAGAGTTATTTTTTGAACAAACGCGGCCGCGAGGCAGGGAGGCGCGCCCAGGGGGTAGGCGTGCCCCCACCCTCGTGGGCCCCTCGTGGCTCCCCTGACCGACTTCTTTCGCCTATATATACTCATATACCCCGAGAACATCCGAGAGCACCACGAAACCCTATTTCCACCGCCGCAACCTTCTGTACCCCTGAGATCCCATCTTGGAGCCTTTTCCCGCGCTCCACCGGAGGGGAATCGATCACGGAGGGCTTCTACATCAACACCATAGCCTCTCCGATGATGTGTGAGTAGTTTACCACAGACCTTCGGGTCCATAGTTATTAGCTAGATGGCTTCTTCTCTGTCTTTGATTCTCAATACAAAGTTCTCCTCGATCTTCTTGGAGATCTATTCGATGTAATTCCTTTTGCGGTGTGTTTGTCGAGATCCGATGAATTGTGGTTTATGATCAAGATAATCTATGAACAATATTTGAATCTCCTCTGAATTCTTTTATGTATGATTTGTTATCTTTGCAAGTCTCTTCGAATTATCAGTTTAGTTTGGCCTACTAGATTGATCTTTCTTGCAATGGGAGAAGTGCTTAGCTTTGGGTTCAATCTTGCAGTGTCCTTTCCCAGTGACAACAGGGGCAAAAAGGCACGTATTGTATTGTTGCCATCAAGGATAAAAAGATGTGGTTTATATCATATTGCTTGAGTTTATCCCTCTACATCATGTCATCTTGCCTAATGCGTTACTCTGTTCTTATGAACTTAATACTCTAGATGCATGCTGGATAGCGGTCGATGTGTGGAGTAATAGTAGTAGATGTAGAATCGTTTCGGTCTACTTGTCGCGGACGTGATGCCTATATACATGATCATGCCTAGATATTCTCATAACTATGCACTTTTCTATCAGTTGCTCGACAGTAATTTGTTCACCCACCGTAATACTTATGCTATCTTGAGAGAAGCCACTAGTGAAACCTATGGCCCCCGGGTCTATTTTCCATCATATAAGTTTCCGATCTATTTTATTTTGCAATCTTTACTTCCCAATCTATATCATAAAAACACCAAAAATATTTATCTTATTATCTCTATCAGATCTCACTTTTGCAAGTGGCCGTGAAGGGATTGACAACCCCTTTATCGCGTTTGTTGCAAGGTTCTTATTTGTTTGTGTAGGTACGAGGCGACTTGCGTGCAGTCTCCTACTGGATTGATACCTTGGTCCTCAAAAACTGAGGGAAATACTTACGTTACTTTGCTATATCACCCTTTCCTCTTCAAGGGAAAACCAACGCAGTGCTCAAGAGGTAGCAAGAAGGATTTCTGGCGCCGTTGTCGGGGAGGCTACGCCAAGTCAAGTCAAGATTGGATCTTCCAGCAGCTAGCCATCTTTGGCACAGTTGCCAAGTCAAGTCAAGACATACCAAGTACCCATCACAAACTCTTATCCCTCGTGTTACATTATTTGCCATTTGCCTCTCATTTTCCTCTCCCCCACTTCACCTTCGCCGTTTTATTTGCCCTCTTTTCCGTTTGCCTCTTTTCGCTTGCTTTTTGTGTGCTTGTGTATTGGATTGTTTGTCACGATGGCTCAATACAATACTAAATTGTGTGATTTTTCCAATACCAACAACAATGATTTTCTTGGCACTCCGATTGCTCCTATTACCGATGCCGAATCTTGTGAAATTAATGCTGCTTTGCTGAATGTTGTCATGAAAGATCAATTCTCTGGCCTTCCTAGTGAAGATGCCGCTACACATCTAAACAACTTTGTTGATTTGTGCGATATGCAAAAGAAGAGAGATGTGGATAATGATATTGTTAAATTGAAACTATTTTGGTTTTCACTTAGAGATAGTGCTAAAACTTGGTTTTCGTCTTTGCCTAAAAATAGTATTGATTCATGGAATAAGTGCAAACATGCTTTTATCTCTAAGTATTTTCCTCCCGCTAAGATCATCTCTCTTAGAAAGGATATTATGAATTTTAGGCAACTTGATCATGAACATGTTGCACAAGCTTGGGAGAGGATGAAACTAATGATACGTAATTGCCCTACACATGGTTTGAATTTATGGATGATTATACAAAAATTTATGCTGGATTGAATTTTGCTTCTAGAAATGTTTTAGATTCGGCTGTGGGAGGTACTTTTATGGAAATCACTTTAGGAGAAGCTACTAAACTCCTAGATAATATTATGGTTAATTATTTTCAATGGCACACCGAAAGATCTACTAGTAAAAAGGTTCATGCGATTGAAGAGATTAATGTTTTGAGTGGAAAGATGGATGAACTTATGAAATTGTTTGCTAATAAGAGTGCTCCCTCTGATCCTAATGATATGCCTTTGTCTACTTTGATTGAGAATAATAATGAATCTATGGATGTGAAGTTTGTTGGTAGGAACAATTTTGGTAACAACGCGTATAGAGGAAACTTTAATTCTAGGCCGTTCCCTAGTAATTCCTCTAACAATTATGGTAATTCCTACAACAACCCTTATGGAAATTCTAATAAGATGCCCTCTGATTTTGAGATTAGTGTTAAGGAATATATGATTTCGCAAAAGAATTTCAATGCCTTGCTTGAAGAAAAATTGCCTAAGATTGATGAGTTGGCTAGGAACATGGATAGAATTTCTCTTAATGTTGATTCTTTGAAACTTAGATCTATTCCACCTAAGCATGATATCAATGAGTTTCTCAAGGCTATGAGAATTTGCATTGATGAATACAGAGAAAGAACTGCTAGGATGTGTGCTAAGAAAGATTGCTTCATAAAAGCGTGTTCTTTTAGTTTTCATGATAATAATGATGAAGATCTAAAAGTGATTGATGTGTCACGTATTAAATCTTTATTTTGCAGTATGAATCTTGATAATGATGGGACTGGAGATGAGTCAACTTTAGTTAAAAGGCGTCCCAATGAATCGGAGTTTTTAGATCTTGATGCAAAAATTGGTAAAAATGGGATTGAAGAGGTGAAAACTTTACATAGCAATGAACCCACTATTTTGAATTTCAAGGAATTTAATTATGATAATTGTTCTTTAATAGATTGTATTTCCTTGTTGCAATCCATGTTAAATTCTCCTCATGCTTATAGTCAAAATAAAGCTTTTACCAAACATATCGTTGATGCTTTAATGCAATCTTATGAAGAAAAGCTTGAATTAGAAGTTTCTATCCCTAGAAAACTTTATGATGAGTGGGAACCTACTATTCAAATTAAGATTAAAGACCATGAGTGCTATGCTTTATGTGATATGAGTGCTAGTGTTTCCATGATTCCAAAAACTTTGTGTGACGTGTTAGGTTTCCGTGAATTTGATGATTGTTATTTAAATTTGCACCTTGGATTCCACCATTAAGGAACCTATGGGAAGGATTAATGATGTTCTTATTGTTGCAAATAGGAATTATGTGCCCGTATATTTGATTGTTCTTGAAATAGATTGCAATCCTACATGTCCTATTATTCTTGGTAGACCTTTCCTTAGAACGATTGGTGCAATTATTGATATGAAAGAAGGAAATACTAGATTCCAATTTCCGTTAAGGAAAGGCATGGAACACTTTCCTAGAAAGAAAATTAAGTTACCTTATTAATCTATTATGAGAGCCACTTATGGATTGCATACCAAAGATGGCAATACCTAATCTATCCTTGCCTTCATGCCTAGCTAGGGGCGTTAAACGATAGCGCTTGTTCGGAGGCAACCCAATTTTATTTTTGTTTCTTGCTTTTTGGTTATGTTTAGTAATAAATAGTTCATCATGATACTGATATGATTGTGTTTTTGTGTTTTAATTAGTGTTTGTGCCAAGTAAAGCCTTTAGGATCTTCTTGGATGATAGTTGTTTGATCTTGCTGTAAAAAACAGAAACTTTGCATTCACGGAAATAATTTTCATAAATCACAGAAAAGAGATTTTGCCATGATTCTTCTTGCAGTAGATTAATATACAAATTACCCATGTCTTCCTAATTTTGTTGAATTTTTGGGGCTCCAGAAGATTACGTTCTACAGACTGTTCTGTTTTTGACAGATTCTGTTTTTTCGTGTGTTGTTTGCTTATTTTGATGAATCTATGGCTAGTATCGGGGGGTATGAACCATAGAGAAGTTGGAATACAGTAGGAATAATGAGTTCATTACAGTACCTTGAAGTGGTGGTTTGTTTTAGTTTGCTAACGGGGCTTATGAGATTTTCTATTGAGTTTTGTGTTGTGAAGTTTTCAAGTTTTTGGGTAAAGATTTGATGGATTATGGAACAAGGAGTGGCAAGAGCCTAAGCTTGGGGATGCCCAAGGCACCCCAAGGTAAAATTCAAGTACAACCAAAAGCCTAAGCTTGGGGATGCCCCGGAAGGCATCCCCTCTTTCGTCTTCCTCCATCGGTAACTTTACTTGATGCTATATTTTTATTCACCACATGGTATGTGTTTTGCATGTAGCGTCTTGTACGATTTGAGTATTTGCTTCTTTGTTTACCACAATCATCCTTTCTGTACACACCTTTTGGGAGAGACACACATGAATCAGAATTTATTAGAATACTCTATGTGCTTCACTTATATATTTTGAGCTAGATAATTTTGCTCTAGTGCTTCACTTATATCTTTTTAGAGGACGGTGGTGGTTTTATTTTACAGAAATTATTGATCTCTCATGCTTCAGTTATATTATTTTGAGAGTCTTTTAGAACAGCATGGTAATTTGCTTTGGTTAAAATTTTAGTCCTAAAGGTGATGAGCATCCAAGATAGGTATAATAAAAACTATCATATAAAGTGCATTGAATACTATGAGAAGTTCGATTCTTTATGATTGTAGTGAGATATGAAGATGGTGATATTAGAGTCATGCTAGTTGAGTAGTTGTGAATTTGAGAAATACTTGTGTTGAGGTTTGTGATTACCATAGCATGCACGTATGGTGAACTGTCATGTGATGAAGTTGGATCATGATTTATTTATTGATTGTCTTCCTTATGTGTGCAGGTCGGGATCGCGCGATGGTTAACTCCTACCAACCCTTCCCCTAGGAGCCTGCGTGTAGTACTTTGTTTTGATGACTTGTAGATTTTTGCAATAAGTATGTGAGTTCTCTATGACTAATATTGAGTCCATGGATTATACGCACTCTCACCCTGCCACCATTGCTAGCCTCTCTAATACCGCATAACTTTCGCTGATATCATACACCCACCATATACCTTCCTCAAAACAGCCACCATACCTACCTATTATGACACGCTCCATCATTGTCATATTGCTTTGCATGATCATGTAGTTGACATCGTATTTGTGGCAAAGCCACCATTCATAATTCTTTCATACATGTCACTCTTGATTCATTGCATATCCCGGTACACCGCCGGAGGCATACACATAGAGTCATATTTTGTTTTAAGTATCGAGTTGTAATTCTCGAGTTGTAAGTAAACAGAAGTGTGATGATCATCATTATTGGAGCATTGTCCCAAGTGAGGAAAGGATGATGGAGACTATGATTCCCCCACAAGTCGGGATGAGACTCTGGACGAAAAATAAAAAAAAAGAGAAAAAAAGAGGCCATAAAAAGAGAGAGAGAAAAGGCCCAAATAAAAAAATGAGAGAAAAAGAGAGAAGGGACAATGTTACTTTGGTTTTACCACACTTGTGCTTCAAAGTAGCACCATGATCTTCATGATAGAGAGTCTCTTATTTTGTCACTTTCATATACTAGTGGGAATTTTCATTATAGAACTTGGCTTGTATATTCCAATGATGTGCTTCCTCAAAGTGCCCTTGGTCTTCGTGGAGCAAGAAAGTTGGATGCACACCCACTTAGTTTCCTTTGTTGAGCTTTCATACACTTATAGCTCTAGTGCATCCTTTGCATGGCAATCCCTACTCACTCACATTGATATCTATTGATGGGCATCTGCAGCCCGTTGATACGCCTAGTTGATGTGAGACTATCTTCTCCTTTTTTTCTTCTCCACAACCACCACTCTATTCCACATATAGTTCTATGTCCATGGCTCACGCTCATGTATTGCGTGAAAGTTGAAAAAGTTTGAGAATACTAAAGTATGAAACAATTGCTTGGCTGAAACCGGGGTTGTGCATGATTTAAATATTTTGTGTGATGAAGATAGAGCATAGCCAGACTATATGATTTTGTAGGGATAACTTTCTTTGGCCATGATATTTTGGGAAGACATAATTGCTTTGTTAGTATGCTTGAAGTATTATTGTTTTTATTTCAATATTAAACTTTTGTTTTGAATCTTTCGGATCTGAATATTCATGCCACAATAAAGAAAATTACATTGAGAATTATGCTAGGTAGCATTCCACATCAAAAATTCTATTTTCATCATTTACCTACTCGAGGACGAGCAGGAATTAAGCTTGGGGATGCTTGATACGTCTCCAACGTATCTATAATTTTTGATTGTTCCATGCTATTATATTATCTGTTTTGGATGTTTAATGGGCTTTATCATACACATTTATATTATTTTTGGGACTAACCTACTAACTGGAGGCCCAACCCAAATTGCTGTTTTTTTGCCTATTTCAGTGTTTCGCAGAAAAGGAATATCAAACGGAATCCAAACGGAATGAAACCTTCAGGAGAGTAATTTTTGGAACAAACACAACCCAGGAGACTTGGAGTGGACGTCAAGCAAGCAACGAGACGGCCACGAGGCAGGGAGGCGCGCCCAGGGGGGTAGGCGCGCCCCCCACCCTCGTGGGTCCCTCCTGGCTCCCCTGACCGAGTTCTTTCGCCTATATATACTCATATACCCCGAGAACATCTGAGAGCACCACGAAACACTATTTCCACTGCCGCAACCTTCTGTAACCGTGAGATCCCATCTTGGAGCCTTTTTGGGCGCTCCGCCGGAGGGGGAATCGATCACGGAGGGCTTCTACATTAACACCATAGCCTCTCCGATGATGTGTGAGTAGTTTACCTCAGACTTTCGAGTCCATAGTTATTAGCTAGATGGCTTCTTCTCTCTCTTTGATTCTCAATACAAAGTTCTCCTCGATCTTCTTGGAGATCTATTCGATGTAATTCTTTTTGCAGTGTGTTTGTCGAGATCCGATGAATTTTTGGTTTATGTTTAAGATTATCCATGAACAATATTTGAATCTCGTCTGAATTCTTTTATGCATGATTTGTTATCTTTGCAAGTCTCTTCGAATTATCAGTTTGGTTTGGCCTACTAGATTGATCTTTCTTGCAATGGGAGAAGTGCTTAGCTTTGGGTTTAATCTTGCGGTGTCCCTTCCAAAGGATGAGGGGCAGCAAGGCACGATTGTATTGTATTGTTGCCATCGAGGATAAAAAGATGGGGTTTATATCATATTGCTTGAGTTTATCCCTCTACATCATGTCATCTTGCCTAATGCGTTACTCTGTTCTTAGGAACTTAATACTCTAGATGCATGCTGGATAGCGGTCGATGTGTGGAGTACTAGTAGTAGATGCAGAACCGTTTCGGTCTACTTGTCGCGGAAGTGATGCCTATATACATGATCATGCCTAGATATTCTCATAACTATGAACTTTTCTATCAATTGCTCGACAGTAATTTGTTCGCCCACCGTAATACTTATGCTATCTTGAGAGAAGCCACTAGTGAAACCTATGGCCCCCGGGTCTATTTTTCATCATATAAGTTTTCGATCTATTTTATCTTGCAATCTTTACTTTCCAATCTATATCATGAAAATACCAAAAAATTTTATCTTATTACCTCTATCAGATCTCACTTTTGCAAGTGGCCGTGAAGGGATTGACAACCCCATTATCGCGTTGGTTGCAAGTTTCTTATTTGTTTGTGTAGGTACGAGGCGACTTGCGTGCAGTCTCCTACTCGATTGATACCTTGGTTCTAAAAAACTAAGGGAAATACTTACGTTACTTTGCTGCATCACCCTTTCCTCTTCAAGGGAAAACCAACGCAGTGCTCAAGAGGTAGCACGACGCCGGGGCTGCTATAGCACCGGAGCACGGCGTGAATATGGAGACAGAGGTTCCCATCCCCGCCGACGAGGTGGAGAACGAGGCTGCCAACAAGCGGAGGCGGGTCGAGAAAGAACGGCAAGCGACTCCAGCAGGCCTAGACTGTTGGGGAATGTAGTAATTTCAAAAAAATTCCTACGCACACGCAAGATCATGGTGATGCATAGCAAAAAAATTCTGAATATAGTCGTCCAATATATCGATCTCTTTACGTCTCGACCATTTCGAGACTCCTCGTCATGTCCCCGATCTCATCCGGGACTCCAAACTACCTTCGGTACATCAATACACATAAACTCATAATATAACCGTCATCGAACTTTAAGCGCTGGACCCTACGGGTTCGAGAACTATGTAGACATGACCGAGACACGTCTCCGGTCAATAACCAATAGCGGAACCTGGATGCTCATATTGGCTCCCACATATTCTACGAAGATCTTTATCGGTCAAACCGCATAACAACATACGTTGTTCCCTTTGTCATCGGTATGTTACTTGCCCAAGATTCGATCGTCGGTATTTCAATACCTAGTTCAATCTCGTTACCAGCAAGTCTCTTTACTCGTTCCGTAATACATCATCCCGCAACTAACTCATTAGTTACAATGCTTGCAAGGATGAAAGTGCAACTATCCCTAGGTGGTTTGGGTAATTCATAAAAACATATAGCTCATTGAGCTAATGCTATTCCAAGACAAATATTTTAGGAAAACTCAATGAATGGCATGGCATGGATGATGAAAGTGGACCCCTCACAATATTAAGGACAAAGGATTGGCTCAAGCTCAAAAGCTGAAGACTCTAGCAGAGGCATCTGAGTAATTTCTGAAGAGCAAGCAGGACCAGCTTGGTTACTTGATAGCATCAACTATGCGGATTGAGAAGGGGTTGGACACCCTAACTCAAAACCAGGAGAGCCTGGAAAGAATCATGGAACAAAAATTCTATGATCTTGATGTCAAAGTAATTGAGATTCAGTCAGTTGTGGAGCAGCTACAGGATGACATGCAAGAGAGGAAGGGCAGGACAACAACTGATGCTTTTGCCAGAGTGCCTCGAGCTCAGAGATCAGCTGCAGAGCCAGTACCAGACACCAGAGTCACTTCATCTGCTCAAGCTACAGCTCCAGCAAGAACCAGCTCCAAAGACTAACTCCTTCAGCTCCTTCCACATCAACTGAAGTCTTCGTCCAAGGAGCCATCTCTACGCCACCAGCTGAAGACCAAGCCTGAGAGACGATATAGTACTATGCATCTTCTAGGAACTTTTTGGTAACTTGTAGCCAAAGGGGAGAAAAATGTATAGATCATAGGCTTCGAGAGAGAGATAGAGAGTTTGCTTTTGTTCTCTCTTGTCTTCTTGGTTGAACCTTGTTTGCTTTTGATTGCTTGAGATACTATGCTATTACCTGTGAGACATTGATGATCATGTGTTTGATCATAAGCTACACTTATGCTTGTTAGATGATATTATCTCACTTGTCCTTATATGATCATTCACTTTGCTTGGTGATGAGTGCATGTATTCAATCTTTATTATTTTAAGCGCTCCACCAAGATGTATGTGACATGGAAGAGTAACCCATGAGCCTAATTCCTTGTGCATTTGCAGTGCAAAGCAAATCTTAGAACATGCACAAATTTAGGGGAGCTCTTGCTTATCACATACTTCTCAAAGCGACGATGCTTTTCAATCTTAATATCGTTTGTCGAAGCTTTGATCTATATGTTGTCATCAATTACCAAAAAGGGGGAGATTGAAAGTGCAACTATCCCTAGGCGCTTTTGGTAATTCATAACAACATATAGCTCATTGAGCTAATGCTATTCCAAGACAAATATTTCAGGAAAACTCAATGAATGGCATGGCATGGATGATGAAAGTGGACCCTCAAAATATTAAGGACAAAGGATTGGCTCAAGCTCAAAAGCTCAAGACTCTACATTTTACATTTCAGTGATCCAAGATCACATTGAGTCTATAGGAAAAGCCAATACTATCAAGGAGGGATGAGGTGTTGCTTAATGAGCCTCTTGCTTCACGTGCTTAGTGATATGCTCCAAAACCCTCAACTACTTTCTTACATCCACATTTTACCTAAACCTATAGTCAAACTCGGCCCCACCGATTCTTTCTATCCCGCGCCACCGAGTTCAGATGTCATAGCCATTTCCACAAACCCTAGGCAAATCGGTTTCACCGATAGGGATCTCGGTCTCACCGAGATGGGATTGTAATCTCTCTGTTTCCTTCAGAACGCTTTCGGTCTAACCGAAGTGAGCGATCGGTCCCACCGAGATTGCAATGTAAACTCTTTGTTTCCTTTTCGTAACTTTTCGGTCTCACGGAAGAGCGAATCGGTCCCACCGAGTTTACCTGACCAACTCGCTGGTTAGCTAATTACCAAAATCGGTCTCACCGAGTTTGTGTAATCGGTCTCACCGAGATTACCTTATGCCCTAACCCTAACCATATCGGTCCTACCGAGTTGCATGTCGGTCCCAGCGATACCACTAATGGTCACTAGGTTTACTGAATCGGTCCGACCAAGTTTGTTGATTCGGTCCCACCGAGTTTGGTAAATTGTGTGTAACGGTTAGATTTTGTGTGGAGGCTATATATACCCTCCACCTCCTCTTCTTTCATGGAGATAGCCATCGAATCTAACCTACACTTCCAACTTACCAGCCTGAGAGAGAGAACCACCTACTCTTGTGTTGAGACCAAGATATTCAATTCCTACCATATGAATCTTGATCACTAGCCTTTCCCAAGTTGCTTTCCACTCAAATCTTCTTTCCACCAAATCCAAATCCTGTGAGAGAGAGTTGAGTGTTGGGGAGACTATCATTTCAAGCACAAGAGCAAGGAGTTCATCATCAACACACCATTTGTTACTTCTTGGAGAGTGGTGTCTCCTAGATTGGCTAGGTGTCACTTGGGAGCCTCCGACAAGATTTTGGAGTTGAACCAAGGAGTTTGTAAGGGCAAGGAGATCGCTTACTTCGTGAAGATCTACCGCTAGTGAGGCAAGTCCTTCGTGGGCTTACGACCATGGTGGGATAGAAAAGGTTGCTTCTTCGTGGACCCTTCGTGGGTGGAGCCCTCCATGGACTCGGCAACTGCTTACCCTTCGTGGGTTGAAGTCTCCATCAACGTGGATGTACGATAGCACCACCAATCGGAACCACGACAAAAACATCCGTGTCTCCAATTGCGTTTGAATCCTCCAAACCCTTCCCTTTACATTCTTGCAAGTTGCATGCTTTAATTTCCGCTGCCTATATACTCTTTGCATGCTTGCTTGAATTGCGTGAAGATTGCTTGACTTGTGCAAAAATAGCTAAAATCTGCCAAAGTCTAAAATTGGGAAAAGGTTAAGTTTTTAATTGGTCAAGTAGTCTAATCACCCCCCCCCCTCTAGACATACTTCAAGGTCGCATAAGTGGTATCAGAGCTTTGGTCTTTGTTTGCTTTGATTTCCATAGCTTTTGGTGGTCATAGCCTTGGTTTCACAACCTAGGAGAGTATGGCGTCTAGCGAGGGAAATTATAACCGTAGAGGTCCTTACTTTGATGCACTAATTTTGCTAGTTGGAAGCATAAGATGAAAATGCATATTCTCGGACATAACCCCGCCGTTTGGGCTATTGTGTGTATTGGCTTGCAAGGTGAATTCTTTGATGGGAGAGAACCGAACCGTGAAGCTAGCACGGATGAGTTGAAGATGCTGCAATACAATGCTCAAGCTTGTGATATCCTCTTCAATGGCTTGTGCACCGAAGAATTCAACAAAATCAGCCGTCTTACAAATGCAAAGGAAATTTGGGATACTGTGATTGATATGCATGAAGGTACCGACACCGTCAAGGAATCAAAGTTGGATGTGCTCCAAAGTCAGCTTGAAAAGATCAAAATGAAGGATGGTGAAGGTCTCGCCGAAATGAATACTAGGCTTGCACTTATCACAAATGAGATTGCCGGCTTAGGAAGTGAAGAGATGACCGATGATTCATCATCAAGAAGATCCTAAGAGCATTGGATGGAAAATATGATACCGTGCACATTGATCCAAATGATGCCAAATTACAAAGATCTCAAGCCAACGGAAGTCGTTGGAAGAATTGTTGCTCATGAGATGTCACTCAAGGATAAGGAGGAACTTCACAACAAGTCAAGTGGTGCTTACAAAACCTCATGTGAAGCCCCCACATCATCAAGTGAGAAACAAACCTTCAATGAAGAATTGAGCTTAATGGTGAAGAACTTCAACAAATTCTACAAGAGTAGAAGCAAAGAAAGAAGCTCTAAGTCAAGATCCTACAATGACAAAAGATCTTCTAGTGGAGAGCGCAGTTGCTACAATTGTGGGAGACCCGGACACAACTCCAATGAGTGTACGGAACCCTACAAAAGAAGAGAAGATTCTCCAAAGAGAAGAAGTAGAAGAGAAGAATCACCACCAAGAGAGAGAAGGAGTAGAGATGATCGTTATGAACGAACACCCTCACGGAGAAGCAAGGATTCGGAAAGGAAGGACAAGTCATCAAAGAGCTACACAAAACAAAGACATCAAGCTCATGTTGGTGAATGGGTATCCAGCTCCGACTCCGACAATCACTCCGAGAGAAGCTATCACTCCGACTCCAAATACACTCAAGATGAAGGTCTTGCCGGTCTAGCACTTGTGTCAACCAACTCCTACGACATATTTGATTCACCAAATGAAGGAATTGGAAGATGCTTCATGGCCAAAGGTCCTAAGGTAACACACCCCGAGTATGTTGATTTTAATAGTGATGAAGATGACTTGTTAGGTGAGGATGATTTACTTGTTGACTAATCTAGTGATGAATAGTATGATGAAACGTCAATTAATCATGCTAATGAAAATGAAACGAATGACAATGATAAGGAGAAGATTGAGCTACTAACTAAAGAACTAAACACTCTTAAGTTAGCTCATGAAACTATCTTCAAAGATCATCGAGAACTTTTAAGGGCTCATGAAAGTTACGCTTTGAAAAGCTCAATCTTGAGCAAGAGCATGAGTTCCTAAAAGCAATCAATGATGATCTCCCTATGAAAAGTTCTTCTTACATTGCCAAGCGTTTACTCTTATCTACTTACATGCCTCAAGTCAAGTCTAGTAACAAGAACAAGAAAGATTCTTCCTCTAGTAGTAACAATAACAATGCTAAATCCAATATTGTTGCTTCTAGTAGTTCTCTTGATTCCACTAATGATTCTCTTAGCCAAGTTACACTTGAGCAAGAATATAGCTTATTGAAGGGAATTATAGAGAAAGGTGTATACAAGAGCCTTTCCGGGAGTAAGCAATTCGAGGAAATTGTACGCAAGCAAGGAAGGCACCGGAAGAATCAAGGTGTTGGTTTTGAATGAAAGTTCAATACTAATGGAGTAGAGTGGGAAGAACATCAATACCCCAAGACAAAGTTTGTCCCTCAACAAGAGAAGTATGATCCTACTTCCTTCAAAGGAACACAAGCACAAGATGATCTTCCACCACAAGACCACAAGAACAAAGGCAAGGACAAGCTTCAAGAGGAGATTGATGCATTTGAAGAAGCACCTAAGGCCTTGGTCAAGTGGGTTCCCAAGACTACGTCAAGTTCTACTTCATCAAGTAAAACTACTACACCAAGGATTCCCATCAAGATGATGTGGATCCTTAAGAAGAAGAACTAGAGAGTTCTTGAGGGTGACTCCGCCAACATTCTTCACTCATATCATTATGGCAAGGACAAGTGCAGTCAACGTCCATATCTTGCACTAGTTCAAGGAGTCACAAACCCTCATGTTGGTAAGGCAAGGGACAAGGTAACCTAATGTTTTCATGGACATCATTTTGTGTGTGCATCACTCTATGTCTATGGATATACTTGTTTGTTCCTTGTGGGACTAACCCATGTAGGTATTGAAAGTGCAACTCACTTCAAAGGATTGCTCCAAAAGATCTAAATCAACATTGAGCATCCACATCTTCAACACCTACATGAAGTCATCATCGACAAAACCCAAGGTTAGTTCATCCCTCTAAGGGGGATCTCACATCTAGGGGGAGCTTAACTCCAAGAATGAGTCAAAGCAACTCTAATGATGTGAACACATAAATGCTTTATGTAAAAGTGGTAACCCCACTTGAGCTTAAACGATGAGTATGACCTATGATCAAATGTTCTCATTTGACTCCTAATTCAATATACTCATATATAGATGACCTAGTCATCGCCAATTGCTTGATAGATGCTAGAATTGGTTGTGCATGCTTTGTCACATATTTCATTTGTCATTTTATTGTGTGAGCATGTTGATTGCATATTTTACTCATTCGAGGACATCCACTTGTTGTTTTGATTGATTGGTTTCTTTTTCTTTGGCCAAGTGGATGGACAAGAATTCCTAAGAACCTTCAATAGCTATCTATGTTTTTTCTCGTCTCAAACTCTATTCATGCTACATCACAAAATTTGATCAAGTCAGATTCGAACCACTCTATGTGAGGAGCACTCGGAGTCCCCGATTTGTCATAGACTTACTTCCAAAACTTCTTCGTGATTTTCGGTCTGACCGATTCCTCAATTTCGGTCGTACCGAGATCACTAAGTCGATCTAGGTTTTCAATCTCGGTGCAACCGATTTGAACTTTTCGGTCACACCGAGTTGCTGTAACTGTTAACAGTTATGCATCGAGTTGTTCCACTCGGTCACACCGACAGTGTCGGGCTATATATTCACACGGGCAAATTTTGGAAAACTTTCTCCGAAACTCTTCCCCCGCGCATAGCTCGCTCTGCCTACCAGGTCTCCGGATCGTCGACTTCGTCGCCAAATACCGTCAGCTGGTCTCCGCCGCCAACGGATTTCATCTCCGTTACAGCTGTAGCGAAGTTCACCACCGAACTAGGCTATGAACTCGATCACAGTGCTATCCTCCTCTCGATTCTCAAAGACATTGTGTTTGTTATGCTTCTTGCCACGATTGAAACACCTCTATCCAGTCAAAACAATCCTTAGAATAGGTGTGATTCAAAATTTAGGTTAGGTTTCACCAAACCATCTCGACGCACCAAGTTGAAAAACTCGGTCCCACCGATTTGGCTAACGCCATTGCACTAGTAACTCTCGGCCTCGACCGAGAATTGCTATCGGTGTGACCGATTTTAAAACTTTGTGAAACCCTAGTAGTCTCGGTACCATCAATCGTGACTCGGTCTCGACCGAAGTTCACTAGTTTAGGTTCCAAAACTGCTTTGGTATCACCGAGTTTGAAAATCGGTAGATCCGAAATGCTTTCTGTGGAAAACTAAAACTAAGCTTTTGAATCATTCTTTTGCAAAAATCTCTGCATTTTGTAATGCTCATACACTCTACCTCATCTATAACTATTCATGTGGTCAAGAGTCACAGGTGTGCAGCATGTCGGACCAAAGTGACAAATTTTAACAGTCAAGAGCAGATTCACATGAGTGAGGGCACTAGTCCCTCCAAAGAGCTCAGATGAGGGAAGCAGAAGCACACCCAGCAATTTGCCCAAAGCTGCCACTAGGACAAGGAAGAAGAAGACCTCAGAGTCTGAGGATGAGGATTATGTGGCAGTTGAGGATGAGGCTAGTTCAAAGAAGAGAGTGCTCAAGAAGGAGTACAGCTCAACTGCAGTAAAGCCAGGAATGGAAATCAAAAGGCCTGCAGGAAAAAAACCAATGTCTAAAGCCAGAGTACCCACTCAAGTATCTTTAGAATCCCAACCCAAAGAGCCTGCTGCAGAAGGAAAGAAAAGGAAGGAAAGGGTCAAGAAGACCACAGCCATAGTGATTGGAAAGCCTTCCATGATGGAAGAAGAGGAAGAAGAAGAGGTTGTCGCCCCAAGACCCAAGGCACAAAAGCTGATGGGTGATGCCATAAACTCAGGGGCTGCAACTTCAAAGCCCAAAGAAGCACCCAAAGCTGCCTCCAAGCCCAAGAGTGCACCTAAGAGGAATACCAGAATATACCAGCCGAAAAGAACAAGGCCCCAAAGTGCTCGATGTTTTTGCTGAGGAAGATGATGAAGGACAAGTCCAGAGAAAGCTCAAACCCAAGATTCCAGACCATAATGATGCTCATCCCGTGGCTGAGAACATGAAGATCAGGAGAGATTCAGGGTTGAGGCTATGGAGAGAGTCAGATCCATATGCCACTGTGGAGAAGGACTGCTGTTGATTACAGGTTCCACACAAAGGAGCAACAGGACTTCTATGAGACAATCTTGTTGGACAAGAAACCCATAGTGTGTGATATGAGGTGGGTTGACTGGACCTACATGAAGGAGAATGAAGAACACTATCCTGGAGTGTATGACAGCTTCAGTGCATGTGGAGTTGCGGATTTTTTTGGGCAGAAGCTCACAAACTGGAATGATGAGCTCATTATGCAATTCTACTCCACAGCACATTTCTATCCAGATGGCAGGATAGTTTGGATGTCTGAAGGAACGAGATACCAATCAACCATTGAGGAATGTGCAAGTCTGATCAATGCCCCAAAGGAGAGTGAAGATGACTTGGACATTTATGCCAAGAAGAAGATGGATCATAACTCTATGTCACAGATGTACAAGGAGATCCCTAATGAAGCACTTGAGACTTTCAAGTTTGGGTCAGTTCATTTTCTTCTGTCAGGGCTGCCAACGATCAACTGGATCCTAAGGCACACTCTGTTGCCCAAATCAGGTGACCACAACATGATCAGAGGGCATGCAATTAATTTGCTACACATATTTGATGTGCCCCATAAATTCAAGGTCATGAGCCTCATAGTTGAGACTATCAAGAGGACAGCAGCAGACCAAAAGAGAAGCTGTGGATATGCCCCACAAATTCAGGAGTTGATTAACTCAAAGATGGGCACAGGGAAATATCTGTTGGATAAGGAACACTTTGTTCTCTATCCTGACTTTGAGGACAATCAAGTTGTCATGAATGAGAATGAACCATCATCAGTACAAGCTCAAGTGAAGAAGGAGAAAGCAAGGAAAGAGAAGGCTGCCAAGATCCCAACTCTAGCAGAGGCATCTGAGTACTTTTTGAAGAGCAAGCAGGACCAGCTTGGTTACTTGATAGCATCAACTCTGCGGATTGAGAAGGGGTTGGCCACCCTAACTCAAAACCAGGAGAGCCTGGAAAGAATCATGGAACAAAAATTCTATGATCTTGATGTCAAAGTAATTGAGATTCAGTCAGTTTTGGAGCAGCTACAGGCTGACATGCAAGAGAGGAAGGGCAGGACAACAACTGATGCTTTTGCCAGAGTGCCTCGAGCTCAGAGATCAGCTGCAGAGCCAGTACCAGACACCAGAGTCACTTCGTCTGCTCCAGCTACAGCTCCAACAAGAACCAGCTCCAAAGACCAACTCCTTCAGCTCCTTCCACATCAATCAAGTCTTCGTCCAAGGAGCCATCTCTACGCCACCACCAAGACCAAGCACGAGAGACGATATAGTACTATGCATCTTCTAGGAACTTTTTGGTAACTTGTTGCCAAAGGGGGAGAAAATGCAAAGATCATAGGCTTCGAGAGAGAGAGTTTGCTTTTGTTCTCTCTTGTCTTCTTGGTTGAACCTTGTTTGCTTTTGATTGCTTGAGATACTATGCTATTAATCGTGAGACATTGATGATCATGTGTTTGATCATAAGCTACCCTTATGCTTGTTAGATGATATTATCTCACTTATCCTTATATGATCATTCACTTTGCTTGGTGATGAGTGCATGTATTCAATCTTTTATTATTTTAAGCGCCCACCAAGATGTATGTGACATGGAAGAGTAACCCATGAGCCTAATTCCTTGTGCATTTGCAGTCCAAAGCAAATCTTAAAACATGCACAAATTTAGGGGGAGCTCTTGCTTATCACATACTTCTCAAAGCGACGATGCTTTTCAATCTTATTATCGTTTGTCGAAGCTTTGATCTATATGTTGTCATCAATTACCAAAAAGGGGGAGATTGAAACTGCAAATATCCCTAGGTGCTTTTGGTAATTCAGAACAACATATAGCTCATTGAGCTAATGCTATTCCAATACAAATATTTCAGGAAAACTCAATGAATGGCATGGCCAGGATGATGAAAGTGGACCCCTCAAAATATTAAGGACAAAGGATTGGCTCAAGCTCAAAAGCTCCAGACTCTACATTTTACATTTTAGTGATCCAAGATCACATTGAGTCTATAGGAAAAGCCAATACTATCAAGGAGGGATGAGGTGTTGCTTAATGAGCCTCTTGCTTCATGTGCTTAGTGATATGCTCCAAAACCCTCAACTACTTTCTTACATCCACATTTAACCTAAACCTAAAGTCAAACTCGGCCCCACCGATTCTTTCTATCAGGCGCCACCGAGTTCAGATGTCATAGCCATTGCCACAAACCCTAGGCCAATCGGTTTCACCGATAGGGATCTCGGTCTCACCGAGATGGGATTGTAATCTCTCTGTTTCCCTTCGTAACGTTTCAGTTTAACCGAAGTGAGCGATCGGTCCCACCGAGATTGCAATGTAAACTCTCTGTTTCCTTTTCATAACTTTTTGGTCTCACCGAAAGAGCGAATCGGTCCCACCGAAGTTTATTCCGACCAACTCGCTGGTTAGCTAATTACCAAAATCGGTCTCACCGAGTTTGTGTAATCGGTCTCACCGAGATTACGTTATGCCCTAACCCTAACCATATCGGTCCTACCGATTTGCATGTCGGTCCCACCGAAACCACTAACGGTCACTAGGTTTACTTAATCGGTCCGACCGAGTTTGTTGATTCGGTCCCACCGAGTTTGGTAAATTGTGTGTAACGGTTAGATTTTGTGTGGAGGCTATATATACCCCTCCACCTGCTCTTCATTCATGGAGAGACCCATCAGAACAAAGCTACACTTCCAACTTACCAGTTCTTAGAGAGAACCACCTACTCATGTGTTGAGACCAAGATATTCCATTCCTACCATATGAATCTTGATCTCTAGCCTTTCCCAAGTTTCTTTCCACTGAAATCTTCTTTCGACCAAATCACTATCTGAAGCCCTAGCGGCCGAGGAACTCATCGCGATGCGCTCCATGGTGAACAGGGACGACGTGATCCTTGATAAAAGATCCAAGTCCACCTCTTTTAAACCAGCGGATGAAATAGTCAAAGTCCAAGTCCACCCAACGGACCCTGCAAAGACGGCCTCCATCGGGGCACAATTAAACCCTGATGTAGACGCTGCACTACGAGAATTTCTACAGGAAAACTGGGACATCTTTGCCTGGCACCCTTCAGATATGCCAGGAATCCCACGTCAGCTGGCCAAGCACAGCCTAAATATCCTAAAAGGATTCAAGCCAGTCAAACAGGCTCTTCGGCGCTTTTCCGAACCCAAGAGACAGGCCATGGGAGAGGAGCTAGCCAAACTTTTAGAGGCCGGATTCATCAGAGATATAAAACATCCGGACTGGCTAGCGAACCTGGTGATGGTACCAAAGAAGGATAAATCCTGGCGCCTATGTGTTGATTTGAAAGACCTTAATAAGGCTTGCCCAAAGGATCCGTTCCCCCTCCCTCGAATTGATCAAATCATTGACGCTACAGCAGGACATGGCTCATTGTGCTTCCTCGACGCGTACTCTGGATACCACCAAATCAAGATGGCGGAGCCAGACCAAGCTGCAACAGCATTCATCACTCCATACGGCCCGTTCTGCTTCAACACAATGCCCTTTGGGCTCAAAAACGCCGGCGCAACATATCAGCACATGATCTGCATATGTCCGCAAACCAGATCGGCAAAACGGTGGAAGCATATGTAGATGACGTGGTCATCAAAACCAAACATGTCGAAACTCTAGTAGACGACTTGAGGCTCACATTCGACAATCTTCAAAATATGACATCAAGCTCAATCCGAAAAATGCGTCTTCGGTGTTCCATCCGGAAAGCTCCCCGGGCTTCATTGTCTCCGGTAGAGAGGAATTGAAGCAAACCCAGCCAAGATTCGAGCTCTGTCACAATTGGATATTCCAAAAGACCTCAAACAAATACAAAAATCGACGGATGCGAGCGGCTCTTAGCCGCTTTACCTCCCGCTTAGGAGAAAAGGCATTACCTCTTTACCGCCTCCTCTGCCGCATCAACACTTCGAGTGGATTTGATGTCGCCACGGCCGGACTCAAGAAATAAAGGCCATTTTGGCAACAAATCCGGTCTCGCCACGCCCAACGTGGCGAACCAATGCTATTATATATCGCCGCAACACATCAAGTTGTCGGTAGCGGTGCTCGTTGTCGAACGAGAAACGGACGGACACCGGTTCCCTGTTCAAAAACCAGTTTATTATCTGTCCACTGTCCTAACTCCATGCAAGTCCCGGTACCCACACTATCAAAAGATAGCATATGCGGTGTTCATGGCATCCCGGAAGCTGCGACACTACTTTGAAGAGTGTTCGATAAGGTAGCCTCCGAAGTACCTCTTAACGACATTATAAACAACCGCGACGCGACGGGCCGGATTGCTAAATGGGCCATAGAGCTCCTTCCATTCGACATAACTTATAAGCCATGACGAGCTATTAAGTCGCAGGTTTTGGCCGACTTCGTGGCCGAATGGACTGAAGCCGAACTCCCTAAAGAGTACGGGCGATACTCCAATTGGATCATGCACTTTGACGGCTCCAAAATGTTGGCTGGCCTGGGGTCAGCATCGCCTCGACGTCCCCAACCGGGGACACAGTCCAATACGCCCTTCAGATAATGTACACGGACTCCAACAACGCAGCCGAACACGCAGGCCCTTACGCACGGCCTCCGGATGGCAGTCTCCATGGGCATTCAACGCCTAGAGGTGCGGGGATTCAAACCTCGCAATATCTCAAATAAACGGAGACTTTGACGCCAAAGATCCGAAAATGGCAGCATACCGCAATGCAGTCCTAAAAATGTCAGCACGGTTCGAAGGGCTCGAATTTCATCACATAGCCCGGGATAACAACCAGGCGGCGGATATATTGGCATGCGTCGGTGCAAAACGCGATGCCGTCCCACCCAATATCTTTTTGGAATGGCTGTTCAAGCCATCCGTACTATGGGAAGGGAGTCCGCAATAACTATCCGGACTCCAACCGCACCGCCTCGACGCCGAACACTTCGACACAACCGGGGCTCCGCCCGAGATAACACCTCTGCTCACGAAATAATGGCGGTTATCGCCCGTGGACGGAACCATTCCTAGCCTACCTAACTAGGCAGGAACTCCTCAAGACCAAAATGAGGCTCGCTGCATAGTACGGCGCTCTAAAGCCAATAAAGTCCATGAGGGAGAGCTTTATAAGAAAAGCACTACCGGAGTCCTTCAAAGGTGTATCTCCGAAGAGGAAGGGCGAAACCTCCTGGCTGAAATTCATACCGGACTCGGTGGGCACCACGCCGCAGCCCGGGCCCTTGTAGGCAAGGCCTTCCGTACAGGATTTTATTGGCCGACGGCCCGGGCAGATGCGCAGGACTTAGTCCAACGATGCGTTGGTTGCCAGCCTTTTTGCTAACCAAAGCCACATGCCACCCACCGCCCTTAAAACTATACCCATCACCTGGTCGTCATGGGTCCGGGGCTTGACATGGTTGGACCCTCAAGGAGGAACCATAAGCAAAAATACATATTGGTCATGGTGGACAAATTCACCAAATGGATAGAGGCCAAACCAGTTAAAACGGCCGAATCTGGACCAGTGATAGACTTCATATCAGGGGTAGTCAACCGTTACGGTGTCCCCCGCAGTATCATCACTGACAATGGCACCAACTTCACGGCCGATGAGGTCAAATCATGGAGCAAAAACATGGGCATTAAGCTCGATTACGCCTCAGTCTATCACCCTCAAACCAACGGCCAAGTTGAATGGGCAAACGGTCTAATCATGAGCGGCATTAAACCCAGACTAGTGCGGTCCCTCAAGGAATCTAACACGCACTGGGTCGAGGAGCTCGACTCCGTACTCTGGGGGCTGCGGACCACGCCGAATCGTACTACCAGATTTACACCATTCTTCATGGTGTACGGCACAGAGGCAGTCTTGCCCTGCGACATAATACATGTCTCACCTCGGCAGACGCATGTATGAAGAAAGAGAAGCCGAGCTCAATCGTCAGGACAGTTTGGACGCATTGGAGGAGGAGCGACGCGGGCTTAAAGCTCGCTCCGTGATTCTATCAACAGCAGGCTCGAAGATATCAAAGCAGGGAAGTACGGGCCAAGGCTTATAACGTTGGCGAGCTAGTTCTACGCCTGCCGGACAAGAAAAAGGACAAACTCAAGCCCAAATGGGAAGGTCCCTTCATCATCGACCAGGTCCTAACCGGCGGAGCATACCGTCTGCGAAACGCATCGGATAGCCGACTCGAGCCGAACCCATGGAATGCAGCCCGTCTACCAAGATTCTACGCCTAAGTGCCGGACTCCAAGTTCGTCTCCGTCCTCCGTCCGCATTCTTTATTTTTGCTTTTTGCTGTCTTTTATTTCTCTCCTTCCTCCTTCTTCTGCTTGTAGCCTCAAGAGGCTCGCTTTGGCGCTTTTTCCAAGACACACTTGACGCTTGTCTCCGCGCTCATTATACTGGGGCTTCTTTAATGAAGCTTATTTATACGGGCTTCATGCCCGGCACATGTGTTAAACTTCTGCATGTACCTTTTCTTCACCATTATATGCATCGATATGACTTAAGTTCCTGTGCTTACCCCTACGTTCCCGATTGTTCGGCTAGGTGGTAAAGGGAGCACCTCTGCGATTGTTACTGCCGGGTCAGCCGGATGTGTACCTCAGACTGGGTGAAGCCGAAAGCTAGCGTTCTTAAGGGAATATTCGGTCGGTGAATTGAAAGATGATTTTTAACTTTTTACCCATCTGCCCCTAGATGATTTTCTGCTTTCATAGCAGCTTTGACATGCACTTTAGGGCATGCATCCCAAAGGAAAGGAACCCTTAACGGAACTATTCTACCTGGAAGATGTTTCTTACTACCCATGTAATATAACATAACTAGTTGGGCACTTGTCTGATACAACAACAATGACCCCTACGCCTTGTCTCCATGCATACCACGGTTCTTATATAACCACGAAGGTATTCGGACACACTCCGGACTATTATCCGGAGGTCGGGTAAAAGGTCCGCTACGACAAACGATCTACAATCCGGCTAGAAGACATTTTTTTCATGTCATATTTTTACATAGTCAACTCGACTCATTGTATTCCTCCTCAATGCCATCTAATAGGCTATCTAATTTACAATCTTGCTGGGAATACATGGCTGCCAATTCTACTTGGCCGTACACTGCTTACAGGATCTCCATCCCATCCGCCCCACAGGTCCGACCTCGCCATGTGGTTTGGGTCAGCCTTCGTCATCAAGCGTCTTCACCAAGGCCTGTGCCTCGGCGCCTTTGACGGCAGGCCGATATCTTCCATAGCCGGAAGCGCCGCCGCGTTCTTGAAGCCGCTCCGCCAGCTCCGCAATGCCTTCGGGCAGGGAGATAGATGGCCACAAGGCTTGGCCGATGCCTTTCATCACCTGCCGGACTCGTTTGCAGTACCGACGCAAATTCGGGAAGAAGATCACCCAAAGAATTGGGCATCTCCTCCTCAGGACGACCTGTGAGCAAACCTACATACATGTTTATGTTAGTCGCCTTCCTTGCCGAACTCTTTCAAAGTTCGCTCAAGCACTTACTGAAAATGCCACGACGAAGCCGCCGATTCTCCTTTACGGAGTCCGACAACTGGGCACGAACGTCCTTTAGTTCCTCACCCAGCTTGGTGTTGGCGTCTTGGACATTATTCTTCTCCTACCGCACCCTCGTAAGCACGCTCTCGCCGGCCTTTAACTGGCGTAAGAGCTGTTGCTTGTCCGGATCTAGTCCGCGCCATCTGCAATGTTTTGGTCGATTTACACACCCGCCGCACTTTTATAAACTATTTTTTTAAAGCATATATTACGGAGGGGGCCTCAGTAGCTCCTCAGAAGGCGGCTAGTGCGGCCTCAAGTTGGGCCTTGCACTCTTCAAGCTCCAGGACAGTCGGGTATTCTTTCTCAGAAGATCTCAGCATAACAAAATGATTCTTAAATCAGTTCTTCTAACTATTTTAAGTCTCGGGGACTACGGCATATCTAACTGTCAAATTTCCTTACCCGTATGTCCTTTACATACTGCTCCGTGGCTACAGCTAGACCATCTTCAGCGCACGGAGGTGCGCATCTCCGAATCAAAGGCATTCAAGGCCTCTTGGGAGAAACACGCCACGAAGAACTGTCCGTGGCGCCTGTGGTTCAAGGCGCTCTCCACCTCGGAGTTGGTGGCGGACAACCTGTCGGCATCCTCTGTCGAAGGAGCATCCGACGCACGTCTCGTGCTTGCCTCAGCCTCCGGACCCAGCTTTGAAGCTTGTCCGGTGAAGGTTCGATCGGCAACCTCTCCGGACTCAGTCCGGCGATCGCTCTTTTTCCTGAAAAGGATATCAGCGTTAGTACGCCTTCTAGGAATCAATCCTGGGAGTATGGTGACATGCCATACCGTTGCGGCAGAGTTTCGATCCGGACCGCACTTCTTTTTAGCCTGCGGGGCCGCATTGCCCTTTGTTGGCCAGCCGCCACAGGCTCGGCTTCCTGCCTCGAAGGTACCTCCCAAGTACACCATTGGTATACGGTGATCAAAAATAAGCATGGATGGGTCGTTATCAGGGTTTTGGGATCTCGATCTCATTTACCTGTGAGGCTGGAAGTATTCCGGGGTAATCAGCCGTAATGCTGGCGACCAACGCATTGTCTATGCTAAGTTGGTGGAATACCCCGTCGATCAACTCCACCGTTATGTGCGGATCCTCTTCGGAGGTCGGATCGAGGGACCGTTCCGGATCCTCGGGTTGTGGGGGCGGGCTGTGTATCTTCTCCACAGTCCGGCGCAGTTCCTGCGCAAAAACCATGAAATGAGATATTTAACTATGGGAACATGGATCGGACAGGTCACAAAGATGTTTGCTTACCCAGCTTCGAGGATTATTCGAAGAGAACTCCTTCAGTGGGTTGAGACGGAGGAAATCCTCATCCTCTCCTTTGTACATGGCATATAAGATCTTCACCAGTTCGGTGACCGATCCTGGCCCTTTGCGGCCATGGCGGGTGGCATCGTCATCCCCGTTTAAGTCCCACATGGGGTGGTCCCTGTATTGGAGCGGCTGCACTCCCCTCATAATGCAGATTGCCATGACTCCTGTCATGGTCAATCCGGCATGAGCCAGTAACCTTATTCGGCTCATCAAATAACGGACATCCTGGTCATCTTCTCTCCGGCCTCCGAGGGCGCCCGGCTTAGGCGCTTCTTCAGAGGAGCATTGCTGAACTCGGAAGGCCGATCCAACATGATCCGGCAGCGGGACGCCCTCCGGTAAAACCATTCAAGGCCAGTCTTCGACGCCTACTTTGGGGTTCCGGATAGGTATCCAGTCCCGTGATGCGGCATAGTCGGCTCGCCCACTTGATATATTGACCCCTCATGAGAACGGGGTACTAGGTAGAATATTCTCTTCCACAGTCCAAATGAGCCTCGACGCCCAAGAATAGTTCACAAAGGTCCACGAAGCCTGCTGATGTGCAGGATGGAGGAAGGAGTAAGGTGGTGCAATTGGAGGTCAGAGAACTCCAAGAGCCCCCGGAGAAATGGATGGATGGGAAATCCGAGGCCTCTTACTAGATAAGAGATGAAGCATACCCGCTCTCCTTTAGAGGTATCGGGACACTCTCCACTTGCTTTCTGCCCTTGTAGGTGGCAAGTCCGGCTCGAACTGGAACCAAGAAGGCCGGGGGGAGAAATCCGTTGGTTTGGAGTATAACTAGCTCGCTATGCGGGACTGAGCATCTCTCCCAATTTCCTGGCTGAGGGCTGGGAGCGCGAGAAGAGGAGCCGCGTCGACTGTCCATGATGGAATGGGCTTTGGTCAGGGGCGCCCTGATGAAAGCTTGCAAAGGGGGGATGGTGTGACTCAGATCTAGATCCTTGCCCCTTTTATGGGCGACTCATTTGCGCGGCTAGGGGGATAATTGTAAAAATACCCTGGCTGTTCGCATTCATTCAAACACGTGGAAGATGGCCATTATTGGGCGTAGAAGCCGAAGAGCGCAGCATTTATCAGAAGCTGGACACTATTCGACAAGTATATGGAATTTGGAGACGAACCCGCCTCGCAATGCCGAAGACAATCAATGCACCGGACTCATCGTCATTGAAGCCTGGTTCGGGGGCTACTGAGGGAGTCCCGGACAAGGGAGTGTCCGGATAGCCGGACTATCGTCACGGCCGGACTATCGTCCCGTGTCCGGATGGGTCTTTCCTTGGCGTGGAAGGCAAGCTTGGCGATACAGATATGTAGATCTCCTACCATTGTAACCGACTCTGTGTAACCCTAACCTATCCGGTGTCTATATAAACCGGAGGGTTTTAGTCCAGAGGATCTAACAACAATCATACCATAGGCTAGCTTCTAGGGTTTAGCCTCCTTGATCTCGTGGTAGATCTACTCTTGTACTACCCATATCATCAATATTAATCAAGCAGGAGTAGGGTATTACCTCCATCAAGAGGGCCCGAACCTGGGTAAAAACATCGTGTCCCTTGTCTCCTGTTACCATCCGCCTAGACGCACAGTTCGGGACCCCCTACTCGAGATCCGCCGGTTTTGACACCGACAGGGAGACTATCATTTGGAGCACAAGAGCATGGAGTTCATCATCAACACACCATTTGTTACTTCTTGGAGAGTGGTGTCTCCTAGATTGGCTAGGTGTCACTTGGGAGCCTCCGACAAGATTGTGGAGTTGAACCAAGGAGTTTGTAAGGGCAAGGAGATCGCTTACTGTGAAGATCTACCGCTAGTGAGGCAAGTCCTTCGTGGGCGACGGCCATGCTGGGATAGACAAGGTTGCTTCTTCGTGGAACCTTTGTGGGTGGAGCCCTCCGTGGACTCACAAGAACCGCTACCCTTCGTGGGTTGAAGTCTCCATCAACGTGGATGTACGATAGCACCACCTATCGGAACCACGACAAAAACATCCGTGTCTCCAATTGCGCTTTTGAATCCTCCAAAACCTTTCCCTTTACATTCTTGAAAGTTGCATGCTTTAATTTCCGCTGCCTATATACTCTTTGCATGCTTGCTTGAATTGTGTGAAGATTGCTTGACTTGTGGAAAAATAGCTAAAATCTGCCAAAGTCTAAAATTGGGAAAAGGTTAAGTTTTTAATTGGTCAAGTAGTCTAATCACCCCCCTCTATACATACTTCAAGGTCCTACAAAGGCGTATAATGATGTGCATTACTGAGTGGGCCCAGAGATACCTCTCCGACAATCGGAGTGACAGATCCTAATGTCGAAATACGCCAACCCAACAAGTACCTTCGGAGACACCGGTAGAGCACCTTTATAATCGCCCAGTTATGTTGTGACGGTTGGTACCACACAAAGTGTTCCTCCGGTAAACGGGAGTTGCATAATCTCATAGTCATAGGAACATTTATAAGTCATGAAGAAAGCAATAGCAACATACTAAATGATCAAGTGCTAAGCTAACGGAATGGGTCAAGTAAATCACATCATTCTCCTAATGATGTGATCCCGTTAATCAAATGACAACTCATGTCTATGGCTAGGAAACATAACCATCTTTGATCAACGAGCTAGTCAAGTAGAGGCATACTAGTGACACTATGTTTGTCTATGTATTCACACATATATTATGTTTCCGGTTAATACAATTCTAGCATGAATAATAAACATTTATCATGAAATAGGGAAATAAATAATAACTTTATTATTGCCTCTAGGGCATATTTCCTTCAGTCTCCCACTTGCACTAGATTCAATAATCAGGATCACATCGCCATGTGATTTAACATCAATAGTTCACATCACCATGTGATTAACACACATAGTTCACATCGTTATGTAACCAACACCCAGAGGGTTTACTAGAGTCATTAACCTAGTTCACATCGCTATGTGATTAACACCCAAAGAGTACTTAGGTGTGATCATGTTTTGCTTGTGAGAGAAGTTTTAGTCAACGGGTCTGCCACATTCAGATCCGTATGTATTTTGCAAATTTCTATGTCTACAATATTCTGCACGGAGCTACTTTAGCTAATTTCTCCCACTTTCAATATGTATCCAGATTGAGACTTAGAGTCATCTGGATCAGTGTCAAAACTTGCATCGATGTAACCATTTACGATGAACCTTTTGTCACCTCCATAATTCAGAAACATATCCTTATTCTATTAAGGATAATTTTGACCGCTGTCCAGTGATCTACTCCTAGATCACTATTGAATTCCCTTTCTAAACTCAGTTTAGGGTATACAATAGATCTGGTACACAGCATGGCATACTTTATAGAACCTATGGCTGAGGCATAGGGAATGACTTTCATTCTCTCTCTATTCTCTGCCGTGGTCGGGCTTTGAGTCTTACTCAATTTCACACCTTGTAACACAGGCAAGAACTCTTTCTTTGACTGTTCCATTTTGAACCAATTCAAAATCTTGTCAAGGTATGTACTCATTGAAAAAACTTATCGAGCGTCTTGATCTATCTCTATAGATCTTGATGCTCAATATGTAAGCAGCTTCACCGAGGTCTTTCTTTGAAAAACACCTTTCAAACACTCCTTTATGCTTTGCAGAATAATTCTACATTACTTCCGATCAACAATATGTCATTCACATATTTAGATACATTAAAACTGAGCACTTTTCCAGCCCTCTCGTGGCATCAAGACTCCGTCTCGATCGCTTAATTCTAACCATTTTCGGCTGTAGATTAGCTATGAATCACACCTAAACAGCCTTCGCTCGCTATTAACATAGGCGAACCGCTTATGGGCCGCTGCTCGTCGCTTTTTCTCATCTCGTTAAATTGGGTCAGATAATATGGGCTATAGCAGCACTTTATGGGACTCTAGCAGCCTCGCACATTCTGATTGCCATCGTTCTCCGCTTAGGTCGCACTTCTACACCCTTCGCATGGCGTATGCTCTTCCCATCGGACCGATTTTGAGCAACGGATTCGATGGCGCAGTGGCGCACTCACTGGTTTGCACAGCGCACGGGTGACATCGGTTCTGCTTTGGCTGCAAGGAGCCACGGGATGGTGTGTGCGGCTAACAGTTGTTCCGGTTTTGGCGCTTCGCCCTCCT